>CM074719.1:635368092-635608167 GCA_037306005.1 Rhinophrynus dorsalis | reverse complement strand
TAGTACTAGCAAGACCGTGCTAATAGAATTAATATCAGATGTTAATCTGTAAAAGAGCACAACACATAGGAACATTGATATAAATGTATTAAAATACTTATCCAAATGTGAAATATTTGCCAAACAGCATTAGTCCTCAATAAGAGATGAAAAACCAAAAAATTATCCCACCCTGTCCCAAACAAAACCCATCCCTAGGGAGATAAAGTCCCAATATAATCAAGCTAGAGAGAGGTGTCCCATAAAAAACAAAAAAGGGTCGAGAGCGAATACCCACAGTTCATTCTACAATGTAACCCATGTACTGGTACCAGTCACCTCATTTTTTTTTTTTTTTTTTTTGAGAGGGTGGGGATCATATTTTGGTTTTTCATCTCTCATTGATGACTAATGCTGTTTGGCAAATAACATTTGGATAAGTGTATTTTAATAAATATCCATTTATCTATGTTGTGCTGATTCTCTTTAAATGAGCACTCAGCCAAATAGAACTCTCTTCTATTCTCCTGTATAATAATGTTCTGTATCGTATGAACGCCCCTTGTGATTCTGTATAATAATGTTCTGTATCGTATGAACGCCCCTTGTGATTCTGTATAATAATGTTCTATATCGTATGAACGCCCCTTGTGATTCTGTATAATAATGTTCTGTATCGTATGAACGCCCCTTGTGATTCTGTATAATAATGTTCTGTATCGTATGAACGCCCCTTGTGATTCTGTATAATAATGTTCTGTATCGTATGAACGCCCCTTGTGATTCTGTATAATAATGTTCTGTATCATATGAACGCCCCTTGTGATTCTGTATAATAATGTTCTGTATCGTATGAACGCCCCTTGTGATTCTGTATAATAATGTTCTGTATCGTATGAACGCCCCTTGTGAGTCTATATAATAATGTTCTATATCATATGAACGCCCCTTGTGATTCTGTATAATAATGTTCTATATCGTATGAACGCCCCTTGTGATTCTGTATAATAATGTTCTGTATCGTATGAACGCCCCTTGTGATTCTATATAATAATGTTCTGTATCGTATGAACGCCCCTTGTGATTCTGTATAATAATGTTCTGTATCATATGAACGCCCCTAGTGATTCTATATAATAATGTTCTGTATCGTATGAACGCCCCTTGTGATTCTGTATAATAATGTTCTGTATCGTATGAACGCCCCTTGTGATTCTGTATAATAATGTTCTATATCGTATGAACGCCCCTTGTGATTCTGTATAATAATGTTCTGTATCGTATGAACGCCCCTTGTGATTCTGTATAATAATGTTCTATATCATATGAACGCCCCTTGTGATTCTGTATAATAATGTTCTATATCGTATGAACGCCCCTAGTGATTCTATATAATAATGTTCTGTATCGTATGAACGCCCCTTGTGATTCTGTATAATAATGTTCTGTATCGTATGAACGCCCCTTGTGATTCTGTATAATAATGTTCTGTATCGTATGAATGCCCCTTGTGATTCTATATAATAATGTTCTATATCGTATGAATGCCCCTTGTGATTCTGTATAATAATGTTCTGTATCGTATGAACGCCCCTTGTGAGTCTATATAATAATGTTCTATATCATATGAACGCCCCTTGTGATTCTGTATAATAATGTTCTATATCGTATGAACGCCCCTTGTGATTCTGTATAATAATGTTCTATATCGTATGAACGCCCCTTGTGATTCTATATAATAATGTTCTATATCGTATGAACGCCCCTTGTGATTAAGTTGCAATGTTTAGCTTATTTTTCTTTGATAATAGATGAGTGCCCTGAACCTATAATATATAGCATTGTCTGTTAATCTGTAAAAGGATGTTACTACATATGTTTCAGTCAAAGGGTATCACAACCGTTTTGAAAATTTACAAGCAAATGTTGTGTGAAGAGGATATTCATATAAATGGCAATTTCACATAAAGATTTAACAGAGCTAAAAAAAAAAAAAGATTTTGTCTCTGCATTAAATAACACATAACAAGTATCATCTGATTACAATGTTACTACTTTGTAATAAATTATCAAATAAAACCAGTTGGTGATGGTGGATTCAGACTTTTGGACCCTAATGTGTGTGTAGATATGTAAATATCTAGATATATGTATGTGCTTGAGGAAGGTCCCGTGGAGAGGACTGAAACGTTGCTGCTATTTGTGCAATATGTAATTTGATTATATTTTTTATTATTCACCGTGAGTGCATTTTTCTTCTTTGTGTAGATATTTGTAATTTTATTTTTACTAACCTTTATTTGTTTTGTCTCTAAATGTCAGTCTGTCAGGTCTAGGTAGCCTTTGACTCAAAAGTGGTTGGGGACTTCAACTTGCATCCCCTCCAACCAGCCACTTATAGACCATAACAGCTATTGCACTAAAGGTTTCATGTAAATATAATTGATGTTTGCACCCCTTTCTTACCACAATTGCCCAGACTGCTGTGACTGTGGACTATGGGGAGCTGTACATGGACTCTTGGCTTTGCTGCTTTCCCATTATATATTTAGGATGCAGGCCTTTTGTTCCCGCAGACAGAAGACAATAAAACCATCAGTGTCTATGCCAGGGGTGGTAGGTTTTCGTCCATCCAGCTGTTTGGTTTTGTCTTCCATCGTGCTGAGCTGTCTAGTGCTTGTCTGAGGAACAGGGTGGCTGTTAGTGTCTGACAGGTAGACTGCAGCTCTTCCTTGGTCTGTGTTCTGGTAACTAATGACCTTCACATGTACAGGTCCACAACACTAATTCTAGGTATTATCATACAATTATTTTAATATTTGGAAATCCCCATGTGTAAGTGCTGCATTTGTCCCATGTGGAGTATTATAAGGAGGTGTTAGTGTTGCTGTAATAGTCCAGTTGTGTATGCATAGCTGGGCCGGGTTCTCCTGACCTGTTAATGTGCTCTGTTGTTGTATACACACCCTCTAGTCACACAGGTGTGCGTTCACATGGTGTGAGGAATGCACAGTTGTGTGTTGGAGCGTGCAACGGAAACAACTAGTCATTTATCTCTTTGTTTATTAAAGGAACAGTAACAGCTAAAAATGAAATTGGGCTATATAATTTTACATAACTTGTACTTCTAATCCTAATTTTATTTTCTAATAACTGTGCTGACTGTGCTATATAAGCTTGATTGATGTGCTCTTTGTACTGAGAGATCAGAGCTAATGAAGTGTTAAATTTGTTGAGAATTGTTCCTACTGTTCTTCTGGTAATGCTGTTACTTCCTCGGCCCATTTACAGACAATAAATCATTAGCACTTTTCAGACCCCTAGTTAATGGGAGCCTGCAAAGGCAAAAAAAATGGTGCTGGATGCCTGTTTAACAAAGATCCATATATCTGCATACTCGCATGGGACACAGCAATGCTGCAATATAGGTCACCAACCAATAGATGGCATTGCACCCACAATTTTGCTATGCTTGCACCAACCAATAGTTGACAGTGCATAGCACAATGCTGCAATGCAAGGTTCAACCAATAGATGGCGAGGTTGAGTTCAAAGGACTTGAGATAGGAAAAGTCCACAGTAGATGTATTGCTGGAATGTCCATGCAATCACACAGTCCTCCTATATCACAGGGGCATGAAAGTTTAACCTCGTGTTTCTTCAGAGTCCAGTGTGTCTGTATCTAGCAGGTACATGGGGGGATTGTCCAGTGTGCGTATCTAGCAGGCTACATGGGGGGGGGGGGAGGATAGAGTCCAGTGTATCTGTATCTAGCAGGTGCACTGGTGTTTGTGTGTGGTGAGTACATTGTCTCTCGTGTTTCTACAGATCAAGGTGTTGAAATTTTGACTCTAGCTACTAGTGCATAGCGGTAAAAAGACAAGGGGACCTGGAGTTGCTTGATATAAGGAGTAGTGGTGGTAACTAAAATACTCTCTCTACTGGTAGGGACAGAGACAGGCAGGGGATCTATTCCTTCACCTGAGCAGAGACTCAGACATATACTTTATAGGAAAAAAAAAAAACACTAACCTTATGTCCAACAAATAGTCTTTTCGTCGTCACCTATTCCAAGTTCAACCCCACCCAGTCACAAACTCTGTTAACGAAAAAGCTGCAACAACTGCTGGAGTGGAAATCATACCTTTTTATACACTGAGTGGCTCTAGGATACAAGATAACTAGGTCTCTTCTTGGGGTATAATAAGAACAATGAAGCTGAATACACCATACATGACCGGTTAAACACTCCTGCGTATTGTTGTAGCATGTGAATTTCCTATCCGTGCTATCTGTAGAAGGCTCCAGGAGTCACTTCTGTAATTGTCTAAGAGGTTCAAGATTTTGGTGCTCCACTGAATTTTATTCTTTAGCCTGAGATGGCTAAGTCCTATAGAATGCATGGGTTAACCCTTCGAGCATGAGTGGTGTGCAACCCATCACTTGCAATGAGTTATGTACCTTCTGCTACCCAAAGGGCTCAAAATGATTGTGTGGGATAATGTGACATAAATTCCTTGAGGCAGTTCAGTCCACAGTTCAGCAGGATAAACCTGGTCTTCAGTTAGATGAAATTGATATGAAATCTCTAGTATGCTAATACTTCTCATAATCCAGAAGCTAAACATATTACACATGTGAGCAGGGGAACGCATGATCCATCTAGGCTCATCCTCATTGAGGTCCCACCTGAAAGACCCACCACACATCGGAGACACACAAGCAGCACATCAGACTGGCACCATCTAGTGGCAGTAGAAGCTCTCATAAATGTGCAGCAAGAGAGATGCGGCACATCACAGGAGTCTTGTAGATACATTACAAAAGAAGACAGGAGGGGGTGTTAGCCCACCCCCTATATTCTACAGTACCTGTGTAGGAGGCACTCAGCAACGGTATCTATTAAATACAATATACTTTATTTCAAACTTAAAATGTGTAAAAATGGGAAGGTAGAGAAGTTTATTAATGAGCTTCAGGGTTTTATGGGTTATCTTGAACTTGCAGTTGATACCCCTTAGAGGTCTGTATCGGTCTGTCCGGTTCAGTCCATTAAAGGGTTACTGGGTTCCTGCTGATTAATCTAGCAGTCAATTCGGAAACTGGAAACCACCTATATGTCCTTTAGTTTTTTTAAGGAAATATATTGTCTTATTATTAATAATAGCCCTATAGGTAGTCTGGGATTAAATAAGGGATGAAGGTCCTTTTATGTTTTATAGTCAGTCACCTTTGAATGTTTGTGATGGTTTGTAAATAATGAAATGAACACTTAGTACAGAATTCAGTATTTCTGTGTTGACTCTAGGAGTCTTGTAGAGGTCTTGGGAAGTATGACAACATGTTCTACAGTAACAAGAACACCTATGTCTCCTAATGTTGTATATATGCAAATCATGGTGGAAGATAAAGGACTTATTTGGAGGAAGCACGTACTGCCAAGCCCAGCACACAACTACTCATGTTGTTAAAGGGATGGTAACACTTAATGTGTAAGATATAATATTTATTTGTTTGTAGGGCTTATCCTCCTAAGTTAACTAATGATACTTCCAGTACCACAATGTCTTTTATTCAAAGGTTATTGCAGCTCAAACTTCAGCACCACTGAAGAAAATCAGGCCCTTGAGATATTGCACCTAACAAAAACTCAGGATTAAGCTGCAATAACGTTTTAATAAATCACGTCTCAGCAGTCGAAGTACCCTTGTTTTACTCGGTAGTATAAACTTTACAAGATAGAGAGAATATAAATATATAAATATATATATATATATATATATATATATATATATATATATATAAAAAATAGATCTATAGATAGACATCCCTATAGCCAGGAAGGCAGGACACTCCCTCCCTACTCTATTTTACCCCCACCAGACATGTACGGTGGTGTTGCATCAAAAGAGGTGCATTTGAGCAAAGGTTTCCTTAGTTGGCCATCTTTTTATTTTATTAATTTGTGGGGCTGTGTGATCCCCCATTAGGTGGACTCCTATCTCTGGCCTCTGTGTTGGTTTGATCCAGAGCACAGACTGTACAGGACCTGGGTCTGCTAGTGGATAGCTTGTCTATTGGCCTCTCTGCTTGGGTTGTCTGAGCACAATAGATATATTATTTATGAGCTTGAAGACTAAAGAAGATTCAGTATTCAGAATGCACAGATCCTCTAAGTATGTCCCTGTCTTTGTCTGGCAACCACATTCAGAATGGTCAGTAGTAAAATTGTGAATCCCGTTCCTCTTCTGCTCTCTGGAGGTGGCCTCTTTCAGGACATTGCTAAATTTGACCTAATTTTAGTAGGTTGTCTTTTTATTGGTCTGTGGTAAGGTTTTTTTTAAGAAACGGGCACTTGGTGGCCATAGTGGGTTGGGCATGGACTGTAAACTTGTGATTTCTGCTGCACGGGGTGAAATCTGGTAGGTAAAAAGTGGCTGCATCTGCTACCCTTATCTACTGCAGTTGAGGAGTGCCCTTGGGGACCCCCATTCTGCTAGATGGGTAATAAAGTGGCAACTGGAGAACTGCCATTCCATTTTATAGGGAAGAGAAGAACTGTAAGCTTACCTTGGAGCCGGCTGCCAGACCCAGTGGCGTCCTTGCGGGTTAGTCGCGTCTGTTGGGAGTACTGGTGTCCCCTGATGTTCGTCCGGGGCGACCGGCCTCCTTGCTGTTGCCCCTGGCAGCTCCAGACGCATCTAGCTCAGGCGAACATCACAGGGATTCCCTGGTAATGTCGTGACCCGGTTCTTTAAAGGGACATTACATTATTTGCTCCACCTCTTGGGGGTGGAGCAATTACTAGATAAACTGCCTGACACCACTTCCATTGCCCTTTTTGTGATGTTCCAGTGCAGTTGTGTTTTAGTGTGCTCTGTGTATTACCTGATTTGTCTGACTACCCAATCTGGTGTTGACCTGTGGCTCTGTCTGACTATCTGCTCCGTGTATGACCCTTGGCTTGTCCGACATCCAATCTGGTGCAAACCTGCGAGTCTGGCTGACCTCTCTGTGTATGACCAGGCTTGTCTGACCATCCTATCTGGTGCTGTCCTGTGGCTCTGTCCGGCTTGTCTCAGTATTATCTCCCTCCTGCGGACAGACATCCGACGCAGACCTAAGGCCCTGGTAGATTCTCGTCTATACCGACTGCGGATGTGAGTCTGGTATTAGACCTCAATGGTCCTGACTGCAGGCATGGGTCAGCGATCAGCTCCTAGCTAAAGTTGACTGCAGGCGTGAGTCAGCTTTCCTCTCAGCTAGACTGACAGCAGGCGATTGTCAGTGTTTTCCGTTGTCACTAGTCGGACTCTACTGTTCTAGTTCCATTCCGTGTTCCTGTTTCAGTTTGAGTTCCAGTGGTAGAAGATCCAAGGGGTTCCTGCTCCAGCCTTAGCTCCTGTAGAGACCTCCCAGTGGCTCCGGCCCAGTCTCAGCAGTTTCTGTCTAGGCAGCCTACTATTCCTGATAGTAGTGTGTGCTTACCTGCCGACCATCTGCCTGTTCCTATTGTCTCATTCTTTACCTTGTTCTGTGCCTTAATAAAGGTGATTTTATATTTAAGTTCTGACTCCTGAGTCCTCTGGGTATCCATGACAAGAACAAACTACATTTCCCATGAGGCCTTTTTTCCCCAGGGCTCAGAGAGTAGGCAGAGGAGGTTCTCTACTTATCCTCTTTATAGTCTCTTGCAGCTTATGACACATGAGGTTGGAATCTCCCTCCTTTCATTCTGTGTTAACCACTTCAAGCAGATGTGTATTTTTACATTACAATTCTGTCCTGTAGTCTTTATTTGGTGGTCTCCTGATGATGTCTGAGGACAAAGGAGACACTGGCAAGTCCAAAACTACCAGGGCTTAAGGGGTCTCCCCGTTACTTATCAGACTGGCCTTCCTATGGACTTTTCTGGTACTTTATATGCCTCTTGATCTGTGGCCTCTACTCAACATCTGTCCCCTCTTCTACTGAACAGGAGCTTGCTTGCGTTAAACCCTTGATCTCTTCTGTGAGTAATCTACTACCTTTCTCTATTTAGGGGATCTTTAAAAAGTTTCATTTTGCGGGTGGAGGTGTGTGTGTCATTTTGATGATTTGGATATATCACCCCTGGGGATTCTTTTCAAGGTCTGTTCTAGGCTCTGTTGGAGATCCAGAAGACTCCAGTTCTTCATCACCGGATATATTTGACACACAAACGTGAGGCCATGATTTTCCCTTCTGTCAGAATTGAAGGTACCTGATGAGATTATGCCTTCCCAGATGTATTTCTCTAATTTCCCTTCCCTTCTGATGCTTTAGCACAGTGGGCTACCTCTCACCTTTCTAAGGTCACAGCCTTGCCACTTATGGATGAAGCTTAAAGATCAGCCAGATAAGTGCCTGGATTCTCTCCTAAATGTGTATTTTGCTGTTTATGGTGTCTCTCTACAACCCACCTTTGTGGGTGATTGATGACCATTGCTGTCTGGGGGAAACCCACTCTTGCAGGCAGTCCAGGAGGACCCTCTAAAAGAGAAGGCTGTTCTGGCCATTTCTTAGTCCTTTGAGGTTAATTAGAATCTTATTGAATTGGCCTTTGATGCTTCCAGACTTACTGGGAAGGCATCAGTATTGTCTGTTGTATTCTGTGGCTGAAGTTCTAGTCAACTGACTAGTGCCCTAAGAAGTCTTTTGTGTCTGTCCCAATTGTTGACAAGCTGGCTCAGAAATCGAGGAGGTTGTATGCCACGCTTCTAGCGATAGTAGGGCCTTGTGTTCCTCCTTTCTATAGAAGACAGTGTTTTCATTACCCCTGCCAGTACAAGTAAATCTGCTCAGCGTGTCTACTCCTACCACTGCCAAAGCACTCTCTAAACCAAAACACAAACAGGCATGGACAGGTAAGAAGCCTGCCTAGAAACCCTCATTTGACAAGTCTACCTCTTCATGACTCCCAGGCATCTGGTCAGCCCCAGGCTTTTGGAGGTAATCTGCGGCTTTCACAATTAATAATCTTTCCGTGGTGGACCAGTGGGTTTTGTGGGTGATCGTGAAAGGGTACCACATGACTTCAAGTCCCTTCGCCCACATTGCTTTTTCCTGTCCGATTCCTCGCAGTCTGCTCCAGTGCCATCAATTTTTATACAGTTTCTTGCCTGGTGGACATATGCAGGTCTTGGTGCCTGTTCATCCTCAGGAAAATATGCCAGAAGCATCTAAACAATTGTTCTTGCACTACATCGTCTCTATGTACCGTGGGGAAACTGTTCATCTGCATATTCCTATCCATGCAGATCAATAGTGGTTCAGTAGTACCTGCGGTTTGCCTTTCAGGATTCATTTTGTTTGCTAACATTCCTTGTGTTCTGGCATCTGCTCCGCAGGTTTTTATAAAGGTCTTGTCAGCAATGTCTGCTTATGTTGGGGACATCTTTTATGCCCCATATGAGCAACCTTTTGTTAAAGGCTCGTTCAGTGGAGGTTCTATGCCTTCAGATTTGTGTTTCAGCTATGAAACAAGAGCGTTTGGTTCTCAGCTTCAGGAAATCCTCTCTAGATCATCCCAGATCCTTCTCTTCCTTGGCCTGAGAGTCAACACTTCTGAGATTGGTCTTCCAGAGCACAAGATTCTGTTGTCTCGGCAGGTCTCGGGCCTTCACCCATCTGTAATGGTGCTGAGGTATTTGGTCCCAGTTGCCCAGTGTAACACTGTCCTGATTGGACAAAGTCTGATCTTCATTGGTGGTATTAAATGTCCCATCTTTCTCTGGGATGGTCATTGCCAATTAATGGGCTGGGGAGCCACCTTGGGCTCACAGATGGATCAGGATCTTGGGACTGAGTCGGAAAGTCTTCTGTCCATCAATGTCCTGGAGCTCCACCTGATTTGCCTAGCTCCACTTCCCTCTGGGTTTATGGGTGCAGATTGAATCTGCAAATTCAACAGTGGTGACCTACATGAACTGGCAGGGAGAAGCCAGAAGTTCAGCCTTATGGTCAGAAGATTGGCTAATGGTCTTGTGGATGGAGGCTCAAAGTTCTGGCTCATACAGCTGGTCACATTCCAGGGGTTCACAGCATTGTGGCAAACAATAGTCCTCTTCCTGACTGTGGATCTCATGGCTATGCAGTTGATCTGCAAGGTTCCCTTGTTCTGCTCCAGATCCTGGGACCCTCTGGTGATGGAAGCAATGTTTATTCCATGGCAGTTACCCCTGGTATGTTTCCTCCTTTACCTCAGATTATCAGGGCATTGATGTCAGGGTGGAACAGGCTCATGTCATTCTGATCAACCCATTCTGGCCCTGCTGGGCCTAGTTCCCGGCTCTCCCCACTCTGTCTGTAGCAGAGCCATCTTCCCCTTCGTCTTCTTGCAGAATTTTTGTCTTAGGGCCCTCTGTGTTCTCCTGAGATGGAGAAGTTTGCTTTGATTGCTTGGCTCTTGAAGTTCTACAGTTTGCAGTTGTTTTTTTTTTTTTGTTGTCTTGGCCTTTCTTCACAAAGTGTTTGGTTTTGACTATATCAAGCTCCAAATTTCTGCTCTATCTGGGCTTTTCTAAAATGCTTATGACCGGATATGCAGACCTTTGTGCAGGGACTGGCTTATGCTGACCTGTATTATGGGATCCCCCTCCTCTGTGGGGCTTTGATCTTGGATTTGGGTGGGTTTCAAAAGGCTCTGCCTTCTGTTTCACTTCGGTCTTCAGCTTCAAAAACTGAGTTCTTGTTGGCAATTGTCTATTTAGCGAGTTGCTGAACTTCAGTCCTTGTCCTGTAAGCCCCCCTTTCTGATTTTCCACTCTGCTAGGATGATTTTGAGAATTCCTGTAGAGTTTCTTCCTAAGATTGTTTTGGAGTATCACATTTAACTGGCAAATTGCCCTTCCTTCTCTATGTGCGAGTCCATCTGAAAGACCGGAGCAGAAGCTTCATGTTTTGCACATGGTTAGGTGCTTGAAGTACTATGTTCATCACACTCGGCCTTTCCACCATAGACTGTGTCTAAGGGATTGGCTTCCTGGGTTCAGGAAACTATTTCCCAGGCCTACATCCTTGGGAAACTGCAATATTAAAGAAAAGAAGCACAATGTGTTATTGAATTCGGTCTCTTGAAGCAAACTCGGAATTCAAAAGTTCCAATTAGTGAAGTAGCCAACAAATACAAAATAATCCCTATATATAACGGAGTTGAGTTAAAATGTAACTGATTCCAGTGTAGCAAATGGAGTAATAAATCCAAATCCATTCTTCCCCACCATAGGTATGAGAGGTGACCATGGAGGAAATTATGTATATAACCAGTGGAATAATTTTTCCAGTTGATGAACTGTATGACAAAATATAACACATTCTGTGTGGGAAAGAGCAATCATTAGTGAAGTATCGTACCAAGAAGGAATGGTCCAAAGTCTCAATAATCCACCAAAATAGTATCCAATGAGGCACTGGATAGAAAAAAAATCCATACATTGTCTGTGGCTTCATAAATACATTGCATGGCCATGGATCTTAATGTCGGATACTGTAAGTACTCCATAGTCAGAGAGTCTAGACATTGTCAAATTTGCTGATAACAGAGACCAGAGAGGGGCTTCCAGGCATACTCCCCAGTTGATTATGCTTATAACAACATTTTATGTGCAGATTAGCAATGAGGAGACCATTTGGTACAAATCACTAATTTGGGGACATCTATATGTGAGTTGGTGAGGAGAGCTTGAGTTCATGGGCAAAGCAATGAGGTCTACCTGTGCAAGGATGTGATGGTTTGATGAGGATTCTTGTGCAAGGGCCAGTAATTGGCCTGTCTCAGTCTGTAGATAAATTCAGGTCTCTTTGAGAATAAATGACCCATTTCTCCCCCGGAAGATTGGTTGAATACATATCTTATGAAGGGTCAGTAAGTAACCTTTTAGGGTGAATGTTCTCAATGTCCTGAGAAGAGTTCACTGCCCTTTCCTTACTCTTAGTAGTATAATAGATTTAATGTGATTAGGCTGTCACTAGGAAGGAGGTATGATAGGTCTGCATGTGAATTATAACACCTTTTTTTTTTTTTTCTTTTTCAGGTTGGTATCCCAGTGCTATTATGTCCTGAGTTGCCTCAGATTTCAGACATCCTTATAACCACACAACGGACATCTTCTCCTACTTTACCCTACAGCAGATGGACGAGACAGATACTGTTATTATGGTCACCTCTAAAAGTTCCCCACCACCATCTGCCCCTCCTCGCCCACCAGCCCCTCCACCTCCAGGTTCGTCTTTGCCACCACCTCCCCCTCCACCTGGAAAATTCTCTCTTCCCCCTCCTCCCCCACCCCCAGGGGGATTTACATTGCCTCCTACACCTTCTCATGGGATATTACACTCTACTTCCACTTCTGCACCTCTAAGATATGGAGATCAACGCAGATCCAAACTGCGTAACTTCAACTGGGATGCTTTGCCTGATGAACGAGTGCTCAAGGGGCCAAACCTTTGGACAAGTCACCCTCAGGGACATAGTCTTCAGATTGATATCTCACATATGGAAGAGCTATTTGGACAGAGAGATGAGCCACGTAAAATTAGGCGAAGTGGGCAGTTTAGGCCACGGCCTACACAGGGGATCCCAGAGCCAGAGGTGAGAAGTGAATATCATTTTCAATGGTAGCTGATAACGAAGTGTCCTATCCAGTCTCACTGTAGTCCTTTAATTTAAAGGGATAGTAATACTTTGTTGTGAAGAATGATGTCTTATCTCTCAAACCTTTATGGTTTATGAGATATTCACAAGCAAAGTTTCCCCCTCCCGCCCCTTTTACCTAGTGTAAGCAATCTCTTCTCAGATGTAGAATGCAGTCCATAGACCAGACAGATAACAGAAGGGGACAATCTTCTTCCTATGAGAACAATGAAAGCCCTGCCCCTCTTGACAAGCTTTTCAGGTTTTTCCCTTATCTTAATTGAAGATTGTCCCTCTCTGCAGTCTACCTGGGCACCTCCCTTCTGATCTGGCTGAACAGTGTTATATCAGTAAAAGGGGCAGGAGGGGGATACTTTGTCATTGAATTACTCTGGAACTACAACTCTGAGAGAATTGAAATAACACTCTCCAAAGTCCAAATACTATGATGATTAATTAGAGCTGCTTTTATTATGAAACATTATTATCCCTTTAAAATGCACGGTCCTCCCTAATTCTTAGTGGGGAAGAATGTACGGATCCTCGTGTGTTATGAAAGTTGAGAAATTTGATGGAAGCACTGCACGGTTCTTAGCCAATCTGAATGAACCATTGGTTCCCTAGTTTGTTATATTCTACTGGTGGTTTATTTTTGGGATATGTTCTGTGACCTCACTGTGTGGTTCATAATGTGTAACATGTCCCGACTTCTTTATATTGAGGTTTCTCTTCTGGATGCAAAGAAGATCATGAATCTGGGGATATTCCTGAAGCAGTTCAAGAGGTGAGTGCTATACATTGCTCCTATTTCCTCACCTCTTATTTGTACTTCCTCATCATTTCCTTATCCTCCACCATTCAATACCTTGCCTCCCACAGACTCTTACTACCCTTACAACCTGGATGTAATCACCCATGTCTATCCATGTTCTCCTCTCCAGACCAGTGCATGTGATGATTGAAGATATAAAGCGAGGTGTGGGGTCCAACTTTGGTGCTGAGAAGTTGGGGGAATTGCAGAAACTACTTCCAGAGAAAGATGAGGTAACAGAGAAGACTTTGGGGTTTTGAAATGCGTGTCTGATTGAGTTGGGTAGAAGAGGATGGGAGTCTTATATCTTACATTTATACTAAGTTCTCCAACATACTTTCCTCCCTCCAAGGTGAAGAAACTGCGAGCTTTTAAAGGGGACAGGAGCCGCCTCTCAGAGCCGGAGCTGTTCATGGTTCTTCTGGTGGAGGTGCCAAGGTTAGAAACAAACCTCCAAACTCCCCTTCTCCTTATTACAGTGACAAAAAGAACCAGTCATTTCCCCTTCCAACTAGTGACACCGACTATATCTCATTACCCAACCCTTCCCCTCCCAACCAACAGTGCCTCCTTTCCTAGCTCTTCCCTTTCCAACTAGTGACTACAACAGCGCCTCCTCTCCTAGCTCTTCCCTTCCCAACTAATGACTACAACAGTGCCTCCTCTCCTAGCTCTTCCCTTCCCAACTAGTGACTACAACAGCGCCTCCTCTCCTAGCTCTTCCCTTCCCAACTAGTGACTACAACAGCGCCTCCTTTCCTAGCTGTTCCCTTCCCCTCCCAACCAACAGTGCCTCCTTTCCTAGCTCTTCCCTTCCCAACTAGTGACTACAACAGCGCCTCCTCTCCTCGCTCTTCCCTTCCCGACTAGTGACTACAACAGCGCCTCCTCTCCTAGCTCTTCCCTTCCTGACTAGTGACTACAACAGCGCCTCCTTTCCTAGCTCTTCCCTTCCCGACTAGTGACTACAACAGCGCCTCCTTTCCTAGCTCTTCCCTTCCCGACTAGTGACTACAACAGCGCCTCCTCTCCTAGCTCTTCCCTTCCCGACTAGTGACTACAACAGCGCCTCCTCTCCTAGCTCTTCCCTTCCTGACTAGTGACTACAACTGCGCCGCCTCTCCTAGCACTTCCCTTCCCAACTAGTGACTACAACAGAACCTCCTCTCCTCGCTCTTCCCTTCCCAACTAGTGACTACATCAGCGTCTCCTTTCCTAGCACTTCCCTTCCCAACTAGTGACTACAACAGAACCTCCTCTCCTCGCTCTTCCCTTCCCAACTAGTGACTACAACAGCGCCTCCTCTCCTCGCTCTTCCCTTCCCAACTAGTGACTACAACAGCGCCTCCTCTCCTCGCTCTTCCCTTCCCAACTAGTGACTACAACAGCGCCTCCTCTCCTAGCTCTTCCCTTCCCAACTAATGACTACAACAGCGCCTCCTCTCCTAGCTCTTCCCTTCCCAACTAGTGACTACAACAGCGCCTCCTTTCCTAGCTCTTCCCTTCCCAACTAGTGACTACAACAGCGCCTCCTTTCCTAGCTCTTCCCTTCCCAACTAGTGACTACAACAGCGCCTCCTCTCCTAGCTCTTCCCTTCCCAACTAGTGACTACAACAGCGCCTCCTCTCCTAGCTCTTCCCTTCCCCTCCCAACCAACAGCCCCTTCCCAACTAGCGACTACAACAGCGCCTCCTCTCCTAGCTCTTCCCTTCCCAACTAGCGACTACAACAGCGCCTCCTCTCCTAGCTCTTCCCTTCCCAACTAGCGACTACAACAGCTCCTCCTCTCCTAGCTCTTCCCTTCCCCTCCCAACCAACAGTGCCTCCTTTTCTAGCTCTTCCCTTCCCAACTAGTGACTACAACAGCGCCTCCTCTCCTAGTTCTTCCCTTCCCAACTAGTGACTACAACAGCGCCTCCTCTCCTCACTCTTCCCTTCCCAACTAGTGACTACAACAGCGCCTCCTCTCCTCACTCTTCCCTTCCCAACTAGTGACTACAACAGCGCCTCCTCTCCTCACTCTTCCCTTCCCAACTAGTGACTACAACAGCGCCTCCTCTCCTAGCTCTTCCCTTCCCAACTAGTGACTACAACAGCGCCTCCTTTCCTAGCTCTTCCCTTCCCAACTAGTGACTACAACAGCGCCTCCTCTCCTAGCTCTTCCCTTCCCAACTAGTGACTACAACAGCGCCTCCTCTCCTAGCTCTTCCCTTCCCAACTAGTGACTACAACAGCGCCTCCTCTCCTAGCTCTTCCCTTCCCAACTAGTGACTACAACAGCTCCTCCTCTCCTAGCTCTTCCCTTCCCGACTAGTGACTACAACAGCGCCTCCTCTCCTAGCTCTTCCCTTCCCCTCCCAAACAACAGCGCCTCCTCTCCTAGCTTTTCCCTTCCCGACTAGTGACTACAACAGCGCCTCCTCTCCTCGCTCTTCCCTTCCTAACTAGTGACTACAACAGCGCCTCCTCTCCTCGCTCTTCCCTTCCCGACTAGTGACTACAATAGCGCCTCCTCTCCTAGCTCTTCCCGACTAGTGACTACAACAGCGCCTCCTCTCCTAGCTCTTCCCGACTAGTGACTACAACAGCGCCTCCTTTCCTAGCTCTTCCTTTCCAGACTAGTGACTACAACAGCGCCTCCTCTCCTAGCTCTTCCCTTCCCAACTAGTGACTACAACTGCGCCTCCTCTCCTAGCGCTTCCCTTCCCAACTAGTGACTACAACAGCGTCTCCTCTCCTAGCGCTTCCCTTCCCAACTAGTGACTACAACAGCGTCTCGTTTCCTAGCGCTTCCCTTCCCAACTAGTGACTACAACAGCGCCTCGTTTCCTAGCTCTTCCCTTCCCAACTAGTGACTACAACAGCGTCTCCTTTCCTCGCTCTTCCCTTCCCAACTAGTGACTACAACAGCGCCTCCTCTCCTAGCTCTTCCCTTCCCAACTAGTGACTACAACAGCGCCTCCTTTCCTAGCTCTTCCCTTCCCAACTAGTGACTACAACAGCGCCTCCTTTCCTAGCTCTTCCCTTCCCAACTAGTGACTACAACAGCGCCTCCTCTCCTAGCTCTTCCCTTCCCAACTAGTGACTACAACAGCGCCTCCTTTCCTAGCTCTTCCCTTCCCAACTAGTGACTACAACAGCACCTCCTCTCCTAGCGCTTCCCTTCCCAACTAGTGACTACAACAACGTCTCCTCTCCTAGCACTTCCCTTCCCAACTAATGACTACAACAGCGCCTCCTCTCCTAGCACTTCCCTTCCCAACTAGTGACTACAACAGCGCCTCCTCTCCTAGCACTTCCCTTCCCCTCCCAACCAACAGCCCCTTCCCAACTAGCGACTACAACAGCGCCTCCTCTCCTAGCGCTTCCCTTCCCGACTAGTGACTACAACAGCGTCTCCTCTCCTAGCGCTTCCCTTCCCGACTAGTGACTACAACAGCGTCTCCTCTCCTAGCGCTTCCCTTCCCAACTAGTGACTACAACAGCGCCTCCTCTCCTAGCTCTTCCCTTCCCAACTAATGACTACAACAGCGCCTCCTTTCCTAGCTCTTCCCTTCCCAACTAGTGACTACAACAGCGTCTCCTCTCCTAGCGCTTCCCTTCCCGACTAGTGACTACAACAGCGTCTCCTCTCCTAGCGCTTCCCTTCCCAACTAGTGACTACAACAGCGCCTCGTTTCCTAGCTCTTCCCTTCCCAACTAGTGACTACAACAGCGTCTCCTTTCCTCGCTCTTCCCTTCCCAACTAGTGACTACAACAGCGCCTCCTTTCCTAGCTCTTCCCTTCCCCTCCCAACCAACAGCGCCTCCTTTCCTAGCTCTTCCCTTCCCAACTAGTGACTACAACAGCGTCTCCTCTCCTAGCGCTTCCCTTCCCAACTAGTGACTACAACAGCGTCTCCTCTCCTAGCGCTTCCCTTCCCAACTAGTGACTTCCACAGCACCTCCTCTCCTAGCTCTTCCCTTCCCCTCCCAACCAACAGTGCCTCCTCTCCTAGCGCTTCCCTTCCCAACTAGTGACTTCCACAGCGCCTCCTTTCCTAGCTCTTCCCTTCCCCTCCCAACCAACAGTGCCTCCTCTCCTAGCTCTTCCCTTCCCAACTAGTGACTACAACTGCGCCTCCTCTCCTAGCGCTTCCCTTCCCAACTAGTGACTTCCACAGCACCTCCTCTCCTAGCTCTTCCCTTCCCAACTAGTGACTACAACAGCGCCTCCTCTCCTCGCTCTTCCCTTCCCAACTAGTGACTACAACAGCGCCTCCTCTCCATGCTCTTCCATTCCCAACTAGTGACTACAACAGCGCCTCCTCTCCTAGCTCTTCCCTTCCTGACTAGTGACTACAACTGCGCCGCCTCTCCTAGCACTTCCCTTCCCAACTAGTGACTACAACAGAACCTCCTCTCCTCGCTCTTCCCTTCCCAACTAGTGACTACAACAGCGTCTCCTTTCCTAGCACTTCCCTTCCCAACTAGTGACTACAACAGAACCTCCTCTCCTCGCTCTTCCCTTCCCAACTAGTGACTACAACAGCGCCTCCTCTCCTAGCTCTTCCCTTCCCAACTAGTGACTACAACAGCACCTCCTTTCCTAGCTCTTCCCTTCCTGACTAGTGACTACAACAGCGCCTCCTTTCCTCGCTCTTCCCTTCCCGACTAGTGACTACAACAGCGCCTCCTCTCCTCGCTCTTCCCTTCCCAACTAGTGACTACAACAGTGCCTCCTCTCCTCGCTCTTCCCTTCCCAACTAGTGACTACAACAGCGCCTCCTCTCCTCACTCTTCCCTTCCCAACTAGTGACTACAACAGCGCCTCCTCTCCTCACTCTTCCCTTCCCAACTAGTGACTACAACAGCGCCTCCTCTCCTCACTCTTCCCTTCCCAACTAGTGACTACAACAGCGCCTCCTCTCCTCGCTCTTCCCTTCCCAACTAGTGACTACAACAGCGCCTCCTCTCCTAGCGCTTCCCTTCCCAACTAGTGACTACAACAGCGCCTCCTCTCCTAGCTCTTCCCTTCCCAACTAGTGACTACAACAGCGCCTCCTCTCCTAGCTCTTCCCTTCCCAACTAGTGACTACAACAGCGCCTCCTCTCCTAGCGCTTCCCTTCCCAACTAGTGACTACAACAGCACCTCCTCTCCTAGCGCTTCCCTTCCCGACTAGTGACTACAACAGCACCTCCTCTCCTCGCTCTTCCCTTCCCAACTAGTGACTACAACAGCACCTCCTCTCCTCGCTCTTCCCTTCCCAACTAGTGACTACAACAGCGCCTCCTCTCCTAGCACTTCCCTTCCCCTCCCAACCAACAGCCCCTTCCCAACTAGCGACTACAACAGCGCCTCCTCTCCTAGCGCTTCCCTTCCCGACTAGTGACTACAACAGCGTCTCCTCTCCTAGCGCTTCCCTTCCCGACTAGTGACTACAACAGCGTCTCCTCTCCTAGCGCTTCCCTTCCCGACTAGTGACTACAACAGCGTCTCCTCTCCTAGCGCTTCCCTTCCCGACTAGTGACTACAACAGCGTCTCCTCTCCTAGCGCTTCCCTTCCCAACTAGTGACTACAACAGCGTCTCGTTTCCTAGCGCTTCCCTTCCCAACTAGTGACTACAACAGCGCCTCGTTTCCTAGCTCTTCCCTTCCCAACTAGTGACTACAACAGCGTCTCCTTTCCTCGCTCTTCCCTTCCCAACTAGTGACTACAACAGCGCCTCCTCTCCTAGCTCTTCCCTTCCCAACTAGTGACTACAACAGCGCCTCCTTTCCTAGCTCTTCCCTTCCCAACTAGTGACTACAACAGCGCCTCCTTTCCTAGCTCTTCCCTTCCCAACTAGTGACTACAACAGCGCCTCCTCTCCTAGCTCTTCCCTTCCCAACTAGTGACTACAACAGCGCCTCCTTTCCTAGCTCTTCCCTTCCCAACTAGTGACTACAACAGCACCTCCTCTCCTAGCGCTTCCCTTCCCAACTAGTGACTACAACAGCACCTCCTCTCCTAGCGCTTCCCTTCCCAACTAGTGACTACAACAACGTCTCCTCTCCTAGCACTTCCCTTCCCAACTAATGACTACAACAGCGCCTCCTCTCCTAGCACTTCCCTTCCCAACTAGTGACTACAACAGCGCCTCCTCTCCTAGCACTTCCCTTCCCCTCCCAACCAACAGCCCCTTCCCAACTAGCGACTACAACAGCGCCTCCTCTCCTAGCGCTTCCCTTCCCGACTAGTGACTACAACAGCGTCTCCTCTCCTAGCGCTTCCCTTCCCGACTAGTGACTACAACAGCGTCTCCTCTCCTAGCGCTTCCCTTCCCAACTAGTGACTACAACAGCGCCTCCTCTCCTAGCTCTTCCCTTCCCAACTAATGACTACAACAGCGCCTCCTTTCCTAGCTCTTCCCTTCCCAACTAGTGACTACAACAGCGTCTCCTCTCCTAGCGCTTCCCTTCCCGACTAGTGACTACAACAGCGTCTCCTCTCCTAGCGCTTCCCTTCCCAACTAGTGACTACAACAGCGCCTCGTTTCCTAGCTCTTCCCTTCCCAACTAGTGACTACAACAGCGTCTCCTTTCCTCGCTCTTCCCTTCCCAACTAGTGACTACAACAGCGCCTCCTTTCCTAGCTCTTCCCTTCCCCTCCCAACCAACAGCGCCTCCTTTCCTAGCTCTTCCCTTCCCAACTAGTGACTACAACAGCGTCTCCTCTCCTAGCGCTTCCCTTCCCAACTAGTGACTACAACAGCGTCTCCTCTCCTAGCGCTTCCCTTCCCAACTAGTGACTTCCACAGCACCTCCTCTCCTAGCTCTTCCCTTCCCCTCCCAACCAACAGTGCCTCCTCTCCTAGCGCTTCCCTTCCCAACTAGTGACTTCCACAGCGCCTCCTTTCCTAGCTCTTCCCTTCCCCTCCCAACCAACAGTGCCTCCTCTCCTAGCTCTTCCCTTCCCAACTAGTGACTACAACTGCGCCTCCTCTCCTAGCGCTTCCCTTCCCAACTAGTGACTTCCACAGCACCTCCTCTCCTAGCTCTTCCCTTCCCAACTAGTGACTACAACAGCGCCTCCTCTCCTCGCTCTTCCCTTCCCAACTAGTGACTACAACAGCGCCTCCTCTCCTCGCTCTTCCCTTCCCAACTAGTGACTACAACAGCGCCTCCTCTCCTAGCTCTTCCCTTCCTGACTAGTGACTACAACTGCGCCGCCTCTCCTAGCACTTCCCTTCCCAACTAGTGACTACAACAGAACCTCCTCTCCTCGCTCTTCCCTTCCCAACTAGTGACTACAACAGCGTCTCCTTTCCTAGCACTTCCCTTCCCAACTAGTGACTACAACAGAACCTCCTCTCCTCGCTCTTCCCTTCCCAACTAGTGACTACAACAGCGCCTCCTCTCCTAGCTCTTCCCTTCCCAACTAGTGACTACAACAGCACCTCCTTTCCTAGCTCTTCCCTTCCTGACTAGTGACTACAACAGCGCCTCCTTTCCTCGCTCTTCCCTTCCCGACTAGTGACTACAACAGCGCCTCCTCTCCTCGCTCTTCCCTTCCCGACTAGTGACTACAACAGTGCCTCCTCTCCTCGCTCTTCCCTTCCCAACTAGTGACTACAACAGCGCCTCCTCTCCTCACTCTTCCCTTCCCAACTAGTGACTACAACAGCGCCTCCTCTCCTCACTCTTCCCTTCCCAACTAGTGACTACAACAGCGCCTCCTCTCCTCGCTCTTCCCTTCCCAACTAGTGACTACAACAGCGCCTCCTCTCCTAGCGCTTCCCTTCCCAACTAGTGACTACAACAGCGCCTCCTCTCCTAGCTCTTCCCTTCCCAACTAGTGACTACAACAGCGCCTCCTCTCCTAGCTCTTCCCTTCCCAACTAGTGACTACAACAGCGCCTCCTCTCCTAGCTCTTCCCTTCCCAACTAGTGACTACAACAGCGCCGCCTCTCCTAGCTCTTCCCTTCCCAACTAGTGACTACAACAGCGCCTCCTCTCCTAGCTCTTCCCTTCCCAACTAGTGACTACAACAGCGCCTCCTTTCCTAGCTCTTCCCTTCCTGACTAGTGACTACAACAGCGCCTCCTCTCCTAGCTCTTCCCTTCCAGACTAGTGACTACAACAGCGCCTCATTTCCTAGTTCTTCTCTTCCAAACTAAAGTGATGCTAATGGAGTCTTGTTTCCTAGCTCTTCTCCTCGCTCTATCCTGCAGCCTCCACCATTCTAATATTGGTCTCTCCTCCTCCTCCTGCTGCAGTTTTTCCCAGAGGCTGCAGGTGATGATTCTGAAGGAAGAATTCTTTCCTCAGTTAAATTGTCTGAAGCAGTCGGTGCAGATACAGAATGCAGCTGCCACAGGTGAGATGAGAGAGACAAAATAATGTGATAACAGATAAAACTGCTAAATGTTGGCCATGTGGACCTGGAATAGGTGGAAACAGAGAGGATGATACAAATGGGAGAAATGAGGAGGAGGGTGAAGGTGGGTGAAGGAGAAGATCCAGTAGAAGAATGTAGTCTATAAAGTAATACATATAATGGACCATATGGTGGAACGACCGAAACATAGAAATCTATTTCCTTGGTTTTTATGGAAACATAACGTCATAGTTGGTTGTTATTTTATTAATTTATCTCCAATATATTTTGGGAAATGTAATTTTTCAAGTGATGTTGTTCAAGTGTTAGTCATTCATACTGTGACTTGCCCCGTGTTTAAATACAGATCAGTTAATGGCCATATTTGGCACTTGGGTTATTGGCATGCTTGCACTATTTATGGTCATTTCCTAATGCAATCTCCATGATATCCAGCACTGAGACACCTAAAATCCTGTCACTGGGGAAGTCAGTCAGATACTAATAGATGCAAAGTGGGTGTTGGCTAATTATGGACCCTGCACAAGAGTTCCTGCCTCTTATCTGTCCACCCATTACATTTCATTGGGAACAATTAATAAAAATACATTTTTGAGATATAACCTAAGAGGGATCTCCTGATCCTCCCCTCTCTCTCATGGGAGGGCTACAAAATACAATTTTGGGTATAGTGACCACCACCACCAGAAACCGTAAAAGATTTAGGGAAGTGACTAATTTTGCACAGGCCGTGCAATCAAAATTATGGCTTTAATGACTGATACCTGCAAAATATCACTGCTGTCCCCAAAACATGCCCTGTGTCTGTCCTATGGGAGTACCCTGTTCTAACCCATGACCTGTGGGCTAGCTGGTGGGAGATTTTCATTTAATACTGATCCTTCAGTGCGATGTGCTGTTGTATTGCAGTGTGTAATGCAGTTGTATCATTATTTTGTTACAACAGCAGGGACTCTGTTATTTTTATGTTTACAGATCTCCTGTGGCTTTATATGCTGCTGTGTCATATTGTAGTAGTGGTGTGGTGCTATATACTGTGGTGGTGGTGCAAGGTATATCATTATGGTAGTGTGTTACAGAGCTTCTGTGTTGTGAGATTCTTATCATTGCTGTGGTGCTGTTTTATAGAGCTCCTGTGTTGTGAGATTCTTTTATCATTGCTGTGTTGCTGTTTTACAGAGGTCCTGTGTTGTGAGATTATTGTATCATTGTTGTGTTGGTGTTTTACAGAGCTCCTGCAGTGTGTTGAGCTGCACACAATCATTCACCTTGTGCTGAAGGCAGGAAACCACATGAATGCGGTAAGTCTAAGTAGATGGAACGTTCTCCCAGTGTCCTGCACCTTTAATTCACTCTGACACCACTATGGGGACTCAAGCCATGAACTGCGTGCTCCCTTACCCTTCACCCTCCTTGTCTCCATAGAGGACATTAGTGGTACAAGTCTTCCTGTATGACCTTATGTGATGTAGACTCAATCTCAAGTACAACTATTCAGTAGTCTCTAGTACAGTCTGTGCTGAAGGGTCTCACTCATCTCTGTCTCTGACACTCTCACAGGGTGGATATGCAGGAAGCGCTCTCGGTTTTAGGATGGGGTCTCTCTTGAAACTGGCTGACACAAAAGCAAACAAACCAGGAATGAACCTCATGCACTTTGTAGCCAAGGTGAGTTTCACAGGAGGTTCTGAGATGGTTCTGTTTATGGAGGAAATGATTGGAACATATTCCTAGAATAACGACTGGGATAAATGTAGTCCGACTAGAAAGCTCCCAATCTGTACAATGTCTGATAAAGTAAAACGTTACACGAACTATGCCTTACGTACAATGGAAATGTGGAGTAAACCAGCTACATGCATAGGGAAAAATACATTCTTCCCTTAGACTTAAATGGGACTTTTCCCCTCTTGAGTACTAGAGAAGTCTCCCATGCATTACAAAGCAATGCACTGCAGACCATCCTAGTATTCAAGGGATTAGTAAGAACATTTAGATAAATAGGAATTTGAGGAACATTTTAGATCCTTCAGAGCAGTTTATTTCCTCCAGCCTCATGTAAAGAAGAGGAAATCTTGTTTTCTGGGTTGTATTCAACAAGTTCCCCACGTGTGTGTGTATATGGGGTGGGGTGGGGGGGAGAATGGACAAGACTTATCTTCTGGCTAGAAATTTGTGGTCTCTCTATAGATTTAGATCCTACATTACTCCTGGGCTTATTTATTTTAAGGGACTCGGGCAGCTACGTCACCTTACAGTTAGCACGAAGGGAATGTGGAACCCTAATTGGGCTTTGTGTAGAAAGAGGTATAAGATATATCGATGACTGCATGGAACTGAAGGAATGACCTTCACCTTGGACAAGTTCTCGGATGACCTTTTCTCTCAGGCTGGTTAAACTCCAGATATAATTACAGATTCAGAATGTGATGATTTGATGAAAGTTGTTTTTAATTATGCTTTCAATGTGGTAATGACAGAAAATGTAATAATGCAATTCAGGGGCGTACAACTCCAGTCCTAGAGGACAACTGACTTGTGATAATTTTAGGATATTCACACTTGAGCAAAGATTAATTAATTAGTATCTCATTACTGGGCTCCTCCCTGTGTTCAGGGAAGGAAATCTTCACGTGCTGGGTACATAATGATATTGGACATCTCTGCTCCGGACTATTTTAAATGTGTGTAATTTTCTCCTATCCTCTCTAAACTCTTCCATTGTGGGCAGTAGATAATGGGTTGGACCATGTTAGCTGTGGAAAAAGCAGGAGAGCAGTGGGGTTACAGTGGTATGATGTTTGAGGAACACATCCAGGTTGTCTTGAAAGCTTGCATGCTAATGCTGCTCAGTTGGCCAGCAGAGTTATCACTATTTCTCCACCAGTTTGTGGGGAGGACTGTGACAATTAAATCTGAGAGGAATAAGAAATAGTGGGAGAGGTAACTGGTTGATATGACTACCCTGATTGTCCTGCACTGTGATTGTCCTCTCTCCCTCTGTGTGCTGATGAGTTGCTTCCACTGACTCTTCTCTTTTCTTTTTCTGGTGAACAGGAAGCAGAGAGGAACAATCATTCACTCATGACCTTTCCCGATAAACTGACACACATAAGCCAGGCATCCCGGTGAGAGGAGATCCACAACCTTACCCCTGTGATTGTTACCACCCCAAGGCTGTCTCTAAACTATCAGACGTCTTCCTCCTAACAGCCTTTGAGTTTTGTGTAGTCACATCTCTATCCATTACTTGCTGCTTCACTCAGTCTAGTGGGCTTGTATCTGCTTCTCCACCCCTTCCTTATCCTCTCCCCCCTTACTTCTAAAATCCTTTGGTCTGCCCTCATTCCTCCCAACAAGGCTCCTTCTGCAACCCATCCCACTACTCTCCTTTCATCATTCCTACCTACCAACCTTTCCATTCAGCTGATCGATTTTATATTTACTTAATTTACCTGGCAGTATATATGTATCTTGATATTTTCAGACCTATCCCCACCCACTTGTCCATTTTATCTGCACTCATTCCTTCCTCTCTCTTTGTAGTATCACTTCTCAGGAGGTAGAGAGTGAACTGCAGACTCTCTCCCAGAAACTGACCAGCACGCGGGAAGCACTGCGGAACCAGTCGGACTTAAAGCACGAGATGGGGCTCTTCCTGCAGGTGAGAAGGAATGCTGCATCCAAAAAAACAGACAAGTCCAGAATTCAGATCTGCTTGTGTTGATAGAGAACCTTTAAACGCAAAGTAATATAGAAAAAAACATAGATGTATTACAGGTTTTAAATAATATAAAGTCTAGCTCTCCGTGACGGATCTAGAACCACAGTGAAAATTCATAAACACAAATCAAAAAGTAACAACCATGGTACACAATTATAAAAAATTAGTCGTCGTAGTTTTAGTGGGCACATATCTAGCACATAATCCTATATCGGTCATGAAAATCTGGTGGGATAAACTACTGCAGTACCCAATCTCTAAAACAAAGAAAGCTGCTGAGATATAACCCAATGTATACTCTGTAAGATGACCACCAAAGTACAGCCACATCTGTATGGGTTTGAGAAATGGCCAGAGCAGTGTGCATGGTACAATATGGGACACCCTTATCTCACCCCACAAAACAGTGATGTGAAAGTGACTAATGGAAGAATGGATCAATGTTAATTCAATAAAAGAGACAATCACCGTAGAATCTAGACCTATATGGGAAACCACAAAATGCCCCCAGCAACCAAAAATACACCCCTGTATATGAGTTCCCCAAAATAGCACAAGATGAACACATACAAATCCTACCTAATATACAGATAGAGACGTATGTCTATTGGGAAGAATTAACTCATTGGTGATGGATGCCATGCAGTGTCCAGGGAAAGTGACATGGTCTGTTTCTCCGCTAGGTGGCAGAGGTGGAGCTGTATGAGGTGATATGCTCCCTGCGGGTTTTGCAGGACACTTGTCGAGAGCTGATGGATTTCTTCTGTGAGGACGAGTCGGTCTTCAGATTGGAGGAGATGTGCTTGGTGTTCAGCACTTTCTGTGCACGATTCCTGGCTGCAGTTCAGGTTCAGCCCCTTAAATGTGGGGTATAGGGGGGGGGGTGAATGTTTGACTGTATGTTGTAGCCTGAGTATGTAAGTGTTAGGCTGTATATTGTGCGCACATATTGTGTGCTCACATGTGTCTGGCTGTACGTTGTGCCTTTTGGTTGTGTGTTGTATATAGTGTTTGTTGTGGGTTTGTGTATGTAGTGTGAGTGGTAAGTGTATGGTGTGGATGTGTTATGTAGTGTGTGAGTGGTAAGTACATATTGTGTATGTGTTATATAGTGTGAGTGTGGTAAGTACATATTGTGTATGTGTTATATAGTGTGAGTGTGGTAAGTACGTGGTGTGGATGTGTTATGTAGTGTGTGAGTGGTAAGTGTATGGTGTGGCTGTATTATGTAGCGTGTGAGTGGTAAGTGTATGGTGTGGATGTGTTATGTAGTGTGTGAGTGGTAAGTACATATTGTGTATGTGTTATATAGTGTGTGAGTGGTAAGTACATATTGTGTATGTGTTATATAGTGTGAGTGTGGTAAGTACATGGTGTGGCTGTATTATGTAGTGTGTGAGTGGTAAGTACATGGTGTGGATGTGTTATGTAGTGTGTGAGTGGTAAGTACATATTGTGTATGTGTTATATAGTGTGAGTGTGGTAAGTACGTGGTGTGGATGTGTTATGTAGTGTGTGAGTGGTAAGTACATGGTGTGGATGTGTTATGTAGTGTGTGTGAGTGGTAAGTGTATGGTGTGGCTGTATTATGTAGCGTGTGAGTGGTAAGTGTATGGTATGGATGTGTTATGTAGTGTGTGAGTGGTAAGTACGTGGTGTGGCTGTGTTATGTAGAGTGCGAGTAGTAAGTGTATGGTGTGGCTGTATTATGTAGCGTGTGAGTGGTAAGTGTATGGTGTGGCTGTGTTATATAGTGGGAGTGTGGTAAGTACATGGTGTGGATGTGTTATGTAGTGTGTGAGTGGCAAGTACATGGTGTGGATGTGTTATGTAGAGTGCGAGTGGTAAGTGTATGGTGTGGCTGTATTATGTAGCGTGTGAGTGGTAAGTGTATGGTGTGGCTGTGTTATATAGTGTGAGTGTGGTAAGTACATGGTGTGGATGTGTTATGTAGAGTGCGAGTGGTAAGTGTATGGTGTGGCTGTATTATGTAGCGTGTGAGTGGTAAGTGTATGGTGTAGATGTGTTATGTAGTGTGTGAGTGGTAAGTACGTGGTGTGGCTGTGTTATGTAGTGTGAGTGTGGTAAGTACATGGTGGGGATGTGTTATATAGTATGGGAGTGTTGTGGCTGTGTTTTGCACTGTGTGTGTGCTAAGTGTGTGTTGTGGATGTGCTGGTCTGGTACAGCTTCTGGTCCATGAAGATATGAATGATGATGTATTATAATTAACCATTTAATATGCCAGTATGTCCCAGTAATTAATGAGACCATATATCTTTCTTGGCCTTCATAGACTTAGAACTTTAAACAAAATTTAGAGAAATTATCTAGCCCTGCCCCAACAGCCAGGAACTAACCAAAATAACCTTTACCTCTTCACTTTCACAAATCAATTAACAGCCACATTAACTTTTCAAAACTAAAACCCTCCATGGCCAAACTACCTATATGAAGGCTTCTCCATTGCATGCTGAATACCCAAATTACAAATAAGAATATCACTGCCAATGTCAGAAAATGATAAACCACCAAGGCTACACATAACCTCCATGTTGACGTTGTGCCTGGCTCTGAATAGCGGTTTCATGTGATAGGACCACAGTTTTATTGGATTGTGAAACAATTTCAGAGAATACAATGACCTGAGAGAAGCTCTCCCTTATGGACTGCATGAGAAACTGAAAGAACAATACTATAATAATTAAATCATTCTATAATAGATGTGGGCGAACATACAATTAGAATCCATTTGATTGCCTAACCTTATAATATTTCCTTCATTAAGACCCAGAGAAGTAACCTCCTTGGCTGTTCCAATATGGAAGGAATGACTAGCATTAATACCTAACCTTACTGAACTGATATTTAGTCAGAGGGTGACCATTCTCATGAAGAAGTAGACCACCTGACTGGACTGGGCACCTTTTTAACAAAATCCATAATAGCCCTTAACCGACACAACCCGTTACCAGGGATGCTGCGCAAAATTATCCAGCAACCCTTGCCTAGGTAATCCTTTGAGTCCTTGCCCAAACCGACACCTTTGAACTTGCTGGCCAGCACTAATTGGCCGATTCTCAACACCAAAAGAGAAAAACTTCAAATTCCGAGAAGTAAATTGGTTGAAATGCTAAAATTATGGGTTTTTTGTTTTTTTGTTTTTTTTTGTTTTTTTTTTGTTTTTTTAAGAAGTCAATAGAGACTGAATATCTCGTATCTTGGGATAACTTCCTTTTATTTGATTTATTAGAACACTTTTTGGCAGTTGTTTACTTCCAAGGAGCCGTAAAAAGAAAGATAATACTATTAGCTTTTTTTATGGGGTAGTAATGTTTCACAAAAACAGCAGCTCCAATTAATCTTCAATGTATTTGGGCCATTGAGAGTGTTTCAATACTGTCAGTGTTGTAGTAAAAGAGTAATTGAATGATAAAGTATCCCCCTCCCTCCCTTTTACCTAGTGTAAGCCACCTCCCCTCAGATGTGGAATTTGGTCCACAGACCACAGCAAGGGACAATCTTCTTACTGTGAGAACAATGAAAGCCCTGCCCCCCTTGACAGGTTTTTCCCTTATCTTAATTCAAGATTGCCCCTGTCTGTGATCCATCTGGACAGTCTTGCTGCTCGAGGTGAGCAGTGTTACATCAGTAAAAGGGGCAGGAGGGGGATACTTTATCATTCAGTTACTCTTGTACTACAACTCTGACAGTATTGAAATAACACTCTCCATGGCCCAAATAATATGAAGATTAATTTGTAGATTTTTCCTAACTCTGTGAAGGAAAGTCAGGATTTTATTAAAGACACGGAGGCTAATAATATGCTTTAACTCTTCTTTACTCTCCCTCAGCAGCAAAAGAGAAATCAAGTTTGTTTTAACAGTAAAAGTTTAAACCGATACAAACCTGCTAGTAGCTCCTTTGACCCAAACCACCAATCAGGATGCATAGACCCTTATAAACTGTGATGTAATCTCTGAAGACTTCATCTTTTTTTTTTTTTTTAAATGTGCTGAAGCTGATGATAAATTCAACAATCCAACATTTCAAGATGATAAACATGGAACTCTTGTCACCGCTTCTTCTCTCAGAAGAAGGGTAAATGTAGAGGAAGCTTCTTTAAAGAAACAAAGGCGTATTGGGGTGGGGAAAGGGAGGGATAATACTCTCCTCCGTGTGTTTATTAAAATCCTGACTTTCCTTCACAGTTAATAAAATCTATGAATTTTGTTACAAGACCAGAGGCTCCTATTCTAGTTTAAAGCATATTAACAACAGTACAAGAAACATGTTCAATAGGCTTAAAATAAAAGATTTTAAAAGTGGATTCTCTAGACCAATCTGCTTCCCTGAGGGTATCTTCTAACCTGTCCCTGTTACCAAGGCTTTGAAAGCCATAGCTCCACTGGAGGAATGAGCTCCAAATTTGGGAATGTCACTGGACTCGCTGGATTATGCAAAGTAGCAGAGGACACAGGTAGATGAGGTTTTCTAAACGAAATCAATAATTGAAAATGGTTAGATAATCTCAAATTTAGAAGTTGCTAGTTCATAAGCTTTGAGACTTTGAACCACACAGAGTTTTAGTTTATGAGGAAAAGGATACAAAATGTGTCTAGAAGCAGATTTAGTTCTTCTAGAGACGAGAGAAAACACATTCTGCAACAAAAGACCGATTTAGAGATGTCTAAAGCACGAACGTCCAAAACACGCGTAAATGAAATCAATCAAAGGAACATGGTTAATTTAGCTAAACGTTATTTTAGGGACAAACTGTCATTAGGAGGCCAAGAGTCTGAGATGTAAAACAGAATTGACATCCCAAAGTGAAGAAGTCGGAGGTCTAGATAATCTGATGCGCCTCATTAATCTGCATATTAATGAATGCTGACCAACAGGGCGTCCATCAGAATATTCATGAGATGCTGAAATAGCAGACCTGGAACAGTTAATTGTTCTATAAGCTTTACCTTCCTGATAAATTGAAGATAAAAAATTGATGACATCGGTCAAATCGGAAGATAAGGAATCCAGACATTGTTCCAAGCGCTAGCGAGACCAAATTTCCTAGCAGGATGCATAACAAGATCTGGTACCTGGAGCACATGCTTCATCCATGAGAGACAGAGCTGTTCCCAAAATGGCGTTGGTAAATCTGGAATTCCAGTTATTAACCAAGCCATGACGTGTAGTTGATGTGATATCAATAGATCGCAAGGATTCCCTAAGGGATCTGTCAATAGAAGAGGAAACTGTGGAAGATATCTGGGCCAATCTATTTGTGGCTCCAGAAGAGACATGAACCAAGGTTGGGTTGGCCAAAAGGGAGTTACCAGAACTACTGTGGCTTGTTGATTTCTAATCTGAAGGATGACTCTATGGATCATGGAGAAAGGAGGGAAGGCATAATTCCTCCGGTTGCCCATGACTGAAGGAATGCATCTGAAGCTAAGGCTTCTGGATCCGGTCTCCAGCCTTAGAAACTGGGTAACAATTTATTCAGTCAAGATGCAAAAAGGTCTACCAAAAGAGGACCCCTCAACCGATTTAGCTGATTGGAAATTACACAGCTCAATTTTTAATTGCTGTAATCCTTGAGTTGCCTTGATTGCCAATCTGCTACGGAATTTGCTAGACCCGGGAGGTATTCCGCTCATACCAAAATGTTCCTTTCTAGGTAAAATTCCCACAGTTCCATGGCCAAATTGGCTAGGATCATGGAGTTGGTTCCTTCTAGATGACTATCTCGCCGCCCAGATGTTGTCCATTTTGAGAAGAATGCATCTTGAGCAAGACTCTTGATAATGAAAGAGCCTGCCAATAACTCCAAGCAATTTATGTGCATGAGGTTTTTCTGTCTGAGACCATTTGCCTCCGGCGGTAATGTGACCGCAACGAACTCCCCATTTGCGGCATCCGACTGACAAAATCTGGGTTAAAATCAAAAATGGCTCTGCCGTTCCACGCCTCCATGTGTGAAGGCGGCCATCTCTGTTCCTCTTTCTATTCTATTGACAAAGGAACTGGGTCTGCATAACCTATGCCTTTCCATAGATTAATAATTTTTAGACATTGAAGGGCACGATAATGTAGAGGTCCTGGGAATATTACCTGGATTGATGCCGAAAGAAGGCCCAGCATTCTTGCAGTGTTCCTGAGAAAGATTACTTCTTTGCGAAGAAGAGTTTTGATCTCTTTGCGGATACGTTTTCATTTTTTTTCTGTGGAAGATGGAGAGAGGCAGTTTGGGAGTTGATGGTGAAACTCAAGAACTATATGGATTGAGCTGGAATGAGAGTGGATTTTTTCTGATTGCTGATGAAACCCAGTTGAGTTAGTAGTTGGATCATCCATTGGAGGTGTATTCAAACAATGGAAAGATTTTGAGACATGATTAGAATATTTTGTAGGTAAATTATTTTTTGGACTCCTCTGGACCTCAGGAAAGAAACCACTAGTTTCATGAGTTTGGTGAAACACCATGGTGCTGAAGAAAGTCCAAATGGTAGGCAAACAAATTGCTACTACTGATTGTTCCATAGGAACTGCAGAAAAGGCTGAACATTTTGGTCCATGGGGAACAGTTAGATAAGCATCTTTTAGATCTAACTTTACCATCCAGTCTGATATCATTAGGGATTATCTCAAATTCTGTATGCCCTCCATTTTGAAGTATCTGTAAAGGACATGCAAATTGAACTTTTAGGTTTCACAGGTCTGAGACCTGAATCTTTATTTCTAGTAAAGAAAAAAAAACATTGCTGACCTATTTAAATACATTTCTCACCAAAGAAAATACAATTCATATATATATATATAATTATAATAATGCAAACAAATCTCCAAACTACTAATATGGATTGTTTGCACCTGCTCAACAGAACAGAGGGTAAATTCTTACAGAAACAAATTAGGTTTAACACAATAGAAAACCAAATATAATAATAGTATTCTGAAAGACAGACTTCACAAAAAAAGATCATGGTGACTTTAGGGCAAACTCTGCCCAAAAAGAAAATGGCCGCTGTTACATAAAGCGAGGAAAGCTGAGGAGAAATAAGTTCAAGATTAATACAAAGTAGCACCGCTATGCAAGCAGATTCTATATATGTAAATATAGATTACTAAAAAGTGTGGAAAACGTGGCAATAATCCAAGTAGACCTCATTGCGGGAGACTGAGGGGAGGATTGACATAGACTGGTCTCTTCTGCGTATGCGCGGAGCGTTCCAACGGAGGAGAAGCCGATTTCTATAGGGTCAGTAACAGACGCGCAGAGAATAAGCAACTTGAAAAAACAAAACTGGGATAAACCCAGATGCATACAAAATGATTTTTGGGATGATTTAAAAGGCAAAAAACAGGTATAACTTAGAGTAACATAAAAGTATATAACGAAAGAAGTGATCTTTGGATGGTTTATGAATGAATGTGTATTTATATAGCATCGCTTTACAATTTAGAGGGATAGTAATGTTTCTTAATAAAATCAGCTCTAATTAATCATCATAGTATTTGGACCTTGGAGAGTGTTATTTCAATTCTGTCAGAGTTGTAGTACAAGAGTAATTAAATGATAAAGTATCCCCTCCCACCCCTTTTACTGATGTAACACTGCTCAGCCAGATCAGAAGGGAGGTGCCCAGGTAAACTGCAGAGAGGGACAATCTTCAATTAAGATAAGGGAAAAACTTGTCAAGGGGGGGCAGGGCTTTCATTGTTCTCATAGGAAGAAGATTGTCCCCTTCTGTTATCTGTCTGGTCTATGGACTGGATTCCACATCTGAGAAGAGATGACTTACACTAGGTAAAAGGGGTGGGAGGGGAAACTTTGCTTGTGAATAACTCTCAAACCATAAAGGTTTGAGAGATGAGACTTATATCGTTCATCATGTTTTTTTAATGCCTACAAAATAAAATAAAGATAAAAAGAAGTATTACTATCCCTTTAAGGGTAGAGACAATACAGGGTTACAGGTGGCTTGCAAAGTGAAACATTGGGTGGGAGGTCTGGAAGCTTACGATCTAAAGTGGTAATAGGAGACATACAGAGTACATAAGGGTCAAGTTCTATACAAGCAAATCACATTTATAAAGAAAAGAAAAAACGCAATTAACACTTCAAATTTACAGACATGAAGTAGATAATGAGATTGGTTATATACTTCTACTTGAGGGAGCAGCAAAGAAAAGAGGAAGTCTTCGGAGATTACAGCACAGTTTATAAGGGTCTATACATTCTGATTGGTGGATTGGGTCAAAGGAGTTACTAGCATGTTTGTATCTGTTTCAACTTTTGCTGTTAAAACAAACTTGATTTCTCGCTTCCTTGACAACAAGACCAACTAATTCCTGACTTGGGGGAGTCTGTGTGGTTGGGGGGCAGGTGTAGGGGTCTGTGTGGTTGGGGGGCAGGTGTAGGGGTCTGTGTGGTTGGGGGGCAGGTGTAGGGGTCTGTGTGGTTGCCTCACTGGTGCTAAAGTATACACTATTGACTGGCTCTTTCCCAGTATTGAGATTATGGAGGGCATATTCAGACATCAAGCTAGAGGTGTGGGGCATATTCTAGTAACTGTAGCTCTAGAGTACTTGCATATGTATCTGTGAGTTTTGTGTTTCACATGTGGGCAAACTCTAGCTTTCAATAGTTATTTCATATTATCTGATGGGGTCTCCTAATTTTCTTTAATTGGTTTTCCCTTCTACTGCCCCCTGCAGGAGAACAAGGAGCGTGAGAAAGCAGAGCAACGCAAGGAACGTCTGGAAAAGCGTCGCTCTATTGCCAGCTGTTCAACCCATGACAAAGACCTTCAGGACGTGGAGCTTGAGTTTCTTCTGCTCCGCCTGCCCCGTAGGGTGCGTTCAGTCCGAAAACCTCGGTCCCAACCTCGCAATCCCTGTAGTGACGGTCTCCAAATCTCCGCTTCTGCTCTGGCAGCAGATGCCATTAGCAGCTCTGCCGTCATCACTGCAGAGCCCATCACAGAGGAGGAGGATCCCACCACTGAAATCCACCAAGATGCCACACAGGGTCAAGGACTAAGGAGGCCACGCAAGGGCAGCTCAGGGTTAGATGGGCAGCAGGAAACCCCAGGCAAAATAAACAGGAGGCACACTCTAGCTTGCCTCCCCCCCCGTGGGGGCGATGCTGCCTATTCATCCTTCACCACTTCTGGACAGTGCGTGGACTCTGCACTCAAGGAAAGTGACTCAGAGGTGACCTCTGTTTCCACTCCACATACTCCCAACAGCAGCTCCCTCAGTCAAGCCCTGAAGTCTTCCCAAAAAGAACAGTCCTCCCCAACATCAGAGTCCCTCACCTCTGTACACCTGGGAGGTTTGTTTCAGAGGAGGGGAAGTCTAAGGAGCCCTGATCCTCCTGCAAGCTCTATCAGAGAGGATTCCCCTCGGGGCAGCAGCAAAGCCTCTGCACTCACCACCTTCTTCAGACATATTGATAACACAAGACAATCCCCCAAATAGAGACACTGGAGATAACCTAGTGACACACTGGGAGAAGGGGGGGGACAGAACATGGACAGAATGAGAAATGTGATCCTTGGTCCCTCCAGCACAAGGAAGGTGGTCTACCTAATCCCTGATATATGGACCACATGGAAGGCAGTCAACGTAATCCCTGATATATACGCACTGAAGCCCCTCAGCTGGTGGGGAAGAGTCTGAGGGACTTTTACATACAAAGTAATTCTGGGGTCAACCAACTGCACCACGGGGGACAGATATTCCCAGTGATTTGGGGATTTTAACTTCTTGGATGCTAGAGGATCCCAACCCATTGTGAAGTAACCCGTTGTACACATTTCTACCCTTCAAGGGCTTCAAAAGTCCCTTTGTAAATGAAGGTGAATTTTGGGAATATTGTTGGTTTTCTTTGTTGCAGTTGACTTCCCCATAATTGCTCCACTTTATAACTCATGCACTTACCTCCTTTACTCTACTCTCCGCTAATTCACTTTACCCTTCATTCATTTACCTCCTTTACTCTGCTCTCCGCCAATTGGCTTTACCCTTCATTCATTTACCTCCTTTATTCTGCTCTCCATCAATTCACTTTACACTTCATTCATTTACATCCTTTAAAGTGAATTGGCGGAGAGAAGAATAAACTTCATTCATTTACCTCCTTTACTCTTCTCTCCGCTAATTCACTTTACACTTCATTCATTTACCTCCTTTATTCTGCTCTCCGCTAATTCATTTACCTCCTTTACTCTGCTCTCCGCTAATTCACTATATACTTCATTCATTTACCTCCTTTACTCTGCTCTCCTCTAATTCACTTTACACTTCATTCATTTACCTCCTTTACTCTGCTCTCCGCCAATTCACTTTACACTTCATTCATTTACCTCCTTTACTCTGCTCTCCGCCAATTAACTTTATACTTCATTCATTTACCTCCTTTACTCTGCTCTCCGCCAATTAACTTTACACTTCATTCATTTACCTCCTTTACTCTGCTCTCCACCAATTCATTTTATACTGACTGCTATATGCAGCAATTCCAATCTGTAAGGCAGTGCAGAGGTTAAATGAGCCTGGTATATTGTATATCAGTTGTGTCCTGGAGGAGTCTGTAGGGTTAATCCTAAGAGTATTTTGAACCTGAGACTGACCTGTTGTGGACCCCAGTGACCTGGGAAGAGACCTGTGTGGATGCCCCTACATGGACTGTACACGATCATTCTCCCTGCCCATGGGAGGCCTGCATGCTCCTTTCCATTGGGTAGGATGATTACATCAGCACTTTTTACTGACCCTTGAACTCTTTTTATAAGAAAATAAGTCATGTGCGCTCTTCTTGCTGATGTGCTGAGAGCCCCTCTTTTATTTATTGGTACAAATCTATGTACACGGGCGGGTTTTATACACACTGGACTGTATTATTACTGGCACCATACGATCTGAATGTTCACTCTGCATTGTACTGAGATGTCTAGAACCTGCATATTCATATCTGTGTGTGACTGTGTTCCCAAGTACAAATGTACCGGGATCTCGAGGTTCCATCTCTGGGTGGAGTTTGGTGCTTTTAAGTGAGAAAATAATTGCTAATTGATCCAATAAAGGGGATTTTGTGGGGTGCTGCTGTGTGTTTTTATAATTTACAGGGTTGTCTTGTATACACAATTAGGTATCAAGAGGTGATTTCTCCCTCTACCTGTCCTTGTATGACTAACACTCCTGTACATAGTAGTAGATGTGTACAACTCTGCCCTGTCCATGTAGGACTGACACTCCTGTACATAGTAGTAGTAGATGTGTACAACTCCCCCTGTCCATGTAGGACTGACACTCCTGTACATAGTAGTAGTAGATGTGTACAACTCCCCCCTGTCCATGTAGGACTGACACTCCTGTACATAGTAGTAGATGTGTACAACTCTGCCCTGTCCATGTAGGACTGACACTCCTGTACATAGTAGTAGTAGATGTGTACAACTCCCCCCTGTCCATGTAGGACTGACACTCCTGTACATAGTAGTAGATGTGTACAACTCCCCCTGTCCATGTATGACTGACACTCCTGTACATAGTAGTAGATGTGTACAATTCCCCCCTGTCCATGTATGACTGACACTCCTGTACATAGTAGTAGATGTGTACAATTCCCCCCTGTCCATGTATGACTGACACTCCTGTACATAGTAGTAGATGTGTACAATTCCCCCCTGTCCATGTATGACTGACACTCCTGTACATAGTAGTAGATGTGTACAATTCCCCCCTGTCCTTGTATGACTGACACTCCTGTACATAGTAGTAGTAGATGTGTACAACTCCCCCTGTCCATGTATGACTGACACTCCTGTACATAGTAGTAGATGTGTACAACTCCCCCCTGTCCATGTATGACTGACACTCCTGTACATAGTAGTAGACGTGTACAACTCCCCCCTGTCCATGTATGACTGACACTCCTGTACATAGTAGTAGTAGATGTGTACAATTCCCCCCTGTCCATGTATGACTGACACTCCTGTACATAGTAGTAGATGTGTACAACTCCCCCTGTCCTTGTATGACTGACACTCCTGTACATAGTAGTAGATGTGTACAACTCCCCCCTGTCCTTGTATGACTGACACTCCTGTACATAGTAGTAGATGTGTACAACTCCCCCTGTCCTTGTATGACTGACACTCCTGTACATAGTAGTAGTAGATGTGTACAACTCCGCCCTGTCCATGTATGACTGACACTCCTGTACATAGTAGTAGATGTGTACAACTCTGCCCTGTCCATGTATGACTGACACTCCTGTACATAGTAGTAGTAGATGTGTACAACTCCCCCCTGTCCATGTATGACTGACACTCCTGTACATAGTAGTAGATGTGTACAACTCCCCCCTGTCCTTGTATGACTGACACTCCTGTACATAGTAGTAGTAGATGTGTACAACTCCGCCCTGTCCATGTATGACTGACACTCCTGTACATAGTAGTAGTAGATGTGTACAACTCTGCCCTGTCCATGTATGACTGACACTCCTGTACATAGTAGTAGATGTGTACAACTCCCCCCTGTCCTTGTATGACTGACACTCCTGTACATAGTAGTAGTAGATGTGTACAACTCTGCCCTGTCCATGTATGACTGACACTCCTCTACATAGTAGTAGACGTGTACAACTCCCCCCTGTCCTTGTATGACTGACACTCCTGTACATAGTAGTAGTAGATGTGTACAACTCCCCCTGTCCTTGTATGACTGACACTCCTGTACATAGTAGTAGATGTGTACAATTCCCCCCTGTCCTTGTATGACTGACACTCCTGTACATAGTAGTAGATGTGTACAATTCCCCCCTGTCCATGTATGACTGACACTCCTGTACATAGTAGTAGATGTGTACAACTCCCCCTGTCCATGTATGACTGACACTCCTGTACATAGTAGTAGATGTGTACAACTCCCCCCTGTCCTTGTATGACTGACACTCCTGTACATAGTAGTAGATGTGTACAACTCCCCCCTGTCCTTGTATGACTGACACTCCTGTACATAGTAGTAGATGTGTACAACTCCCCCCTGTCCTTGTATGACTGATACTCCTGTACATAGTAGTAGATGTGTACAATTCCCCCCTGTCCTTGTATGACTGACACTCCTGTACATAGTAGTAGATGTGTACAACTCCCCCCTGTCCTTGTATGACTGACACTCCTGTACATAGTAGTAGATGTGTACAACTCCCCCCTGTCCATGTATGACTAACACTCCTGTACATAGTAGTAGATGTGTACAACTCTGCCCTGTCCTTGTATGACTAACACTCCTGAACATAGTAGTAGATGTGTACAATTCCCCTGTCCTTGTATGACTGACACTCCTGTACATAGTAGTAGATGTGTACAACTCCCCCCTGTCCATGTATGACTGACACTCCTGTACATAGTAGTAGATGTGTACAACTCCCCCTGTCCTTGTATGACTGACACTCCTGTACATAGTAGTAGATGTGTACAACTCCCCCCTGTCCTTGTATGACTGACACTCCTGTACATAGTAGTAGATGTGTACAACTCCCCCCTGTCCATGTAGGACTGACACTCCTGTACATAGTAGTAGATGTGTACAACTCCCCCCTGTCCTTGTATGACTGACACTCCTGTACATAGTAGTAGATGTGTACAACTCCCCCCTGTCCTTGTATGACTGACACTCCTGTACATAGTAGTAGATGTGTGCAACTCCCCCCTGTCCTTGTATGACTGACACTCCTGTACATAGTAGTAGATGTGTACAATTCCCCCCTGTCCTTGTATGACTGACACTCCTGTACATAGTAGTAGATGTGTACAACTCCCCCCTGTCCTTGTATGACTGACACTCCTGTACATAGTAGTAGATGTGTACAACTCCCCCTGTCCTTGTATGACTGACACTCCTGTACATAGTAGTAGTAGATGTGTACAACTCTGCCCTGTCCATTTAGGACTGACACTCCTGTACATAGTAGTAGTAGATGTGTACAACTCTGCCCTATCCATGTATGACTGACACTCCTGTACATAGTAGTAGTAGGTGTACAACTCCCCCTGTCCTTGTATGACTGACACTCCTGTACATAGTAGTAGATGTGTACAACTCCCCCCTGTCCATGTAGGACTGACACTCCTGTACATAGTAGTAGTAGATGTGTACAACTCTGCCCTGTCCATTTAGGACTGACACTCCTGTACATAGTAGTAGTAGATGTGTACAACTCTGCCCTATCCATGTATGACTGACACTCCTGTACATAGTAGTAGTAGGTGTACAACTCCCCCTGTCCTTGTATGACTGACACTCCTGTACATAGTAGTAGATGTGTACAACTCCCCCCTGTCCATGTAGGACTGACACTCCTGTACATAGTAGTAGTAGATGTGTACAACTCTGCCCTGTCCTTGTATGACTGACACTCCTGTACATAGTAGTAGATGTGTACAACTCCCCCTGTCCTTGTATGACTAACACTCCTGTACATAGTAGTAGATGTGTACAACTCCCCCTGTCCATGTATGACTGACACTCCTGTACATAGTAGTAGATGTGTACAACTCCCCCTGTCCTTGTATGACTAACACTCCTGTACATAGTAGTAGATGTGTACAACTCCCCCCTGTCCTTGTATGACTGACACTCCTGTACATAGTAGTAGATGTGTACAACTCCCCCCTGTCCTTGTATGACTGACACTCCTGTACATAGTAGTAGATGTGTACAATTCCCCCCTGTCCTTGTATGACTGACACTCCTGTACATAGTAGTAGATGTGTACAACTCCCCCCTGTCCTTGTATGACTGACACTCCTGTACATAGTAGTAGATGTGTACAACTCCCCCCTGTCCTTGTATGACTGACACTCCTGTACATAGTAGTAGTAGATGTGTACAACTCCCCCTGTCCTTGTATGACTGACACTCCTGTACATAGTAGTAGTAGATGTGTACAACTCTGCCCTGTCCATTTAGGACTGACACTCCTGTACATAGTAGTAGTAGATGTGTACAACTCTGCCCTATCCATGTATGACTGACACTCCTGTACATAGTAGTAGTAGGTGTACAACTCCCCCCTGTCCATGTATGACTGACACTCCTGTACATAGTAGTAGATGTGTACAACTCTACCCTGTCCATGTATGACTGACACTCCTGTACATAGTAGTAGTAGATGTGTACAACTCTGCCCTGTCCTTGTATGACTGACACTCCTGTACATAGTAGTAGATGTGTACAACTCCCCCTGTCCTTGTATGACTGACACTCCTGTACATAGTAGTAGATGTGTACAACTCCCCCCTGTCCATGTAGGACTGACACTCCTGTACATAGTAGTAGTAGATGTGTACAACTCTGCCCTGTCCATTTAGGACTGACACTCCTGTACATAGTAGTAGTAGATGTGTACAACTCCCCCCTGTCCTTGTATGACTGACACTCCTGTACATAGTAGTAGATGTGTACAACTCCCCCTGTCCTTGTATGACTAACACTCCTGTACATAGTAGTAGATGTGTACAACTCCCCCTGTCCATGTATGACTGACACTCCTGTACATAGTAGTAGATGTGTACAACTCCCCCCTGTCCTTGTATGACTGACACTCCTGTACATAGTAGTAGATGTGTACAATTCCCCCTGTCCTTGTAGGACTGACACTCCTGTACATAGTAGTAGTAGATGTGTACAACTCCCCCTGTCCATGTAGGACTGACACTCCCGTACATAGTAGTAGTAGATGTGTACAACTCTGCCCTGTCCATGTAGGACTGACACTCCTGTACATAGTAGTAGATGTGTACAACTCCCCCCTGTCCATTTAGGACTGACACTCCTGTACATAGTAGTAGTAGATGTGTACAACTCTGCCCTATCCATGTAGGACTGACACTCCTGTACATAGTAGTAGTAGATGTGTACAACTCCCCCCTGTCCATGTATGACCGACACTCCTGTACATAGTAGTAGATGTGTACAACTCTACCCTGTCCATGTAGGACTGACACTCCTGTACATAGTAGTAGTAGATGTGTACAACTCTGCCCTGTCCTTGTATGACTGACACTCCTGTACATAGTAGTAGATGTGTACAACTCCCCCCTGTCCTTGTATGACTGACACTCCTGTACATAGTAGTAGATGTGTACAACTCCCCCCTGTCCATGTAGGACTGACACTCCTGTACATAGTAGTAGTAGATGTGTACAACTCCCCCCTGTCCATGTATGACTGACACTCCTGTACATAGTAGTAGATGTGTACAACTCCCCCCTGTCCTTGTATGACTGACACTCCTGTACATAGTAGTAGTAGATGTGTACAACTCCCCCTGTCCATGTATGACTGACACTCCTGTACATAGTAGTAGATGTGTACAACTCCCCCCTGTCCATGTAGGACTGACACTCCTGTACATAGTAGTAGATGTGTACAACTCCCCCCTGTCCTTGTATGACTGACACTCCTGTACATAGTAGTAGATGTGTACAACTCCCCCTGTCCTTGTATGACTGACACTCCTGTACATAGTAGTAGTAGATGTGTACAACTCCCCCTGTCCTTGTATGACTGACACTCCTGTACATAGTAGTAGATGTGTACAATTCCCCCCTGTCCTTGTATGACTGACACTCCTGTACATAGTAGTAGATGTGTACAATTCCCCCCTGTCCATGTATGACTGACACTCCTGTACATAGTAGTAGATGTGTACAACTCCCCCTGTCCATGTATGACTGACACTCCTGTACATAGTAGTAGATGTGTACAACTCCCCCCTGTCCTTGTATGACTGATACTCCTGTACATAGTAGTAGATGTGTACAACTCCCCCCTGTCCTTGTATGACTGACACTCCTGTACATAGTAGTAGATGTGTACAACTCCCCCCTGTCCTTGTATGACTAACACTCCTGTACATAGTAGTAGATGTGTACAACTCTGCCCTGTCCTTGTATGACTAACACTCCTGTACATAGTAGTAGATGTGTACAATTCCCCTGTCCTTGTATGACTGACACTCCTGTACATAGTAGTAGATGTGTACAACTCCCCCCTGTCCTTGTATGACTGACACTCCTGTACATAGTAGTAGATGTGTACAACTCCCCCCTGTCCTTGTATGACTGACACTCCTGTACATAGTAGTAGATGTGTACAACTCCCCCCTGTCCTTGTATGACTGACACTCCTGTACATAGTAGTAGATGTGTACAATTCCCCCCTGTCCTTGTATGACTGACACTCCTGTACATAGTAGTAGATGTGTACAACTCCCCCCTGTCCTTGTATGACTGACACTCCTGTACATAGTAGTAGATGTGTACAACTCCCCCCTGTCCTTGTAGGACTGACACTCCTGTACATAGTAGTAGATGTGTACAACTCCCCCCTGTCCATGTATGACTGACACTCCTGTACATAGTAGTAGTAGATGTGTACAACTCCCCCTGTCCTTGTATGACTGACACTCCTGTACATAGTAGTAGTAGATGTGTACAACTCTGCCCTGTCCATTTAGGACTGACACTCCTGTACATAGTAGTAGTAGATGTGTACAACTCTGCCCTATCCATGTATGACTGACACTCCTGTACATAGTAGTAGTAGGTGTACAACTCCCCCCTGTCCATGTATGACTGACACTCCTGTACATAGTAGTAGATGTGTACAACTCTACCCTGTCCATGTATGACTGACACTCCTGTACATAGTAGTAGTAGATGTGTACAACTCTGCCCTGTCCTTGTATGACTGACACTCCTGTACATAGTAGTAGATGTGTACAACTCCCCCTGTCCTTGTATGACTGACACTCCTGTACATAGTAGTAGATGTGTACAACTCCCCCCTGTCCATGTAGGACTGACACTCCTGTACATAGTAGTAGTAGATGTGTACAACTCTGCCCTGTCCATTTAGGACTGACACTCCTGTACATAGTAGTAGTAGATGTGTACAACTCCCCCCTGTCCTTGTATGACTGACACTCCTGTACATAGTAGTAGATGTGTACAACTCCCCCTGTCCTTGTATGACTAACACTCCTGTACATAGTAGTAGATGTGTACAACTCCCCCTGTCCATGTATGACTGACACTCCTGTACATAGTAGTAGATGTGTACAACTCCCCCTGTCCTTGTATGACTAACACTCCTGTACATAGTAGTAGATGTGTACATCTCCCCCTGTCCTTGTATGACTGATACTCCTGTACATAGTAGTAGTAGATGTGTACAACTCCGCCCTGTCCATGTATGACTGACACTCCTGTACATAGTAGTAGATGTGTACAACTCCCCCTGTCCATGTATGACTGACACTCCTGTACATAGTAGTAGATGTGTACAACTCCCCCTGTCCTTGTATGACTGATACTCCTGTACATAGTAGTAGATGTGTACAACTCCCCCCTGTCCTTGTAGGACTGACACTCCTGTACATAGTAGTAGATGTGTACAACTCCCCCCTGTCCTTGTATGACTGACACTCCTGTACATAGTAGTAGATGTGTACAATTCCCCCTGTCCTTGTAGGACTGACACTCCTGTACATAGTAGTAGTAGATGTGTACAACTCCCCCTGTCCATGTAGGACTGACACTCCCGTACATAGTAGTAGTAGATGTGTACAACTCTGCCCTGTCCATGTAGGACTGACACTCCTGTACATAGTAGTAGATGTGTACAACTCCCCCCTGTCCATTTAGGACTGACACTCCTGTACATAGTAGTAGTAGATGTGTACAACTCTGCCCTATCCATGTAGGACTGACACTCCTGTACATAGTAGTAGATGTGTACAACTCTACCCTGTCCTTGTATGACTGACACTCCTGTACATAGTAGTAGTAGATGTGTACAACTCTGCCCTGTCCATGTATGACCGACACTCCTGTACATAGTAGTAGATGTGTACAACTCTACCCTGTCCTTGTATGACTGACACTCCTGTACATAGTAGTAGTAGATGTGTACAACTCTGCCCTGTCCTTGTATGACTGGCACTCCTGTACATAGTAGTAGATGTGTACAACTCCCCCCTGTCCTTGTATGACTGACACTCCTGTACATAGTAGTAGATGTGTACAACTCTGCCCTGTCCTTGTATGACTGACACTCCTGTACATAGTAGTAGTAGATGTGTACAACTCTGCCCTGTCCTTGTATGACTGACACTCCTGTACATAGTAGTAGATGTGTACAACTCCCCCCTGTCCTTGTATGACTGACACTCCTGTACATAGTAGTAGATGTGTACAACTCCCCCCTGTCCTTGTATGACTGACACTCCTGTACATAGTAGTAGTAGATGTGTACAACTCCCCCCTGTCCATGTAGGACTGACACTCCTGTACATAGTAGTAGTAGATGTGTACAACTCCCCCCTGTCCATGTATGACTGACACTCCTGTACATAGTAGTAGATGTGTACAACTCCCCCCTGTCCTTGTATGACTGACACTCCTGTACATAGTAGTAGTAGATGTGTACAACTCCCCCTGTCCATGTATGACTGACACTCCTGTACATAGTAGTAGATGTGTACAACTCCCCCCTGTCCATGTAGGACTGACACTCCTGTACATAGTAGTAGATGTGTACAACTCCCCCCTGTCCTTGTATGACTGACACTCCTGTACATAGTAGTAGATGTGTACAACTCCCCCCTGTCCTTGTAGGACTGACACTCCTGTACATAGTAGTAGATGTGTACAACTCCCCCCTGTCCATGTATGACTGACACTCCTGTACATAGTAGTAGATGTGTACAACTCCCCCCTGTCCTTGTATGACTGACACTCCTGTACATAGTAGTAGTAGATGTGTACAACTCCCCCCTGTCCTTGTATGACTGACACTCCTGTACATAGTAGTAGTAGATGTGTACAACTCTGCCCTGTCCATGTATGACTGACACTCCTGTACATAGTAGTAGATGTGTACAACTCCCCCCTGTCCTTGTATGACTGACACTCCTGTACATAGTAGTAGTAGATGTGTACAACTCCCCCCTGTCCTTGTATGACTGACACTCCTGTACATAGTAGTAGATGTGTACAATTCCCCTGTCCTTGTATGACTGACACTCCTGTACATAGTAGTAGATGTGTACAACTCCCCCCTGTCCTTGTATGACTGACACTCCTGTACATAGTAGTAGATGTGTACAATTCCCCTGTCCTTGTATGACTGACACTCCTGTACATAGTAGTAGATGTGTACAACTCCCCCCTGTCCTTGTATGACTGACACTCCTGTACATAGTAGTAGATGTGTACAACTCCCCCTGTCCTTGTATGACTGATACTCCTGTACATAGTAGTAGATGTGTACAACTCCCCCCTGTCCTTGTAGGACTGACACTCCTGTACATAGTAGTAGTAGTAGATGTGTACAACTCCCCCCTGTCCTTGTATGACTGACTCTCCTGTACATAGTAGTAGATGTGTACAATTCCCCCTGTCCTTGTAGGACTGACACTCCTGTACATAGTAGTAGTAGATGTGTACAACTCCCCCTGTCCATGTAGGACTGACACTCCCGTACATAGTAGTAGTAGATGTGTACAACTCTGCCCTGTCCATGTAGGACTGACACTCCTGTACATAGTAGTAGATGTGTACAACTCCCCCTGTCCTTGTATGACTGACACTCCTGTACATAGTAGTAGTAGATGTGTACAACTCCCCCCTGTCCATGTATGACTGACACTCCTGTACATAGTAGTAGTAGATGTGTACAACTCCCCCTGTCCTTGTATGACTGACACTCCTGTACATAGTAGTAGTAGATGTGTACAATTCCCCCCTGTCCTTGTATGACTGACACTCCTGTACATAGTAGTAGATGTGTACAACTCCCCCTGTCCATGTATGACTGACACTCCTGTACATAGTAGTAGATGTGTACAACTCCCCCCTGTCCTTGTATGACTGACACTCCTGTACATAGTAGTAGATGTGTACAACTCCCCCCTGTCCTTGTATGACTGACACTCCTGTACATAGTAGTAGATGTGTACAATTCCCCTGTCCTTGTATGACTGACACTCCTGTACATAGTAGTAGATGTGTACAACTCCCCCCTGTCCTTGTATGACTGACACTCCTGTACATAGTAGTAGATGTGTACAATTCCCCTGTCCTTGTATGACTGACACTCCTGTACATAGTAGTAGATGTGTACAACTCCCCCCTGTCCTTGTATGACTGACACTCCTGTACATAGTAGTAGATGTGTACAATTCCCCCCTGTCCATGTATGACTGACACTCCTGTACATAGTAGTAGATGTGTACAACTCCCCCCTGTCCATGTATGACTGACACTCCTGTACATAGTAGTAGATGTGTACAACTCCCCCTGTCCATGTATGACTGACACTCCTGTACATAGTAGTAGATGTGTACAATTCCCCCCTGTCCATGTATGACTGACACTCCTGTACATAGTAGTAGATGTGTACAATTCCCCCCTGTCCATGTATGACTGACACTCCTGTACATAGTAGTAGATGTGTACAACTCCCCCTGTCCATGTATGACTGACACTCCTGTACATAGTAGTAGATGTGTACAACTCCCCCCTGTCCTTGTATGACTGACACTCCTGTACATAGTAGTAGATGTGTACAATTCCCCCCTGTCCATGTATGACTGACACTCCTGTACATAGTAGTAGATGTGTACAACTCCCCCTGTCCATGTATGACTGACACTCCTGTACATAGTAGTAGATGTGTACAACTCCCCCTGTCCTTGTATGACTGACACTCCTGTACATAGTAGTAGATGTGTACAACTCCCCCTGTCCATGTAGGACTGACACTCCTGTACATAGTAGTAGTAGATGTGTACAACTCTGCCCTGTCCTTGTATGACTGATACTCCTGTACATAGAATAGTATCTGAGAATAATCTTCCTGCTGACCAGTTTGGACTTAATGGCACCACTGAAGTGGCTCTTTGGTGAAGCACTGTGTCACACATCCGACCCAGGAATTGATGTCTTGATTTAATTGTGATTGATTTAATTGGAGAAGTTCATGGTACAGCAGTGCTCTTTTTAGGATCTTCATGCTGAGGTGAAGGTGATTCTGAAGTAGGGTGTTAGACAGATCTTCCAGTAACAGACTGTGTAGACATGAAGTCACGTTCACTCCTACGGACTGAAGACAAGCTGCCAGTGGAGCCATCACTTGGGTGAACACTCTCCGTGTAATGGTCAGTCTAAATAGAAAAGCCACAAACTGATTTTGGAATGCAAATCAAAGGTATTGGTAAGGTCCAGACCAAACCAGCATCCTTGATACCGAGAGACTCCATGGACTCTGTCTGTCCCATGGCAGCTATCATGGACCTGATTGATTCCATTTTAAATATGGGTACTCGTAGAAACTGGTTTTGGGTCTTAAATTCAAAGAGGATAAAAGCATCTGTCTTTTTTCGGGACAATGAAAAGATTGGTATGGAAGAGTGGTTCTTAGCACTCGTCCTCAGGGCCCAACTAACAGGCCAGGACTTTGATGATTTCCCTTCTGAGAGCACAAGCTTGAATGTGAATGAAGAAGCCTGCGATTCGATCACCTATACTGAAGCATGGAAATCCTCAAACCCTGGCCTGTTCCTGTGCCCTGAACCACTGGTGTAGAATCGGTGAATAATACTTATCAGGCAATTGTTTTCAGTCCAGGGATCTATCGTTAGGGCAGCCTTCGACTGCATGGCATGAGGAGCAGTGGAAGTATGGCAAAGCCAATTTCTGAAAGCTATTCAGATGAGGATGTTCTTCATTTAACTGAACTTCTTAAAGAGGCCATAGTATGTAACTGTGAGGCAGCTTTGGAGATTGCTAAAATGACAGCAAAGTCTCCAGCTGCTATGGTTGCTGCCTGTTGTACTCTGTGGCGCAGAAGCCACCCTGCCCTGGTGCAAGAATAGCCATGGCCCCTCCCCGTCTCCATTGGCCACCTCCACATTGCCCCCCCCCCATCTCCACATTGCCAATCGCATACCGGTCTGGTGGCTTGGCAGGAGAGGTCTGTGCCACCTCCTGCATAGACCTCTATATGGGTGGAGCTCCCGTGCGGTCTCCTCTCCAGTAATTCAGAGCACTGAGATATGAAGTAACCACGCAATGCTCTGCATTACTAGAGTGCCGGAGGGAGATCAACTACTAGAGGTCTGTGCTGAAGAAGGCACAGACCTCAGTGATGAGCATGTTGCGGGCACAGGATGGAGGGAGGGCTCCTGGGGTGATGGAGCCCGGTCACAGGGGCGACCCCTATTGTTATGCCACTGCCGTGGCTCCAAATGTGGAATGTGGATTCTGCTTCCAAGAAAGCATTAGTAACTTTTGTTTGGCTGAGAACTGAATAAGAACCACCAGTGGTGGACCCTACAATACGATGCCTTTCTAAACATGGTACCGTTCCTATTCACCAGTGCTGGACCCTGCAATACGATGCCTTTCTAAACATGGTACCGTTCCTATTCACCAGTGGTGGACCCTACAATACAATGCCTTTCTAAACATGGTACCGTTCTTATTGACAGTATCTTTAAAGGGATAGTAAAACTTAATTTTTTCTATCCCTCATGTTGTAGTCCTTAAAAATCTATAGTAAGTGACAATACTGGTTTGAGAGATATCTGCATTCAAAGTTCCCTCTCCTTCTCTCTCTCCCCTGACGTCAGTGTTCTAGCTGAGAGCAGGGAAATCCGGTCCATGAGCAAGCGGTGGCTCTGCAGGAGTCCTGAGATCGCGTCATAGAAACAGAAATCCTTCACTAAAATGGTCTTCCACATGTGCTTGTAAACCAAGAGCAAACCAAGAACACGTAGAAGACCATTTCAGTGAAGGATTTCTGTTTCTATAACGTGATCTCAGCACTGCTGCAGAGCCGCCGCTTGCTCATTGACCGGGTTCCCCTGCTGTCAGCTATACAAACGCTGACGTCTGGTGAGAGAGAAGGGGAGGGAACTTTGAATGCGGATGTCTCTCACCCCATAAAGGCTTGAGAGATGCTGATGGTCTCATTTAATTCAGATTTTTAAGGGCTACACCATGGGGGATAGTAAAAATAGTATTACTATCCCTTTAAGTGCAGCCACACTTTGTACTGCAATGATAGTGTGTTAGCAAGTAAATATATTGTAGGGCCCACCACTGGTGAAGCCAACCGTAAGTCAACCTTTTTTGAGGAAAAGGATAAATACATGTACATTTCTTTGGTATGACTAAGATAAGATTATTAGCAGGAATCAGCATGATTTTATGAGGAATAGATCATGTCAAACTAATCTTTTCAGAAGAAGTATTCTCCTAGATAAGACAGTTGATATATCTAGAGTAGTAGTATATCTAGACTTTGCAAAGGCATTTGATACAGTGCCGCACAGAATGCTGGGGTATAAAATAAGGAAATTGGGGCTAGGAGATAACCTTTAAATTGGATACAAAACTGGCTGAAGGATAGGGAACAGTGTGTGGTTGTAAATGGATAACTCTCCAATACAGTTAAAGTGGAGAGTGGAGTACCTCAGGGTTCAGTATTAGGTCTGCTGCTTTTTAACATGTTTATAAATGACCTGGAAATAGATATAGAAAGCAAATTATCAATATTTGCAGATGATACTAAATTATGCAAGGTCATTAATTCAGAACAGGATATTTTCTCTCTACAGAGGGACTTGCATAAAATGTCAGATTGGGCAAACATGTGGAATATGAAGTTTAATGTGGGGAAGTGTAAAGTCATGCATTTGGGAGGAAATAATCCCAAGGCTACTTATAAACTTAATGGAATCATTTTAGTTGACTCGTTCCTAGAGAAAGACCTGGGTATCCTTGTCAACTACAAACTTGGAAACAGTGACCAGTGTCAAACAGCAGTAGCAAAAGCAAACAAAATCCTGTCTTGTATAAAAGGGATCAGTATGCTTACCATGGAGTTCATCCTTGTCATCAGAAGAATTTTGGATATGGTAATGGGTTATTGCTCAAATTAATTGGTGGCAGTCTTTTTGCTGGTAAACTTGGTGAATAAACCATTTACTCAGTACCTTAAAAAAAACAAAAAAAAAAAAACAAAAAAAAAAAAACAAACATGTTTTGTTACAATAGTAGTAGCAGGAAAAGAGGATTTTAGTCTTGCCTGCTAAATCCTTTTCTCTTAGTCCATTCAGCTTACAGATAACGCTGGAAAGGCGACAGCCCCTTTAAAGGGATAGTAACACTTCGTTTTAACGTTATTTTATTTTGTAGGCATTAGAAAAACATGAAGAATGATATAAGTCTTATCTCTCAAACCTTTATGGTTTATGAGATATTCACAAGCAAAGTTCCCCTCCCCGCCCCTTTTTCCTAGTGTAAGCCATCTCTTCTCAGATGTGAGTCTGGTTGTATGACAGTACAGATAACAGAAGGGGACAATTTTCTTTGTATGAAAACAATGAAAGCCCTTCCCCCCTTGAAAAGTTTTTCAGCTTTTTCCATTATCTTAATTGAAGATTGTCCCTCTCTGCAGTCTACCTGGGCATCTCCCTTCTTATCTGGTTGAACAGGGGGGGGGATACTTTGTTTGTGAATATCTCTTAAACCATAAAGGTTTCAGAGATAAGACTTATATCATTCTTCATGCTTTTTTAATGCCTACAAAATAAAATAAAGTTAAAATGAAGTATTACTATCCCTTTAAGTAGGCAGGAAAAATTATTTGAAAGAATGCAGGGTGGAGCCTTCCTTCCCTCCTTAGCTGGTGACTAACTAGTCCCCTCCCAGTTAGATTTGAGAAACTAACCATATCTAGCTAGAAAGCAAGAAGGAAAGAGAGAGAGACTCCTGTGAGCATGAACCCGAAAGGACTTCCACAATCGGCCATAGGAGAACCAAGCATGGTCCCTTGACAGGGTGGGACACCTGTAAGCTATAAAGGATTTAATAGGTAAGACTAAAATCCTATTTTCGCTTTCATCCAATATAGCTTACAAGTAACTCTGGGATGGGAAGGAAAATTGAGACTACATTGGGATGTACAAACATTGAGTTCCCAGTGGTGGGGAACAAGGCAAGGACGAGGTGACGGTCCCCAAGATACCAGATCTCTCATGGACAATCGGATCACAGAATATCTCCCAAAAAAATGAAGTGTCAACGGACACTGAACTGGAACACCGCACACATAACAAGAGCCAGTGGGGCTCAGCAGTTAAAGAGCTCTAAGACACAGGAAATAAAGTCCTAGACAGGAAGAACTGCCTCCAGGTGTTTCCTGCTAAAGCCAGGACATCAGTACGGTAGTGTTTGGCAAAGGTGTGCACCGATGACCAAGTGGCCGCCTTGCACAACTGATCGGCAGAGGCCTGATTCTTATAGGCCCAGGAGGCCCCAACAGACCTGGTGGAATGAGCTGTGACACGAAAAGGAGTAGGTTTCTTCCTAAGTTCATAGGCCTTGCGAATGGTAGACTTGATCCAAGATAAAATAGTCACCTTGGATGTAGCCTTATCAGCCCTGGGACCCTCATGGATGACAAAAAGTGCATAAGGCTGACAGACTCAGTGCGCTGCACATAGAACTTAATGCAGCGCAACACATCCAATAAGCAGAGATCCCTCTCCTTGCCAGATTTAGGGTTAGGACAAAAGGAAGGCACAACAATCTCCTGATTGATATGGAACTCAGAGACCACCTTAGGAAGGAATTCCTGCGAGGTACGAAGAACTGCCTTGTCCTTGTGAAGCACCAGGAAGGGTGGCTTGCAGGACAAGGCCTGTAGTTCAGCCAAGAGAAAAGCCATCTTCCAAGTCAGGAAATGAAGAGGAATGGTAGCCACTCTATCCTGTAAGAATGACAGGACAGTCGGCAGATCAGTCTCTTGTGAGGACAGATCACTGTGGAAGATGGAACAAATCCTGTGATATGCTTTAGAGGAAACAGGCTTTAGAGTCTGAATCATGGTAGCTACCACCTCCTGAGAGAAACCCTTCTTCCTCAAGATAGATGATTCAATCTCCAAGCTGTCAAACCCAGAACATCCACATTCTCCCTGTAGTAACCCTGTAGGAGGAGATCCGGTCTGCATGGAAGCCGAAATGGTTCACACACAGACAGGTCCAACAGCTCCGGAAACCAAGGTTGCCAGGCTAATATGGAGCAACTAGGATGACCGGAGTCCTCTCCGTAGTTTCCTCAACACCCTGGGGAGCAGTGGTAGAGGAGGAAATATGTAGGCTAGAGGAAAACGCTAGGGAATCGACAGAGCATCCACTGCAAATGCCAGAGGATCCTTCCAGCAGGAGCAAAATTTCGGAACCTTTCTGTTGTCTTTGGTGGCCATCAAGTCTATCCAGGGGAGTCCCCATCTCTGGACGATGAGGTTGAACACCTCCTGGTGAAGCTCCCATTCTCCACTGTGTGTCGACTTAAGAAGTTTGGCCAAGATGTTGTCTGCACCTGGAAATATGTACTGTGGAGATGGCAGGGACATGTTTTTCGCCCCAGGTTAACATAGCCTTCACCTCCAATTGAGCTGTAAGACTTCTGGTGCCGCCTTGCTTGCTGCGTGCCGTTGTCTGACTATACGCGAACTGGACAGCCATCAAGAAGAGATGACCAGTATCTCAGAGCATGGAATATCGCCCGGAGTTGCAGAACATTGATGGGTAGGAGGGACTCCTCCACTTATCGACCCTGGACATTCAGGTGATCTAGGACCACTCCTCAACCAGGTAGACTGGCATCCGTCATCACTGTGGTCCAGAATGGGATCATAAATGGCCTTCCTTTATGCAGGCTGGAGAGTTTCAGCCACCAAGGAAGACTCTGCTCCACATGCAAGGGAAGAGAGACCGACAGCCTCAAGAGATCCAGGTTCCCCTTGCAAGCCTGAATTACAAATCTCTGTAGTTCTCTCACATGAGCCATCGCAAAGGGAACTGCTTCCATGGTGGAAATCAATTTCCCCATGAGAGGGGTCAACTTCTTGCCCTGAATGGTCTCGCAGACAAGGATGGAGGAAACCTTGCTGCTGGTCTGTTGAACCACATCTTCTGTCAGAAATACCATGTCCTGCAGGGTATCTTATAGAAGACCCAGGAAAACCAATCTCTGTGATGGAATTGCGTCCGACTTGTCCATATTTAGAACCCAACCATAATGGGTGAGAGTGTGGATGCAGCCCTGAACCTGCTGCTGAATGAGTTCTTCAGACAGTGCCTTCAAAAGCAAGTCCTCCATGTATGGAGTTACCCGAATTCCCCTCTTGTGCATGACAGAAATCAATGCACCCAACACTCAAACACCTGCAGAGCTGTGGTCAGACCAGACGAGAGCCAAGAACTGGAAGTGCCCCTTGCCACAAGAGAACCTGAGGTATTGCCCGCTTTCCGAATGAATAGCGATGTGCAGGTAGGCATCTTACAGATCCAAGGAATAGCTGCAATGACTGACCGCAAGGACTCCTGATGGTAATGAGTCTTGACCACAAAGGAATTGAGATCCTTGAGGTCCAGAATAGGATGGCAGCCACCATCTTTCTTGAACACCACGGATAGATTGGAATAGAAGCCCAAACCTATTTTGGCCTCGGGAACCGGTTCCAGAACTTCCTTGTCCAAGACAGTCTTGATGGCCCTGTTGAAAAGACCAAGCTTTTCTCGTCCCTGAGGGGAGTAAGAAGGGAAGAACCTGAAGGGAGGAAGAGATGTGAAGGGAATCCTGTACCCTTTGGAAACCACCTATAAAACCCACAGATCCTCAACGGTGTCTGTCCAGACACTGAGAAAGTGGCGCAGATGACCACCCGCTGGTGCGTGCAGTCCGGGGTTTGGTGAGTCATGCCGAAGTAGGTTTGGTGGTTTGGGACTTGGCGGAAGACTGCTTGGGCCTCCACTGTTTTGGGCTTGGTAGAGGCGCATGGGGCCTGAGGAACCGGTGCGGTCGCTCCAGGGGTATTGCCATATTAGGCACAAAAAAAAAAAAAAAGACTGTGCCTGTGAAGCTCAGGTTCCTTCTTGGGAATCAAGGAGAACAAGGTGCTCTTGCCTGCAGTAGGCTCACTGATGAGAGCCTTCAACTCTGGGCCAAAAAGGGACTTGCCCAAAAAGGGGAGAGAGACCAAGGATTTCTTGGAAATCAAATCAGCAGCCCCGATCTTAAGTCAACGGGAATGTCTGGCAACTGCAGACAGGGCAGAGGCCTTGGCCTCAAGCCTGATAATATCAAAGATATCCTCAGTAACATAATGCTCAGCTTCAGAAATGTTAGCAAAAAGCTGTAAAAGTTTAGCTGTGGGGCACCCTGACAGCCTCAGTAAGCTGTTCCGCCCATACAACAATGGCCCTATTCACCTAAGCTGAAGCAAAGGTAGGTCTTAGACATGCACCAATGGTCGCACAATGTGGCCTTCAGAATTGCTTCAAGCTTCCTGTCAGTTAAATTCTTGAGAGCAGTAGCATCCGCCACAGGCAAAGCCATGGATTTGGAACGGCTAGAGATAGGGGCATCAACCTTAGGGGGCAGAACCCACTGAGCCAAGGCCGCCTCAGATAAGGGGTACAACAGGCAGAGAGATGTTTGTCAGGGGTCTTCCACTCATCTAGAACAACCTGGACAAGAGTGGGATTAACTGGAAAGATAATACAATGCTTCTTGAGCCTTTGAAAGACATTAGAATTGGTCTAAGGTTCCTCAGAAACTGGAGTAATGTTCAAGGTATCTAAGACAGCCTTAATGAGAACCTCAGCAGAGGGCTCAGGGTCAGCCTCAAAGGGGTCCCCAAAAAATTGAGACGAAACCCCCTAAGAGCACTCACTCTTGTCTGGATCCACCAAGAGTTCCTCATCCGAGGAATCTGAAATACCAGGTATAGCTGGAGGTTTAGGTGCTACAGACCTGAATAATGTCAGGGGCTTCCAGGACTGAAGGACCCTGTGAAGGTGCATAGGAAACTGTGACAAGGTAGATTTTAACTCTTCCACCCAAGGTGGCTCTTGATCATGGCTGGAAGACCCTGGCCGGGATGCAGGGCCCATGGCACATGAAGGGCATAAATGACCTGAGTATTCTCTAGGGAGCCCTGATTGCCATGAGGAACAATGAGTAATGGGGATCAAAGATGCCCCAGGTCCCAATGGGTCTGACCTCCTGAAAGGAGACAGTGTCTGACTTTACAAGGAAGAACCCAATACTGTGTCCCAGATTAAAGAATTCAACCCAGAAAGTGCTAAAATACACTTATCTGGCAAGCAAAGAGTTAATCTGCAGAGGCGAGAGGAAGGATCCAAGCCCTGCATAGGATACTCGTGAGATGAAAGAAGGAAAATGGTGACCAAACTGTCAGCCAATCGGGAAACAGTTGGCGAAATGGGAGTTCATGGGAAATGTAGTTTCCCCTCAAAGTACCTTAAAGGTGCGGAATTTAAATAAATTTTACCAAAAGTGTCCCAAAGTTGTAAAACACATAGAGAACACATGAACATTAATAGAAAACACTGACCCCCAAGGGAAATGTGTAATAACGTCCCCAAAGCACCTAACATGGCAGGAAAGGGGTTAAAGTACCACAGAGAACCAGGTCTTCTGTCTTCAGATTACCATTGAGACAAGAAGCCTCAGTGGGCGACTCCTAGGGAAAAGACATAGCACGGAAGGTTTTCCCCCAGGGCTGGAAGGTCCACAAACAGCACCTGGTAACTGAGCAATCCACCATTGGGAAGTCCGTAATGGTAATCCACCTATTGGGGGATTTTACACCCCATATCGAACAAGAAAATAATAAAAGAAACTAAAAACTAAGCAGAACTGTTCTCGGGTCTGTCATCATACAAGGAACAAATCTAACTTGAGGGGACTAGTTGGTCACCAGCCAAGGAGGGAAGGAAGGCTCCACCCTGCATTCTTTCCAAGAATTGTTCCTGCCTACTTAAAGGGCCTGTCGCATTCGCAGAGTTACCTGTAAGCTATATTGGACGACAGCGAAAGCAGTTTTTTTTTTTTTTTTTCTTTTTAAGTAACTATTTTTTTCAGATATTGCTCGTTGAAGCTTTGCTGATCAGCATAATGCAGCATTCTGATTCTTTGGCAAAACTCTTCTTGACTTCCTAATCTCCTCCCAACTGCCCCATGGAGTGCGTTAACACTCCCCTTCGGTGTGCTATGAATGTCTTCTATCTTTACATCAAGCTCAGGTTAGATGTGCAATGAGGTTGCAACCTCAGTACAATGCTAACCCAAGCATGTTATAATGATAGAAGATATTCACAGCACACCGAAGGGGAGTGTTACCGCGCTCCATGGGGGAGGAGATTAGGAAGTCAAGAGGAGCTGGGCACAACAGAGAGGAGGCAATATATTTTAAAATACTTTTTTAGAACCCCTCCCCAGCTTTCCTAACAACTACAGTTGTAACAAAACCTATGCAAAAGATTTTTTTTAGGTGATACATCCCCTTTAAGTATTTTCAGTGTGATCAGTACATCAAATAGGACTCCATCTAATCATCAAGTCTACAATCTATCTGGTGGCATTCAAAGAGGGGGTGGAAACCAGCGTACTCAGAGAGCACATGCACCGGGGTGTTTTACAGTGTCTGCTCTCAAACTGTGGAGGCCCACACATAGCATCTAAAAACATTGTCTTGGCAATGTGGTGGAATGGTGAAGGTTGAAGAAGTGAAGAAACAGGAGGTTAAACTTTCATGTCCCTGTGAGATGTGGGGACTGTGGGATTCCATGGACATTAAAGGCAATAAAACGGCTATGGAAGTTTCCCATCTTAAAGGGATAGTAATACTTCATTTTATCTATATTTTATTTTGTAGGCATTAAAAAAAACATGAACGATATAAGTCTTATCTCCCAAACCTTTATGGTTTGGGAGATATTCACAAGCAAAGTTCCCCTCACTGACCAAAACGGTCAAGTCTGCCATCTAGCTGTCAGATTTGGGATCTGGTCCGAGGACCGAATGTGGCTCTACAGCACAGTCGAGATTGCGAGATATAAGAAGAACTACTTCATTCGTATAGTCTACAAAGTGTGCCTGGTTTGTAAGCACACTATTTAGACCCTTCCAATGAAATAGTTATTTTTATATCTTGCGAACTCGACTCTGCTGAAGAGCCACCAGTTGATCTGCGGACCGGATTCCATATCTGACAGCTAGATGGCAGACTTGACCGTTTTAGTCAGTGAGGGGAAACTTTGCTTGTGAATATCTCTCAAACCATAAAGGTTTGAGAGATAAGATTTATATTGTTCTTCATATTTTTTAATGCCTAGAAAATAAAGATAAAACAAAGTATTACTATCCCTTTAAGGCATTTAAACCCTGCATAGCCACATTGTCCTGTGCGCTGCCATCTATTGGTTGGTGACATTCATAGCAGCATTGTTCTGTGCACTGCCACTTATTGGTTGGTGGCATACATTGTTGTATCTCATGCGAGAGGCCAATAGCCAGGCCGTATGCAAATATGTTACTGTTTCATTCCTGTACTGCCAGTCTTAATTCTATCCCCCCCCATCCTACACCCCAAAATTATAATACTCTGTTAGGTTGATTATATGTTTTGTATTCTGTGTATTATGATAGTTTGTTATATCACCCCAAGTTAAACGTGGACTGTGAAAGGTCTGGTACTGAATTTAATTACACTTAGGTGTGTCATTTTTTTTTTTTTCTCTCTCCTGAATCAGATGTTTAGGCTCTGTTATTGGGGGTGGGGGATTGCTGACACCAGGCCTATGTAATCAAAAAGCACTTTGTAACAGACAATGTTGTTTCACCAGGGCTGAGGGGCTAGTTTCTGTTTGGTGGTGGTGGTGGGAGCAGAGCACACTGTACCTTGTCAACAGCAACCATGCAGAGGGGCTAGTCCCTGCCCACTAGAGACTTTGATACCTGCTGTGCAGTGACCTGTTCCAGTGGGTAGAAGTGTGAGTCCCTACCCAGGTCACTGCTCCCCATTGGGCTGGCTGCACCTGGAGGTCTTCCAATCCGGTTGGCCGCCTCTCCTCTGAGTGGTGCAGCTAGATCCAGTGGCAAATGGCCCAGGTCTGTCTGGTGTAAATGACCTGGTAGGTGCCCCCTAATGCTACAGGGGTGGGTACCTGAGGGCCTGTCACAGACGTCCTAAGATTGTACAGTTAGGGACTGTGCGCTGCTTCTTTCTCTTTTGTGTTGTGAGGATTTAGTGGGAACGACGATCCCATGTGAAATTCAGCAGCACTGCGCTCTTTACATTTTTTTATCTAATAAATATGGACGATTTGGAGATTTTTTTCATGATATTTGATGTTTACTGATACGCACACATGAATTACATTAATGTACTAGTGTATATGAGCGCTCTTTTATTTATGCACATTTGCCCAATAACCTTTGAAGGGTATTTACTATGGACCCTGGTACAGATTTAGCCCATTTGAGTACTAAATTTGGAGGAAATTCTTTTGACGTATTAGCAGGTTATTAGGGACACAGCAGCTCAGACGTTCCTGAAATGTTTTTACTACCCTTATATTTCATTTTCCCCTCTGCCATAGTGTCTGGGGAACCTGTATATCAAGTTAATGTAATCATTGATAACGTGCGCCAGCGCCAAATGGTCCCAAAGAGAACCACTGTGCATATCAACTACTATGCGGTTATTCAGCTAAACAGCCTCTTGTTCCAGTTAAGAAACTAGAACATTATTACCGCTCTGTGGTCTGTGCCAGGACTGGACTGGGATGAAAAAAATAGGCCTGGGCATTTAAGGCTGAGCAGCCCATTTTTATTTTTTTGAGCAGCCCGTGGGGTGGGCAGCCTTCGCTGACACTGATTGTTGCAGGGTTGGGCTGTCAGACGATGGTGATCATGGGTGGGGCTTATAATCACATTGATTGCCCACCCACCAGGAAACTTGTAATGAGGTGGCCGTCTTTCAGAAAGTGAAACACGGCCCAAACTAGTTTAATGATTACATTTTTTTTTTTTAAACGCCCGAATCAGCCTACCGGTATGCCCGATGGCCAGTCCAGGCCTGTGCTTGATACGAGCTTCTCATTACAGTTTCTCAAACTGAACAAATCAAAGTGAACGCTCTGTCATTGTGTCTTCATTTTGTTGGTTCCCTTTGTGTGGAATGAACCTCATGTTTCCTCCTGAATGTCAACTGCTGTCTCCATAGCACTGCAGTATTAATAACCGGAGTATTGACCCGTTTATACGTGTATATTGCTTTTGTAAATAAAATAAGGTAAAAATGAATTAAAATGTAAATTGTCCCTGCTGAAGGACACTCTAAAAAACATATAAACAAAACTGAACTCCTTCTAATTGGTGGAGAGGTATAGACTCCTGGGAGGGATTCCATTTAGAGGGCCCTGTCTCTCTATAGAGAGGAGCTCCTGTCCCCCATGGTCCTTGCCTCCCTCAGTGATGCTAGCTATAAGTGGTTTCTGTGTCGATGCTGATCCGGGGACAAATCATATTGCCGTTTGGAGTCAGGCAGTGTTTCTGTTTTTTTTTTTGTTTTTTTTTTAAATACTAATTGAAGAATAAATTGCAATGCCCTCTGATTCAGTAAAAGGGATGCAGCACAAGTTGACTTCATGGACACATCAATTTTTTTTTTTTTTTTTTCCCCTTTGCCCGTGGGAGATTCACTAAGCGGTGATAAAGTGCATATGACTTCCCCAGTTCCTAATTTCCCCAGTTCCTATGTTATTCTATGGAGCGGATGCACTAAGATTTCTTCAGCCTTGGAGAGGTTAGGGCAGAGGTTCTATAGAATAACATAGGAACTGGAGAAGTCCTCTCCACATTATCACCTCTTAGTGAATCTCCCCAAGGAGTTGAGGTTTTTTTTTTTTTTGCCCTGACATATGCCCAACAGTGAATGTGTTACCCCTCTGAGTGCTAGGTTACAGTGCAGATTAATGATCCCCTCCCTGCTAATTAGATTACTGAATAGTTTACCTGTACTCAGACAGGAAAATCCTGAAAACCTGCCCTTCAGGACTAGGACTGCTTGTGAGTTCCAGGGCTGAAGGTTGCCTACATCTGGGTGATATGCACTGAGGCACCATAAAACAAGGATAAAGTGGAGATGAATTCTCCATTTTATCACTTCTCCAGTTCCTATAGTATTATGTTGAGCCAATGCACTAAGATGTCTCCAACTTTGTAGATCTTTGTGCATAAATTCTATAGCATAACACAGGCACTGGAGATGTGATATCACTGGAGAAGTTACCCCTGCCTTATCTCCTCCTTAATAAGCCTTAGAGTATAACCCCCCTGATTGCCTTCAACACCAATTCCATGACTCTTAGACCATTAATGACCACCCGTGGTCAGCAGTTATGGACCACAGAGGTTTTTTTTTTATTATTATTATCCTTCTCTTCATCGAATTATGGGATGGCAAAGTGGCATGCACATTATGGGCCCTTAAAGGCATAGTAATACTTGCAAATTACTAATCCCCATATTGTAGCTTTGTTAAAAAGAAACTTATTGCCCCAGTGTCATCTCTCAGACCCTTATGGGTTGAGAGATGATAGCGCTCAAAGTTCCCCCCCTTCCCTGACTGAACGCTGACTGCACGGATATCCGGTATTACTTTCATCAGGCGGCTCTGCAGCATGGCTGAGACCATGTTTATAAAAAAGAAATCTTTGACTAAAACGGTCTTCTACGTGTGCTTGCAAACCAATCACAAACCAATCACACGTAGAAGACCGTTTCAGTGAAAGAATTCTTTTTTATAAACGCGATCTCGGCTCAGCTGCAGAGCCATCTGATGCACATAAGACTGTCGTACGACAGCTTCCTCTGCAGTCAGCATTCAGTCAGGGAAGGGGGGACTTTGAGCGCTATCATCTCTGACTATGAGGGTTTGAGAGATGACACTGGGGCAATAAGTTTCTTTTTAACAAAGTAGGAGTTTGCAAGTATTACTATCCCTTTAAGGGGTTAGAATTATGTAGTTGTGCATTAGACATATAGTGACAGACCACTGAGTCATGACAATTCCAGGTAGCAACAAACTTACCAAGTCCTCCAGTTCTTGTTGCTATACAGGATGGTAATCTCCTAGGACCAGATGAGGACTCTAATGTCTAACCCAGTCCCTACATCAGAGGTGGGCAACTCAGTAAAAGGCAGACGCTGAAAACATGTAATTGTTTGCTTGGAAAGGAAAAAAACACACGAAAGGGTAAAGAACACTCACTGAAGAACGAGTGCCTCAGCAAGAGATGGACGGAAGATGCCTCGTTCAGACCATTTGACCAGTGGCATAACAATAGGGGTCGCACCTGCGACCAGGCCGGTCACTCTCAGGGGCTCTCTAGTAATGCAGAGAGATGACAATCTCCCATCGCTCTGCATTACTAAGAACCGCGCGGGAGCTTGACTCACCACTAGACCACCAGGGATTCGAGGTAGGAGGAGGGGGGTCAGTAGGGGCATTGTGGAGAATGAGAGGCAATATGGAGATGGGGGCATTGTGGAGAATGAGGGTCATTATGATGGGGCATTGTGGAGAATAAGGGGCATTATGGAGATTGAGGGGCAATATGGAGATGGGGGCATTGTGGAAGGGGCAATATGAAGAAAGAGGGGCAATGTGATGGGGGCATTGTTGAATGGGCAATATGGAGAAAGAGGGGCATTGTGGACGTGGCCAATGTGGTCGGGGGGGGGGGGGGGCATGGCAATTCTTGCACCAGGGCCCAGTGGCTTCTAGTTGCGCCTCTGCATTTGACTGCCTAACTATAGCGTAACTGATGCTCTGCAGAATAACTTTACATTCCAGCGCACGATGCGTTTACGTGACATTTATTGTAGCACATTAAAATCAACCCGCAAGCAGTCGTTTGAAGCACATCAAGCCGCTTCAACACAACACCCTGTAAGCAACTTGGGCTTCATCATTAATCAGAAGTCCTATAATTAATCATTAAACAGCAGTCGTATAGAGAAGAATGTGAAAAGCACGAGGCATGTCGTGTTGATGCGGTCCGTGTGAGCTTACAATGACTTCTTGGGTGCGGATTTTAATGGATCTTACAATGGAACATAAAGGCCTTCAGTAGGGGAGCGCTTACACTGTTCCACAGTTGGATAATTCAGCTTTACCAGATTTAGGGATTACTTATTTACTGTTACATGGTGCTTGGTGTCAGACCAGAAGTGACCTACTACAGCAGCCATCATGTCCCCCCCGCCCCATCACAGTGGTAATAATCAGACAAATGGTGTGATATGGGTTTATTTGCAACAAACAATTAATTCCTGTCTTTCATACAATCCAATGTGTTTAACATCACATAGAATAAAGGTCAGGACCGGACGGGCAAGATTAACCTCACTTGCAATTTATATAACCGACCCTACAAGTTCGTTCTGCCTGTGACAATGTTGTTCTGTCTGTCCCACATTCATCCTTATCCTTCCTAATCTCCTCCTGTATTTCCTCCCACCCTCAGGGTTCAGTTTTCCTATTATTCAGTGAGATTAGATCTATCTAAACCCATTGCCTCTCCCCCTCACTCATCTGATACCACTCTGTCCTTCACACATACATGCCTTGCCTCTCCCCTTCCTCATTCAGGGCTCAATTCAGTTACCGTCATTAGGGAAGCCAAAGTAATGTTAGTAGTTTTAAGACCCAGTTGATATTCTATTACCTGCGCTGTGACTACCGCCCGCTAAAAATGCACAACTGGCTCTAAATTAGTGTCCACTGATAACAATGAAAAGACATATGAATTTGATATAGAGTTACATGCAGTGGCTAGTGACATGTGTTAAAGGGATAGAATTGCCATATATTTATAAACATTTCTTTTATAGACATGCAAAAATAAAACTAATGCCCCCAAGTCCCATCTCTCAAACCTTTATGGTTTCAGAGATATTCAGCACCAAAGTTCCCCCCTCCCCTCCCCCTCACGTCACCGCATTAGCTGACTGCAGGGGAATCTGGTCTCGGGACTGTCGGAGGCTCTTCAGCAGAGCCGACATCATGTTTGAGAGATGGGACCGGGGGCATTAAGTTTTATTTTTGAATGCCTACAAAAGTAATGTTTATAAATATATGGCAATACTATCCCTTTAAAGACTCACTGTTCCTTTTTTACTTCAAATTAGCGCCTAACAAACTACACGATGAGTCCCTAATGAGTGTTAAACCACAGATGTGTAATTGACTAGTGTAAAAAAGAGAAAGCACACCTAGGCATCCCTACACTAGTGTCCCACACCTAGGCATCCCTACACTAGTGTCCCACACCTAGGCATCCCTACACTAGTGTCCCACACCTAGACATCCCTACACTAGTGTCCCACACCTAGACATCCCTACACTAGTGTCCCGACACCTAGGCATCCCTACACTAGTGTCCCGACACCTAGGCATCCCTACACTAGTGTCCCGACACCTAGGCATCCCTACACTAGTGTCCCGACACCTAGGCATCCCTACACTAGTGTCCCGACACCTAGGCATCCCTACACTAGTGTCCCGACACCTAGGCATCCCTACACTAGTGTCCCGACACCTAGGCATCCCTACACTAGTGTCCCACACCTAGGCATCCCTACACTAGTGTCCCGACACCTAGGCATCCCTACACTAGTGTCCCGACACCTAGACATCCCTACACTAGTGTCCCGACACCTAGGCATCCCTACACTAGTGTCCCGACACCTAGGCATCCCTACACTAGTGTCCCACACCTAGGCATCCCTACACTAGTGTCCCAACACCTAGACATCCCTACACTAGTGTCCCACCACTAGGCACCCCAACACTAGTGTCCCACACCTAGGCATCCCTACACTAGTGTCCCACACCTAGGCATCCCTACACTAGTGTCCCGACACCTAGGCATCCCTACACTAGTGACCCACCACCTAGACATCCCTACACTAGTGTCCCACACCTAGGCATCCCTACACTAGTGTCCCACCACTAGGCACCCCAACACTAGTGTCCCACACCTAGACATCCCTACACTAGTGTCCCACACCTAGGCATCCCTACACTAGTGTCCCACCACTAGGCACCCCAACACTAGTGTCCCACACCTAGGCATCCCTACACTAGTGTCCCACCACTAGGCACCCCAACACTAGTGTCCCACACCTAGGCATCCCTACACTAGTGTCCCACACCTAGGCATCCCTACACTAGTGACCCACACCTAGACATCCCTACACTAGTGTCCCAACACCTAGACATCCCTACACTAGTGTCCCAACACCTAGGCATCCCTACACTAGTGTCCCGACACGTAGACATCCCTACACTAGTGTCCCAACACCTAGGCATCCCTACACTAGTGTCCCACCACTAGGCATCCCTACACTAATGTCCCACACCTAGACATCCCTACACTAGTGTCCCACCACTAGGCACCCCAACACTAGTGTCCCAACACCTAGACATCCCTACACTAGTGTCCCAACACCTAGGCATCCCTACACTAGTGTCCCACACCTAGACATCCCTACACTAGTGTCCCAACACCTAGACATCCCTACACTAGTGTCCCACACCTAGACATCCCTACACTAGTGTCCCGACACCTAGACATCCCTACACTAGTGTCCCGACACCTAGGCATCCCTACACTAGTGTCCCGACACCTAGGCATCCCTACACTAGTGTCCCGACACCTAGGCATCCCTACACTAGTGTCCCGACACCTAGGCATCCCTACACTAGTGTCCCAACACCTAGGCATCCCTATCCCTACACTAGTGACCTGTGGCGGTATCAATACATCCAAGGTACCAAAAACATGATTTAAATTAAAAAAAAAATTTAACCCTCTGGCACTCAAAGGATTGATCGTCCTAAAGCGAACACCAACCCACGGCACATTCCCACAACATTACAGAATAACACTTACTTTGTAGTCAGAGGCCCAGTGAGGTCTACCTCTTCAATTTGTCTATTTTATTATTATTTTCTCCTCTTTAAAGTTTCTTGTGCCCCTGTAAAACAAGAGTAATCAGTAAATCCAATGCGTCCTAAGTCTCTGCTACGCCGGCAGAACAAAAAAAAATCCCCATTGTTGTACCTTTCTGCTCATTGCCTGATCTAAAACAGGGGCATTTGAATAGAGACTGGATTTTAAATGGTCAGTCGCTGTTCAAAATTATTCCCATGCTCCCATTGGCTGGGATGTGGGGTTACACAGGGCACAGAATAGAGGGGTCACAAATGTGCATGTCAGCATTCCTCCAGCTAATCAATAATTGACTAGCTAGAGGGATGAAGGAGGACCTTTATTACCCCTCAAGCTAAACACCAATTGGCAGGGAGGTTCTGTGTCCTGCGTAACCACACATTACAGACAACTGGAGCACGGGAACAATTTTGAACAGAGATGGACCATACAAAGGCCAGTCTCTGTTCAAATTTCCCTCAGTTTGCATCAAGCAATGTGGATTTATTTTTGTTCTGCCACTGACAGGGGAACTTCACGGGGGCATTGGATTTACTGATTACTCTTATTTTATAGTGGCACAAGAAACTTTAAAGAAGAAGAATGAAAAAGAAAACAAAAGAAAGCAGTTTACAATAGTTGAAATAAAGAAGAAAAGATGGGTGCCGTAGATGCTGCTGGACCTCAGACTTCCGGGTAAGTGTTACCGTTATGGGGTATGGGATAGTGAGAGGTTTAGCATTGTTAAACTTATTGTCAATATTAGCTCTAGTGTACAGCCAAGGGTAGGGTTGGTGTTTGGAAGGTGGGGGAGGGTCACCTTCGATGTTTGACACTGTGTAAAACATAGTGTTGGCTAGTTTTCTTTGATTTTTCCATTATTCACTCTATTTAGTGTGTTTTGTGAGAACAACAACGAATGTTGGGCTGTAAGTCAAGTTCTGGTGCCAACACTCCTTGTAGCTTATAGTTGTGGAGCAACTGAATTACAACGGTACAACTGTGTGTGTACCAACCAGAAGTCATTTTTGGCCTATTGTTGCTTTTACCGGCTTGAATTGAATCGAGCCCTCAATATATATCATCCCTAAACGACTATGCCACACTACCTATGCTCTTGCTTGGTAACCATCCGATTCCTAGACAAAACTCCAGCTACCAATCTTCTTGGTTTACTTGGGGTCTAAATTTGGGTCTGTAATGGAGAGCAGTAGCACCCAAACCTCTCCGCGGGGACCACTAACATGCCATGACTTAAGTTGGATCTGTTTAATTACAGAGGAGTCAATTCCATTTGCTAGAGAAGGTAAATCATTAAGTCTTATCTAATTAATGATCCCCAAGGCGAAGTCTATGTCGCACTGGTCAAATGGATTACAACGGAGTTTTGAGAACTTCATGTAATGGTGCATCTCAATTGTTGCTGATGATATTAGGTCACCTGGCCAATAATCTATACAAATAATAGATTAAAGAATGGTTGGTAATGTGACCACCATACTATGCTCTCCTTCCTACCTGCCCTGACCTAAATGCCAGGTCTCCCCATCCTGCCCTCCTCAAACCCGTGTGCTCTCTCCCCCTGCTTCCCACACACACTCTGTCTCTCCATCATTTCCTGACCCTCATGTAGCGTTTCTCTTCATCCTGGCCTGATCCTAACACGGAGACTCTCCATTCCACCCCACTGACCTTTCAGTCTCTGGTCTATTCAAGATTTCATGAGGCAGTCAAGCAGTGGTGATTACCTGTCGGGTCTGTTCATCCCAATATCACACCCTCTAGCATCAGGACTAAGGGTGACCATGTTACACATTAACCTTGTAGCTATTTTCTATCACTTCTTCTGTGTTTTTGTGCCACAGGAAGGAAAGCAGTGCAATACATTCATCATAGTGACAATCCTTAGATCATGTGTACAAAATAACTGCAAAGAGTCCATAAAAAACAAAAAAACAGAACAAAAATATAAAAAAACAATAAGCGAGCAGAACCTCAAACATTCATAGGCACCAGACACCACAGAAAAACACTAAAATCTGACCAGGGTGGATGGGCCCTGGTATCACCTGGCTGGGATGGGAGGATGCAGTGTTTCAGTGGCATTTTGCTGGGTTGGGATGCTCTGTATTTAGGGAGGTGTTTGGCTGTGGTGATGTTTTGGCACAAGGAATGTGTCACAGATATTTCAGGGCACCAGCGATACCGGTGGAACGTTATTTTGGGTTGTGCCCAATTCACTCAAGTTAAGCAGGTATAAATCAGTATGCATGTAACGAGATACGTAACGAGACACAATGTAATTAGAGGACACAGGGCTCGATACTATCAGCCACGCCAAAACCGGCATTACAGTAAAAACGAGCTTTGTGTATTTTGCAAACGTGTTTTACCGGTTTTCTATTGTAGAATCAATGTAAAACAAAACCGGTGTAGGCCGCACATATCGCCGTACTAAAAAAATGGAGCTGTATGCTTTTATCCAACTATACCGTAAAGGGATAGTAATGTTTCACAATAAAAGCAGCTCCAATTAATCTTCATAGTATTTGGACTCTGGAGAGTGATATGTCAATACTGTCAGAGTTGTAGTACAAGAGTAATTGAATGATAAAGTATCCCCCTCCCGCCCCTTTTACTGATATAACACTGCTCAGCTCAGAGCAGCAGGGTGGTGTCCAGGTGGATCTCAGAGGAGGACAATCTTCAATCAATTAAGATAAGGGAAAAACCTGAAGGATCTGTTAAAGGGGGGGGCAGGGTTTTCATTGTTCTCAAAGTAAGAAGATTGTCCCTTGTTGTGACCTGTCTGGTCTGTGGCCCAGATTCCACATCTGAGGTGAACAGTAAAAGGGACGGGAGGGGGATACTTTATGATTCAATTACTCTTGAACTACAACTCTGACAGTAGTGAAATAACACTCTCCATGGCCCAAATACCATGAAGATTAATTGGAGCTGCTTTTATTGTGAAACATTACTATCCCGCTCAAAACATCAAAGTCCAAGGAAATAGGTGTTTGACGACAGAAAGGTCAAGTTAAGTGTTAAATGGCCTCGATTCACTAAAGGTCGATGTGTGGCAATGTGATTTTCTTGATGTATTCTAAACACTTCGACATTTCATATACAAGGAGGTCAGTATATGGCAAATAAAATTAGAGAAAGAAGAATGGTGAATGGGAACCCTATAAGTCAAATTACTAAGGGGGGTTAATATGTTGAAGGGGGGCACTCTGTGTTGGATTTCTAACATTTTGTGCAGCATGGGGATCAACACCATTGTGCGTTAGCCCCATATACACTGCCTGACACCCCAACCTTCTTCCCTTGCCCAGACAGTGGTCATGGGGATTTGTGGCTAGCAGTGGGCAAGTGGAAAAGGCTGGAGCCGGTCAGACAGTGTACATGGGGATCTGTGGTTACCAGTGGTCAAGGGAAGAAGGCTGGGGGTGTCCGGCGGTGTATATGGTGCCAACATACAATGGTGTTTTTCCCCACGCTGCAAAACAAGTTAGAAATCTGACATAGAGTGCCCCCCTTCAACATATTAACCTCCCCCATTCGACATATAGTGCTCCCATTCAACATACTTTCTCCATTTTTATTTAGACATATAGTGCTCCCATTCGAGATACTTTCTCCATTTTTATTTAGACATATGGTGCTCCCATTCGACATTCTTATTTCTCCAGTTTTATTAGACATACATGACCTCCTTGTATATGAAATGTAGAAGTGTATTGAATACATCGACAAAATCATATTGCCACACCATCGACCTTTAGTGACTCTAGGCCATCTAGTGATTACATTGACACTTCTCCATCGGTTTTGGCCTTAGAGAGCGCGTGAACGTATTCTGCGCTGCTGTTTATTGAAATTATAGTTTATAACAGTTGTTGTGACTTTATTCCTCAAATCTGAGGCGCAGGATTGCCAGCAGAAAAAGTAACCACAAAATACACAGCAATACTGACAGTAGTTAATAATATATCTACTTGTGCATTGTTTTTAGTGGTTTCTTATGGGTTTTTTTTTTTTTTTTTTTTTTTTTTTTTTTTTTTTTGACAGGTGGTACATTTAATTACCACTGGTTTTGTTTTAACTTGGGTAATAGGAAAACAAAACCTGAATTATAGAAACCACAACACTTGTTGGTTTTTTGTTGTTGTTGTTGTTGTTTTTAGCAGTGCTAACAGTATCGAACCCACAGTGTCTAATCAATCACATGAACCTGCCAGAGCCACACTTACTTATCGGTCATGTAAACCTTTACGGATATGGGACATTACTTATGTCCATATAGTTCTGGCATTACAACAAATAAACAGAGCACATTTAGTTAATTCCTTCATCAAATACACAGCCTCGAAGAGGAGGAGGAGTTGAACCTGTGCAGCAATCACCTCTCCCCCCCCCCCCAAAGAGAGGGAGGTTATGCACATGTGCCCCACTAACTGACCCCCAATAAGGAGGATCCGTACACCTGCGCCAATCATCTCATCCCCAGCAGGAGGATGACTATCTGTACATCTACACCTATCACCTCACCCAAAGAGGAGAATCTGCACACGTGCAACTATCTCCCCCACCACGAGGAGGGGGATATGAACACATGCCCAGTTATCTAATCCTCAAGAGGAGGATGATCTGAATATGTGTCCAGTCATCTCACCTCCAAGAGGAGGAAGATCTGAACATGCATCCAGACATCTCACCCCAAGAGGAGGATGATCTGAATATGTGTCCAGTCATCTCACCTCCAAGAGGAGGAAGATCTGAACATGCATCCAGACATCTCACCCCAAGAGGAGGAGGATCTGAACATGTGTCCAGTAATCTCACCTGACGAGGATATGAACATGTGTCCAGTCATCTCAATCCACGAGGAGGAAGATATGAACATGTGTCCAGTCATCTCACCCCAAGAGGAGGAAGATATGAACACGTGTCCAGTCATCTCACCCCAAGAGGAGGAGGATCTGAACATGTGTCCAGTCATCTCACCCCAAGAGGAGGATCTGAACACGTGTCCAGTCATCTCACCCCAAGAGGAGGAGGATCTGAACATGCATCCAGACATCTCACCCCAAGAGGAGGAGGATCTAAACATGCATCCAGTCATCTCACCTCCAAGAGGAGAAAGATATGAACATGTGTCGAGTCATCTCACCTCCAAGAGGAGGAAAATCTGAACATGCATCCAGTCATCTCACCTCCAAGAGAAGGAGGATCTGAACATGCATCCAGACATCTCACCCCAAGAGGAGGAGGATCTGAATATGTGTCCAGTCATCTCACCTCCAAGAGGAGGAGGATCTGAACATGCGTCCAGTCATCTCACCTGAATAGGAGGAAGGTATAAACATGTGTCCAATCATCTCACCTCCAAGAGGAGGAAGATATGAACATGTGTCCAGTCATCTCACCCCAAGAGGAGGAAGATATAAACATGTGTCCAGTCATCTCATCCTGAAGAGGAGGAGGATCTGAACATGTGTCCAGTCATCTCACTCCAAGAGGAGGAAGATATGAACATGTGTCCAGTCATCTCACCTCAAGAGGAGGAGGATCTGAATATGTGTCCAGTCATCTCACCCCAAGAGGAGGAGGATCTGAACATGTGTCCAGTCATCTCACCCCAAGAGGAGGAGGATCTGAACATGTGTCCAGTCATCTCACCCCAAGAGGAGGAGGATCTGAACATGTGTCCAGTCATCTCACCTGACGAGGATATGAACATGTGTCCAGTCATCTCAATCCACGAGGAGGAAGATATGAACATGTGTCCAGTCACCTCACCTGAAGAGGAGGAGGATATGAACATGCGTCCAGTCATCTCAATTCACGAGGAGGAAGATATGAACATGTGTCCAGTCATCTCAATCCACGAGGAGGAAGATATGAACACGTGTCCAGTCATCTCACCCCAAGAGGAGGAGGATCTGAACATGTGTCCAGTCATCTCACCCCAAGAGGAGGATCTGAACACGTGTCCAGTCATCTCACCCCAAGAGGAGGATCTGAACACGTGTCCAGTCATCTCACCCCAAGAGGAGGATCTGAACATGTGTCCAGTCATCTCACCTCAAGAGGAGGAGGATCTGAACACGTGTCCAGTCATCTCACACCAAGAGGAGGAGGATCTGAACATGTGTCCAGTCATCTCACCCCAAGAGGAGGATCTGAACACGTGTCCAGTCATCTCACCCCAAGAGGAGGATCTGAACATGTGTCCAGTCATCTCACCTCAAGAGGAGGAGGATCTGAACATGTGTCCAGTCATCTCACCCCAAGAGGAGGAGGATCTGAACATGTGTCCAGTCATCTCACCCCAAGAGGAGGATCTGAATACGTGTCCAGTCATCTCACTCCAAGAGAAGGAGAATTTGAAGATGTGCCCACTCGCATGTATATGAACACTTCACTTTGTCCATTTGTAGCAAAACATAATAAATAAATACAAATGTCTGCATTTCTCCTTGAAGTGTCAACACCTTTCTACATGTTTCTGATAAAATAAGGGTTAGTAAAAGGGGATAAAGAATTAACTATGTAAAGTGCAGCCCCCCAGACGCTGGGGCATACCCTGTGATTCCTGTTACATTCAGAAAATGCCCCATCTGGCCTCCCCAGATACCCCACATGTAGCATCTTCCACACACACTGCTCTGCTGCACGTTCCACTAAAGCTCTGCAGGGAGGTATCAGTATTCCCTGAAACTCATAATAATCCTGGGGAGAATTAATACCCCACTAGAGGTACACATTTATCTCTGGGGTATGTGGGTCCATTTATCACTGGGGTGAGTGGGATCCATTCAGTCTCACCCTACTCTGCACATTTATCTGTGGCATGTGTGGGGTCTGTTCAGTGTAACCCTGATCAGGGTACACTTATCTGTGGCTTGTGTGGGGTCTGTTTAGTATAACTCTGCTCGGGGTACATTTATCAGTGGTGCGTTTGGGATCTCACCCCACCCGGTACATTTATAACTGACTTGTGTGAGGTCTGTTTAGTGTAACCCTGCTCGGGGTACATTTATCAGTGGTGCGTTTGGGATCTAACCCCACCCGGTACATTTATAACTGACTTGTGTGGGGTCTGTTTAGTATAACTCTGCTCGGGGTACATTTATCAGTGGTGCGTTTGGGATCTAACCCCACCCGGTACATTTATAACTGACTTGTGTGGGGTCTGTTTAGTGTAACCCTGCTCATGGTACATTTATCAGTGGTGCGTTTGGGATCTAACCCCACCCGGTACATTTATAACTGACTTGTGTGGGGTCTGTTTAGTGTAACCCTGCTCATGGTACATTTATCAGTGGTGCGTTTGGGATCTAACCACACCCGGTACATTTATAACTGACTTGTGTTGGGTCTGTTTAGTGTAACCCTGCTCAGGGTACATTTATCAGTGGTGCGTTTGGGATCTCACCCCACCCGGTACATTTATAACTGGATTGTGTTGGGTCTGTTCAGTGTAACCCTGCTCAGGGTACATTTATCAATCGTGCGTTTGGGATCTCACCCCACCCGGTACATTTATAACTGGCTTGTGTGGGGTCTGTTCAGTGTAACTCTGCTCAGGGTACATTTATCAATCGTGCGTTTGGGATCTCACCCCACCCGGTACATTTATAACTGGATTGTGTTGGGTCTGTTCAGTGTAACCCTGCTCAGGGTACATTTATCAGTGGTGCGTTTGAGATCTAACCCCACCCGGTACATTTATAACTGGCTTGTGTTGGGTCTGTTCAGTGTAACCCTGCTCAGGGTACATTTATCAATGGTGCGTTTGGGATCTAACCCCACCCGGTACATTTATAATGGCTTTTGTTGGGTTTCTTCAGTGTAACCCTGCTCAGGGTACATTTATCAGTGGTGCGTTTGGGATCTAACCCCACCCGGTACATTCATAACTGACTTGTGTGGGGTCTGTTTAGTGTAACCCTGCTCAGGGTACATTTATCAGTGGTGCGTTTGGGATCTAACCCCACCCGGTACATTTATAACTGACTTGTGTTGGGTCTGTTTAGTGTAACCCTGCTCAGGGTACATTTATCAGTGGTGCGTTTGGGATCTAACCCCACCCGGTACATTTATAACTGGATTGTGTTGGGTCTGTTCAGTGTAACTCTGCTCAGGGTACATTTATCAATCGTGCGTTTGGGATCTAACCCCACCCGGTACATTTATAACTGGATTGTGTTGGGTCTGTTCAGTGTAACCCTGCTCAGGGTACATTTATCAGTGGTGCGTTTGGGATCTAACCCCACCCGGTACATTTATAACTGGATTGTGTTGGGTCTGTTCAGTGTAACCCTGCTCAGGGTACATTTATCAGTGGTGCGTTTGGGATCTAACCCCACCCGGTACATTTATAACTGGCTTGTGTTGGGTCTGTTCAGTGTAACCCTGCTCAGGGTACATTTATCAATGGTGCGTTTGGGATCTAACCCCACCCGGTACATTTATAATGGCTTTTGTTGGGTTTCTTCAGTGTAACCCTGCTCAGGGTACATTTATCAGTGGTGCGTTTGGGATCTTACCCCCACACCGTACATTTATAAAAGGCTTTTTTGGGGTCTGTTCAGTTTAATCCTAATCTGTAGATTTATCTGTGGCTCGTGTGGGGTCTGTTCCATCTAACCCTGCTCAGGGTACATTTATCAATGGTGCGTTTGGGATGTTACCCCCACCCCGTACATTTATAAAAGGCTTTTTTGGGGTCTGTTCAGTTTAATCCTAATCTGTAGATTTATCTGTGGCTCGTCTGGGGTCTGTTCCATCTAACCCTGCTCGGGGTACATTTATCAATGGTGCATTTGGGATCTAACCCCACCCGGTACATTTATAACGGCTTTTGTTGGGTCTGTTCGGTCTAACCCTGCTCAGGGTACATTTATCAATGGTGCGTTTGGGATCTAACCCCCACCCGGTACATTTATAACGGCTTTTGTTGGGTCTGTTTAGTGTAACCCTGCTCAGGGTATGTTTATCAATTGTGCGTTTGGGATCTAACCCCACCTGGTACATTTATAAAAGGCTTTTGTGGAGTCTGTTAGTCTAATCTTACTCTGGGTACATTTATCAAATGTTCAGCCTAACTCCACTTGCCATACATTTATCAATGGTGTGTGGGGTCCATTCAATCTACTCCTATGCTGGGTACATTATTGAGGTGTGTGGGGTACTTTCAGCCTAACCCCACCTGTTACACATTGATCACTGGGGTGAATGGAACTGCTATAGTGTAGCACCACTCAGGGTACATTTATCACTGGGGTGTTTCACGTAAAATAAGTCTAACCTCACTCCAGGTATGTTTATCGGTTGGGTGAGTTGATGTCCATCAATATCTCCAAGCAGGTGCATTGATCACTGGATGTAAAAATAAAGAAATGTCAGCTTTCCCCAGTGGGGAATGTGATCATAGAGATACAGTGTGCTGCTGCTGGGTCATGTAGGGGCTGGTGGAACTGGCTCTGTAGATGGATCCTGTGGAGGAAACACTGCCCTCCTCTCCACAAACATGTCCAAGTGTCCTACAGCCTGCGGGGGCAGAGCAGTATAAGAAGGAAGGGTTTAGGGTTCAGAGTTTGTCAGGAATCAGGGGAATTGACAATTTGCCTCTGAGATTTGCCTGTCTCTCTCCAGGTCTAAGTGAGTGCACGCTCCTGTCTGTAAACACTCCACAGGAATGGACGAGTAGCGCCAAAAAAGTCATGGCATCGCAGATCCAATCTCCTCTCCCTAGTAAACATTTGGCTGCCCGGCGGGCGCTCCTGAAGGGGCAGATCCCCGGACTGTGCTCCACTGAGGAAAGTGGGACCTGAACAGTGTCAGGGATTAGAGACGACAGCGATGGGGCACAATCACACAGCTTGGTAATATCACAAACTGCTGGGAAAAGCGGAGCCAGGGAATCTTGGGGAGAACCCCTGAAAGCACAGAGCAGAATGACCCTGGCAGGGCACATGGGGAAACAAGTCTCGTGCAGCTGGATACACATTGCTTCTGGCACAAGAATGAGCAGAACTGGCACGGGTGGCATACACAGAAGTACACAGGAAGAGAACATCACTTTAGGCTGGACACAGAACCGGGTAAGAAACTGGCAGAATGCGATTTAAGGTGAACACTCAGCAGACTGCGCCTCTTCTCAGCTTGGGTCACTGCAGATACCTGTACACCTTGAAGCAGTGGTTCCCAGAGTCTGCCACCACGACATGTCCATCAGAGGTGAGAGCCAGTCCCTGGGGTCCATACAAGGGATCTCCCAGAGTGTTTATGTACGACAGAAAGGAACCAGAGCTGTCAAACACCTGGAGAGAAGAGAGACATGGGGAACAGGTGAGAGACTGAGAAAAGGGGGAAAACGATGCAAGAGAGAAGATGATATCAGAGAGGGGGTCGGAGAAGGAAAATTATAGGAGCAAGGGAAGATGTGAGAGTTTGGGGGGGAGGGGCAGAGGCGAGTGTGGGGAGAGGGAGGGGGTGAGTGTTGAGGGGGAGAGAGGGAAGATGTGATGGGGGGAGAGGGGTAGAAGAGGATTTTTGTTTACTTACCAAGAAATCCTTTTCTCTTCCTTGTGGAACACAGGAACCATGGGGTAAAGTAGATTCCTCTAGGATGCAGGATACTTGCAAAAATGAGCTCCCTTTAGGTGGAGACTGCCTCCCAACTCTACTTTATCCCCACCCAGCAGTAGAAACCTCAGTTTCAATGTATAGCAAAGGATGAAATAAAAAGGGCAGTAAGGTAGTTACAGGAGAACCCGAAAGGACACCCCTAACTGGAACTTGCACCAACATGTTGTTCGCAGGACGGATGTCCTGTATCCACAAGGACCAAGAGAAAAGGATCCAATGTGGACCACAAGAACCATGGGGGTATAACAAAGCTGCCCCACCAGGATTCCAGGGAGAGGGGAAAAATCCTCCCAAAATGCAAACCAGTCTCAGCAGAAACATAACATTAACAAATATGGAACTCAGGTGTCAACGGACACTGATGCACCTAACTAAGTAACAGCAATAAAGTCACTAAAAATAAAGGAAAGAAAGACACTTACAGGGGTACTACGGCCTGAAGGACCTTCCTTACAAAAATGGCTTCAGTCAGTGCAGGACATTGACTGTGTAATGTTTAACAAATGTGTGAAGCAATGACTACATCTCCGCCTTACACTACTGATCTGCAGAAGCCTGGTTCTTGTAGGCCCAAGAAGCACCCACTGATCTAGTGGAATGAGCAGTGACCTAATGTGCAAAGGCCTGTTCCTAAGGACATAGGCCTGGAGAATGGTCGCCTTGATCCAAGAGGCCACTATCACCTTCAGAGATAACAAAAAGTGAATGCTGCTTGCAAAAAGGCTCCGTACAAGGAACGCAGTATTTCAGACATCTAACGACATCGAACTATTAATATCCTGCTCCCATAGTTTCAACAGAGATGGACAAAGAACTAGCTCCCTCTGGAGAAACAGGAAGTTAACTCCTCATGTCCCTGTGATGTGTTTGGACTGTGGGGTTACATGGACATTACAGGAAATGGATCTGTCATGGACCTTTTCCAGTGAAAGTCCTGTGGACTCACTTTAACCATCTATTGTTTGAGCCCCATCTGGGAAGCACAGGTATTCTCCACAGTCCCATGAACTCAATGTCACCATCTAATGGTTGATGACATGCATAGCAGTATTGCCTGTGAGTCTAATGGTAGTGGCCAATAACCAGACAGTATGCAAATCCATTGCAGTTGCCTTAATTTTATTTCCTACCCAGAAGCCAAAAGGTTCAGAATGATTGCTTTGAAGGACCCAAGGACCAGGTTTAAGTCACACAGACAAGTGGGATCTCGAATTAATGGTAGGCATGAGCCATCCATTGCACAAAGTGTGCACATCCAGCAGCAAGGAAATGCATTTTTGTAAAAGAACACTAAAGGCTAAAATCTGGACCCTGTGAGAACTAAGACTAAGTCACTATGCTGGAAAGCAAAAGGTACATGATCTTGATAATTGGTCTTCACACCTCCAAAAGAGCAATGACCAGATCCTATGATACATATAAAATTAAACTGGCTTACGGGCCTTTAGCATGGTCATGATGACAGACTCAGAAAGACCCTTCTTCATTAGAATACTAGATTCACAATCAAGCTGTCAAAGCTAGCGTCTCCATTTCTGGATGACACAGTAGACCCTGAGTCATGAGGTCCAGAATAAGGAGATATGGCTTGGCAACTAACAAATAGTTCAGATGCTCAGCAAAGCCAGCACTGAGCTATCAGGATTATGTGAGCCTGCTCCATCCTGATCTTCCTTAATACTCTGGGGGTCAGAGTATTAAGGAAGATCAGAGGAAAACATCATGACAAACTTGCAACCCAATGTTAAATGAAATTCTTGAGGTCCACAATTGTCTGGGTCTAGATAGCCATCACATGGGACCAGTTCCTGAGACTATCCAGCTGCAGTGGAACTGGGCATATGGATCTGCCCACAAAGCTGAGACCAGATACCCCAACACCCGCATGCAGTCCCACACTGTTGCAGACGGGCAAGCTAAGGCATGGGACACACATTGTGACAATACTAAAACCTTGTCCTCTGGCAGAAAGACTGGTATCTGAAGTGTGTCATATCTCATGCTAAGAAAGACCAGAACTCGGGATGGCAGGAGAGAGGACTTTTTGAAATTGATCACCCAGCTGTTCTGTTCCAGGGTGGACATGCACATCTAAACATGGAGATGTAAGGCCTATGCTGAAGGAGCCTTCAGTAAATGATAATGCAGATGAGGAGTAAAGGAGATCCCATGTGAACAAACGTGGCTGGACAATGCTGCCATGTTTGTGAAAACCTGCTGAGTGGACGTCACCCTGATAGGAAGGGCAGATAACTGAGAACTGTGGTCATGAAAAGCAAAGGAAAGGAAATGCTGGTGATGAATGTGAGCTGGAACCTGCAGATATGCATCTCATATCTGGAGTAGCCAAAGACTCTCCTGGAGATATAATGGTGATGAACTCATGGGCCTCCCTCTGTCCCAGTATGAAATTGGGACTGAACACCCCATGCAAGTTAGGAAAAACATTTAAATAAAAAAGATCATCTTCACAATGTCGTGTCTTCTACCAGGAGGCTGCTGGGTGGGGCTAAAGTAGACCTGGGTGGGACTCTCCACCTCCAAAAAACTCAGAATGCAAGTGCCCTGCCTCCTAGAGGAAGATACTTTAAGGTAAGATGCAAGAATGGAGGATGGTAGAGGTAAGATGTGAGCGGGGAGGAAACAAGTGAGGTGGGAAGCCACGAGCAAAGATTTGGGGGGGGAGCCACGAGAGAGGAGGGGAGAGGGAAGTAGTGTGAGAGAGAGAGAGAGAGAGAGAGAGAGAGAGAGAGAAGTCACAGGCAAGAAGGGGGGGAGAGAGAGAGAGAAGTCACAGGCAAGAAGGGGGAGAGAGAGAGAAATCACATGCAAGAAGGGGGAGAGAGAGAAGTGAGGAGGCGGTAGACAAAAGCAAGGAGCTCTTGTCCCACTCTTCTTGCATGTTGCTTTATTTTGTCCCACATTCTACTAACCTGTATCCCACTCTTGTCCCACCTTCTCCTTACCTGTATCACCACACTTGTCCCACCTTCTCTTTACCTGTATCCCACTCTTATACCACCACCTTCTCCTTACCTGTATCCCACTCGTCCCACCTTCTCCTTACCGCTATCCCACTCGTCCCACCTTCTCCTTACCGCTATCCCACTCGTCCCACCTTCTCCTTACCGCTATCCCACTCTTGTCCCACCATCTAACCTCTATACCACTCTTGTCCCACCTTCTCCTTACCTCTATCCCACTCTTACGCCACCTTCTCCTTACCTGTATCACCACTATTGTCCCACCTTATCCTTACCTCTATCCCACTCTTACACCACCACCTTCTCCTTACCTGTATCCCACTCCTGTCCCACCTTCTCCTTACCTGTATCCCACTCCTGTCCCACCTTCTCCTTACCTGTATCCCACTCTTGTCCCACTTTCTCCTTACCTGTATCCCACTTGTCCTACCTTCTCTTTACCTCTATACCACTCTTACACCACCTTCTCCTTACCTCTATCCCACTCTTACACCACCTTCTCCTTACCTGTATCCCACACAGTCCCACCTTCTCCTTACCTGTATCCCACACAGTCCCACCTTCTCCTTACCTGTATCCCACTCTTGTCCTACCATCTCCTTACCTGTATCCCACACTTGTCCCACTTTCTCCTTACCTGTATCCCACTCTTGTCACACCTTCTCATTACTGTTATCCTACTGTTGCTCCATCCTTCTGCTCCCCTATTTCTTGCTGTTGCCCCATATCTCTCCTGTATCCTGCTGTTTCCCTGTCCCTTCTCTCCCCTCTATCCTGCTGCTGTCTCTTCCCTCCCCTCTATCCTGCTGTTGGGTCCCCCCCTCTATCCCGTTGTTGCCCCTTCCCTCCCATCTATCCTGCTGTTGCTCCATCCCTCCCCTTTATCCTGCTGTTGGGTCCCCCCCTCTATCCTGTTGTTGCCCCTTCCCTCCCCTCTATCCTGCTGTTGTACCCCCTGTATCCTGCTGTTGCTCCATCCCTCCCCTCTATCCTGCTGTTGCTCCATCCCTCCCCTCTATACTGCTGTTGCTCCATCCCTCCCCTTTATCCTGCTGTTGCTCCATCCCTCCCCTCTATACTGCTGTTGGGTCCCCCCTCTATCCTGCTGTTGGGTCCCCCCTCTATCCTGCTGTTGGGTACCCCCCTCTATCCTGCTGTTGGGTACCCCCCTCTATCCTGCTGTTGGGTCCCCCCCTCTATCCTGCTGTTGGGTCCCCCCTCTATCCTGCTGTTGGGTCCCCCCCTCTATACTGCTGTTGCTCCATCCCTCCCCTCTATACTGCTGTTGGGTCCCCCCCTCTATCCTGCTGTTGGGTCCCCCCTCTATCCTGCTGTTGGGTACCCCCCTCTATCCTGCTGTTGGGTCCCCCCTCTATCCTGCTGTTGGGTCCCCCCCTCTATACTGCTGTTGCTCCATCCCTCCCCTCTATCCTGCTGTTGGGTCCCCCCCTCTATACTGCTGTTGGGTCCCCCCCTCTATACTGCTGTTGGGTCCCCCCCTCTATACTGCTGTTGGGTCCCCCCCTCTATACTGCTGTTGGGTCCCCCCTCTATCCTGCTGTTGCTCCATCCCTCCCCTCTATCCTGCTGTTGCTCCATCCCTCCCCTTTATCCTGCTGTTGGGTCCCCCCCTCTATCCTGCTGTTGGGTCCCCCCCTCTATCCTGTTGTTGCCCCTTCCCTCCCCTCTATCCTGCTGTTGTACCCCCTGTATCCTGTTGTTGCCCCATCCCTCACCTGTATCCTGCTGTTGCCCCAGTCAGCCACGATAATGTTTCCATTTGAATCCACAGCAATGCCAGTGGGGGCATTAAACTGACCGTTCCCCTCTCCATGGGATCCAAATTTAAAGAGAAATTCTCCGTCTGCGCTGTACACCTTGTGGAGGGGGGAGGGGCAGGAAGAGAGAGAGAAAAAAAACTGTTTAGCAGATGAAACCACACAAAGGGAGAAAAGAACTGAACCCCCAAATATTACACCATGATGAGAAGAGCAGAATCCAGACCCAGACAGATCATGATGGACAGACACACAAAGACAAGCAGACATTATGATAAACACACACACAGACATCTATAAACAGGGATATAGAACTCACGGAGATTTAATGAGAGCAACATGTTAAATGAGTTCCTGTTAGAGACACCACCTTGTCCCTTGGCAAACTAATAAACTCATTTGGGTCTCACCATCATCTCTATGCTGATGACACATCAAAATTTCCTCTAAAGACCTTTCCCCTTCCTTCCTGTCCCAGTTATCGGACTGTCTCTCTGTCTGTTGCGTCTTCCTGGATGTCCTCTCATAATCTCAAACTTAACCTTAGCAAAACCTAACTCATATTTTTCCCTCCCTCTCCAACCAGCCTTACCCCAGATATTACCCTCACCGTTATGACCACCACCATCACACCAACCCCTACAGCTCTCTGTCTGGGGGTCACATTTGACTCTGCCCTATCCTTCATTCCTCACATCCAGTCAATCTCCAACTCATGCCGCCTCCACCTCCGCAACATCTCTAGAATCTGACCCTTCCTCACACAAGACACCACTAAAATACTAATCCACTCATGTCCTGTCTTGACTACTGTAACTCATTACTAATTGGCCTTCCTCTCACCCGACTAACCCCACTACAGTCCATAATGGACTCTGCTGCAAGACTAATCTACCTCACTCATCACTTCTCTGACACCATTCCCCTCTGTCAGTCCCTACAGTGGCTCCCATTTGCATACAGAATTAAATTCAAAATTCTGGTGTTACCTTACAGAGTCCTCACTAACACCTCACCCCCCTATATCTCATCTCTCATTTCATTTCCAAATACACTCCCTCTCGCCATCTTCCCTTTGCACACGACCTTCTCCTCTCCACAGCTCTTATTACATCCTCCACCTCCCGCCTACAGGACTTCTCCCACTCCCGCCTACAGGACTTCTCCCACTACTGCACCAGAGCTCTGGAATTCCCATTGCACTGACTGCAGGGGAAGTCTGTCATACGACAGGCTTGTGGCTCTGCAGCAGAGCCAAGATTGCGTTAGTAAAAAATTATTATTTAAATGAAACGGCCTTCTACGCGTGCTTGCAAACCAAGTACAAATCAAACACACTGCAAACCAAGCAAACGTAGAAGACCGTTTCATTTAAATAATAATTTTTTACTAACGCAATCTTGGCTCTGCTGCAGAGCCACAAGCCTGTCGTACGACAGACTTCCCCTGCAGTCAGTACAACGCTGACTTCAGGGAAGGGTGAGGGAGGGGGGACTTAGCTGTCGGTTATCTCTCAAACCATAAAAGTTTGAGAGATGAACCTGGGGACAAATCAAATCTTTTTACCATGCCTACAATATGGGGATTAGTAATATTTAAGTATTACTATCCCTTTCAGGTTTTGGAATGACTTTTACAGTCCTCAGACTTAATGAAAATCTCTGGGTAGATCTCAGACAATATGACCGAAGAATATTTCTGAACTAGGATCATTCTGTAAGGAAGAGTGGGAAAAAATTCCTAAAGCAAGAATAGAAAGACTGTCAGCTGCCTACAAATATCGTATGGAGGCTGTGATTTCTACCAAAGGCAGTGTTTCCAAGTACCGCCTGATAGGGTGCCAAACATCTGCACAGGCCACACTTTCAGTTTAATTTTTTATTCAGCAAATAAATAGTAACTGCATTTATTTCATGATGATCATGATGAAGCAATGCAGGGGTGGCTGCAACTATGCTGACTGACACACCACAGAGGAAGGAAGCACAGACTAACTAGGCCTCCGAGTTATTTACCATAATCCACAAAGTATTTTACATGAACGGGATACCATACAGAATTGGAGAAAAAGCCGATACAAAGTTTCCTACTGGTAAGTGTGAAATATTGTTTTATACTTGAAAATACCACACTGTGTAAAGGGGAAACTTTGTGTTCTCTCCTATACGGACGGGTGAGGAAGAAAAGACTGACCCAACACATATATGTGAGACCGCGAGATCCGGAGAAATAGGGCCGTATGTTCAAAGAAGCAGCGAAATAGCTTTTGTCGTTTGTAACGACTTTTCAAAGTAAAGTGTCGTTGGGATCATTAATATTTTCAGAGAGTGTCGGTTGTGATTGGAAATATGTTGTTTGTCCTGACTGAAATTGGCGTATGGAACGACAAAAAAAAGTCTTAACTAACGACAAAAATGTCTTAAAAATTTCTTTACTAACAACAAAAATGTCTTAAAAAAATGTCTTAAGTAAAGACAAAAATTCTCACATTCAGAACACATTCCCTGTACTTTTTTAACGTACAAATTTTGTCTTTTGAAAAACATTTTTTGTCGTTCGTTACGTCAAATTTTCTTTTCCTCTATACGACACTGGAGAATAGTTTAGCCATGCACTAGCCACGCCCCTTTACCCGTCAATTCTGGAGTTGTATCGTACACAATGGACATTACTAGTTTTTTGTTGTATACTCTATTGAAAATGTCTTTCAGGCATTCAATGACTTATTTTTGTCTTTCATACGACAATATTTTGTCGTTATCCTTTTGAAAATATTGCCCTTCGAGAGAGACTACAGGACTCTGTACCTGAAGGAGCGGGATAAAGCTTTCCTATGAGTGAGATATTACACTCGTATTTGGTGAGATCTATTAACTATTAATACCACCCTATTTGTTTTCTTGCATATTGTGTGAAAATATCGCTGGAATCCGATTAATAAGTGGGAGAAGAGGAGACACTGTGTGAATTGAGATCTACATTACCTTGCGCTAAATATTACGTGATTTGAAGGACATTAGTATATGTGGAATATATATTGATAATTGTGTAAAAAGAAATGTAAGTGAAAGATATTTACACGTGATATTAATATATTGGAGCGCTGTACATACTGGTATTTTTAATCTCTTCATCTGTGATAGCAGATATTATATAGAGCTGCACCAATTTATTGAGAACAAAGATGTGTATTTTGCGCTGAGGAAACCCCCCCAAAATATGTCTAGTTTGTTTGTTCACTGCGGAGGTTGTGTCACCTTCTTTTCTCTTACAAAATCCACAAAGTATATCATTTGGCCTGAGGTACCCAAACTTTTACATACAACTGTGTGTGTTTGTGCCTGTATTTATTTATTAATATTATTACTGTGCAAAAAGTATTAAGCAGGTGAGAAACAATGCTGTAAAGTAAGAATACTTTCAAAAATAGACATGTTAATAGTTTATATTTATCAATTAATAAAATGATATAACATATATTATATATATTCTAGCAAAAGAAGCAGATCATAGCATGTGCAAGAAAACGTTTGTATGTATGTATGTATGTATCTTTATTTATATGGCGCCACACGGTGTACGCAGCATCTCACAATAGACATATGTTACAATAAATAAGAGGGGATGAAATAAGTGCGACATTCACAGAAACAATGGGAGAGAGTTCCCTGCCCCAAGGAGCTTACAGTCTAAATGGATAAAGGGAGACATACAATGGGGTAAGAGGGTGTTAAGTGCTGAGATTACAAGTGCTGAGTTTGGCCAAAGGCAGTGCATGGTCCTAGTGCTCCAGAAGATAAGACTTCAGGGTAGACTTAAAGACAGAGGGGGATTGTTCTAGGCGTACGGAGAGGGGTATGGAGTTCCATAGGTATGGAGCAGAAAGCGAGAAAGGTTTGAGACGGGAGAGGGCAGAGGGTGTGGATGGTGCAACAAGAAGGGCGTTGTGTGCTGAGCGAAGGAAGCAGCCAGGAACATAAGAGGAGATGAGGGAAGAGATGTAAGGAGGGGTAGCAGTGTGGAGAGCGTTAAAGGTGAGAAGAAGGACTTTGTAATTGATGCGCTGCTGAATCGGGAGCCATGACAGATGTCTAAGAATTATGTGGGCAGGTTCAGTTTTTGGTGAGAGTTTGTTGATTCGTGCAGCAGAGTTTAAAACAGATTGCATAGGTGAAAGATGAGTAGCAGGGAGGCCAGTTAGTAGGATATTGCAGTAATCTAAGCGGGACAGAATGAGGGCACGTATAAGAGTTTTAGTAGTTTTTTGGGAGAGGAACGGGCGGATTTTAGTAATGTTGCGGAGAAAGAAGCGAGATGATCTAGCCACAGAGTTAATGTGAGGGGAGAAGGAAAGAGAGGAATCAAATATGGCCCCAAGGCAGCGTGCTGAGCTGACCGGATCAATATCAATTCCATCAACTGTAATGGTGAAGCTAGGTCTTGGGCAAGGTCTTGGTGGGAAGATCGGTTTTGGCCATGTTAATCTTCAGTTGACGTTGTGCCATCCAGGAGGAAATGGTTGGTGGCTTGTTCCGCTGTTAAGTGTTTGCCACAGTCCCATACTGTGTAACAGTTACCGTTAATAAGTAGTCCTGAAGTATGGCGACGGGGGAGAGTGCAAGTGTATTTCTACTGTGCATCTCCCCTTCACTGATAAAGTATGGGATTTATCTCCTTCCTCCAGCTGGTAGGGCCATCCGATTAATTTACATAGGCTACACCCCACACCCTGCTCAGTTTTATTTCTGTCCTAGCAGCTGGAGGACAGGAGGTGTCAGCCTCTGTCACTACAAAGAAAAAAAATGCATTTTATATGCAAAGCCCATCGGTACCTTCCTTTCCGGTGCCCCAGTCCGGTGCAGACCCAAGCGCAGCCGATATTGGCAGCATCTCCCGCTGAAACCGAGTAAAGGTGTACTTGTGACCAGAATGCGTTCTGGAAATGGAACGCACGTACTTACACGGCCTTCCTCCAGCTACCAGAGGTCCAGGAGCGGCCTGCATCTCACCCCTACTACATTGATCAGAGGAAGGGAACCTTGTAAGCAATACGGTCGTTACAGGGAACAAACAGGAAGCAAGAAACACATGGAGATAGAATCCTGTGCAACCATATTACTTCGCAGGCCTCAGGTGCACGCAATTGATGCGGTTCCACAGTGGAACGCACGCCAGATATAAAGCAAGCACAATTGAACTAAGGTAGGATGAAGGCTATATTACCTCAGAGATATAGAATTTTAATGCATATTTATTAAAGTAGTGATTTTAATTAAGCATGTCTACAACTAAAGCTCTTCTAGCAAAGATACAACAGAACCTACTCCTGATAAGGAACATAAGGCAAAGAAGCAGAAGTCAGGTAGCTCTTGTGATAAAAAAATTCCCAGCATCTGAAAATTCAAAAACTTGTCAGGAATGTCTTAAAAAAGCAGCCATGCAGGAAATGCCCAGTCAGTTCCAAGATTTCCTATCTTGGATGGAGGTCTCTATGCAAGAGACCTTTCACGCTATGCAAGAGGCAGTAGTTCCAAAGAAAAGACAAAGGTTAGAAGACCCAGGGAAAGGTACATCTTCCCCTAGGACAATGGACAATGAAGATAGGAATAGCCAAGGTTTATAAGAGTACTCTTCTGAGGAGGAAGGTGAGATAGTGGAAGATTCAGGGGCATTCTCCGTAGACAAAATAAACCGTTTTGCATCTTCTGTTAGAAAGTCTTTGGGGTTGATAGATGAGCAGAAGGATTTGGGCATCATGGATGCGGCCTTTATTGGGAACAAAAAGCTGGTGCCCAGTTTTCCTGTTCATCAATCCATCTTAGATATGATTAACACAGAATGGCAGAAAGCAGACAAAAGATCTTCTGTTTCCAAGCGATTTTCTAGAGAATGTATCCTTTTGATGAATACTAAGGTTTGGGTAGCTCCCCCTAAAATAGATGCAGCGGTGTCTAGGTTGGCAAAGCCCACCACCATTCCTTTAGAGGATGGTTCCTCTTGAAAAGATTCAATGGAAAGAAAGTTAGAATCTGCCCTTAAAAGACCGTTTTCTCTCATCGGTAGTAACATTCAGATTACTACAGCTTTGGCTTGTGTGTCTAGGGCAATTCGTATCTGGCTCACGAACCTTGAAGAAAGCATCGAATCTGGCACCTCTAGATCTAAATTAGCCAGAGAAGTGGCAGGTATCAAGGAAGCTAACAACTTTATTTGTGATGCTTCCATGGATTCGGTTAAACTAGGAGCAAAGGCAGCAACCTTATCAGTAACCTCCAGGACAGCGGACAGCTCTTCAAAGAACAAGCTGGTAAACCTTACCTTTAAAGGACAGATGCTCTTTGGCGAACAACTGGAGGAGATTATAAAGAAAATGTCTGGAGGCAAAAGTGCCTTTTTTACCTCAGGAAAGAAAGCGAAGATCGCCACCTAGGGTATCATCATGTAGAGGCAGAAATTATTCCTTTTGAGATCCCAGAAGGTATCAAGGGAAGAATTTTGAACAAAGAAGACAGCTGTCTAACCAGGCAGGCAGAGGTGGATACAGAAAAGATTATTCCAAAAAGCAACAATTCAAAAAAAGAGTTCTGAAGAGCAGCGGGTCCCATTTCCAGAACAGGTAGGGGGTCGTCTGAAATATTTTCAACATCACTGGACAACAATGGATGTTTGGGTCCAGCAGATCCTGGAGAAGGGATAGCCGCTGCCCTTCATACAGACTCCAAGAATTCACATGTTCAAGAAATCAAAGATCCCGAAGAATATTAGAAAACAAAGATTATTGAAGAAGGACGCGCAGTCCCTGATAGAGAACAGAGTGAATGAGAGGTCGCCCGGAATCTATTCAACCTTATTTATGGACAGCTTGGAGACTGAGCGGCAAAGCTTGAGTCTCAAATAAACTGGCTGAGACCATAATAGAAGGAAGGAAAAAAAATCAACCTTAAAAATGTATAATAAAATTTGAAAGGTGTTCAGAATATGGTGCATTAAAAACATGATACAAAAGAATCAAGTTACAGCACCAGTAATCATTGACTTACTGCAAAATGGCTTCGATATGGGACTAGGTCCTGCCCCACTAAAAGTTCAGATTTCTGCCCTCTCCGCAGTCCGTGCCAGACACTGGGCAGAAGAAGATCTGGTGAAGAGATTTGTTAGAGCCATCGAGAAGGTTTGCCCCAGAAAATCAGGGAAAAAGTGCCCACGTGGGATATGACTATTGTTCTAACCCAGCTTGTTGATTACCCTGTGTTTGAGCCTCTGGAAAAAGTTTCCATAAAATTCTTATCTTGGAAAACTGTCTTTTTAATGACTGTTGCCTCTGCTAGGAGAGTTAATGAGCTGCAATTCCGGTCATGTAAGGCCCCTTATTTATCCTTTCATCAGGATAAAGTCGTCCCTAGGATAAACCATCCTTTAAGGGGAAAGCGATCTCAGAATTTCACTTAAACCAGGATATTAATTTACCCTCATTTTGTGCCAATCCAAAAAATGAGAAAGAACAAAGACTTCGCTCTTTAGACCTGGTCAGGTGTATCTCTATCTAGAGAGGACTAAAGAATTTACAATATCTGAAAACTTGTTTAACCCCTTAAGGACCCTTGACGTACCAGGACCGTCACGGTCCTTGAACTACTCAAGGACCGATGATGGTCATAGTACGTCACATACTTTTTACTTACAGCGCTCTACCGGGAGCGCTGTAAGTAAAAATAGGGCCTGAAATTGACCGCTCCAAGATCGGAGCGATCTCTATCAGTCCCCATAATGACGCGCCGATACACGCAACAGGTCACGTGTACCGGCGCGTCCAAGTGCGCCTATGCGGTCATTATGGGACGGAAATGTCCCATGACCGCCTGTCCTTAAGGGGTTAATCAATTTGTTGGGAAAAGAAAAGGCAGTGCTGCCTCTACACAATCTACAGCCAGATGGATAAAACAATGCATTATCTTAGCATATAAAGAGGCTAAGACAGAGCAAACTCTTCAGATTAAGACACACACTACAAGGGCCATGGCCACCTACTGGGCATCAAAGGCTAATGCATCCCCAGAAGACATATGCAGAGCAGCCACATGGACGTCTATATCCACCTTTATAAAGCAATATAAACTGGATATCAGTGCCTCTACAGACGCAAAATTTGGAAGAGGAGTTCTACAAGAGGTCATTCCGCAATAAGGTAACAAGATTTATGTTTTAATCACCTGCTATGTTCTTCACTATTATTTTTCTTAACTCATACATAAGATTCTGTTGTTTAGTTATAAGTATAAGTATATTCTCCCTCCCGATAACTGGCTTGGGAAGCTCCCATACTTTATTAAATGACGTGGAGTACACAGAAGAGAAACAACTTACCAATATTTTCTTTTCTTCTATGTATCTCCACTTCACACCCACCCCGAACCTTAATATGTGTTATATACCTTACAGCTTGGACAAAGGTATAACTGAGCAGGGTTGGGGGTGTAGCCTATTTAAATGAATCGGATGGTCCTACCAGCTGGAGGAAGGAGATAAATCCCAGACTTTATCAGTGAAGTGGAGATACACAGAAGAAAAGGAAATATCGGTAAGTAATTTCTCTTTTGTCAGTATGTAAAGAGACAGTGTGAGACCATGGTAGCATCTGAAGGCAACAGTGAGAATGCAGTAGAAAAGGGTGTCTGTGAGCAGGCATGGGGACACGTGTTGGGAAACGGTACGCACTTGTGAAGGTGGCGATTAGCACAGAGGTGAAAGTTCCGTAGCCAATGGAATGGTGAAGGGGCATGGACAGCTCAGAGTTGTGAGTGGGTATGGAGGGCACACCAGAGAATCTGTGAAGTGATAGGGAGGGTAGTGATAACGCAGGCAAAAGGCATGAGGTGGAACCCACAGGGCGTGGCAGTACCAACCAGAGGAGGGCCTAAATAATTGTTCCACTGAGGGAAAACATACTGAGCTTCTGCACATTCACTTCCCATCAGTCTTCCGATATTCAACTGTCCAGACAAAATCAACCCTTTTAATGCCAGAAGTCTGAGCAATGCACTGCTTTGGGAAGCTCTCTGTAGTCCTGTGGCACAGAAATGGTTAATAGTGGAGGGTAAAACAGTGAGGAAGGAGTGAGGGAGGGGGATGTGCAGAGGCTAAATGTGTTTTACACTGGTAGTTATCTGACCACCGACAGAGAGGAAGACTTCCCAGCGACACAGCGAATAAATGATACTGCGAGGAAGGGCGTCCCATCGATACGGCGAGGAAGGGCGACACGGCGAGGAACGGCGTCCCATCGATACGGCGAGGAAAGGCGACGAGGAAGGGCGTCCCAGCGACACGGCGAGGAAGGGCGTCCCAGCGACACGGCGAGGAAGGGCGTCCCAGCGACACAGCGAGGAAGGGCGTCCCAGCGAGGAAGGGCGTCCCAGCGAGGAAGGGCGTCCCAGCGAGGAAGGGCGTCCCAGCGAGGAAGGGCGTCCCAGCGAGGAAGGGCGTCCCATCGACACAGCGAGGAAGGACGTCCCAGCGATACAGCGAGGAAGGGCGCCCCAGCGATACAGCGAGGAAGGGCGCCCCAGCGATACAGCGAGGAAGGGCGTCCCAGGGACACAGCGAGGAAGGGCGTCCCAGGGACACAGCGAGGAAGGGCGTCCCAGGGACACAGAGAGGAAGGGCGTCCCAGGGACACAGAGAGGAAGGGCGTCCCAGCGACACAGAGAGGAAGGGCGTCCCAGCGACACAGAGAGGAAGGGCGTCCCATCGACACAGCGAGGAAGGGCGTCCCAGCGAGGAGGGGCGTCCCAGCGATACAGCGAGGAAGGGCGTCCCAGCAATACAGCGAGGAAGGGCGTCCCAGCGAGGAAGGGCGTCCCAGGGACACAGCGAGGAAGGGCGTCCCAGGGACACAGCGAGGAAGGGCGTCCCAGGGACACAGCGAGGAAGGGCGTCCCAGCGACAGCGAGGAAGGGCGTCCCAGCGACAGCGAGGAAGGGCGTCCCAGCGACAGCGAGGAAGGGCGTCCCAGCGACAGCGAGGAAGGGCGTCACAGGGACACAGCGAGGAAGGGCGTCCCAGCGACTATAGGCGTCCCAGCGACACAGCGAGGAAGGGCGTCCCAGCGACACAGAGAGGAAGGGCGTCCCAGCGACACAGAGAGGAAGGGCGTCCCATCGACACAGCGAGGAAGGGCGTCCCAGCGAGGAGGGGCGTCCCAGCGATACAGCGAGGAAGGGCGTCCCAGCGATACAGCGAGGAAGGGCGTCCCAGCGATACAGCGAGGAAGGGCGTCCCAGCGAGGAAGGGCGTCCCAGGGACACAGCGAGGAAGGGCGTCCCAGGGACACAGCGAGGAAGGGCGTCCCGGCGACAGCGAGGAAGGGCGTCCCGGCGATACAGCGAGGAAGGGTGTCCCAGCGAGGAAGGGCGTACCAGCGAGGAAGGGCGTCCCAGCGAGGAAGGGCGTCCCAGCGATACAAGGGCGTCCCAGCGAGGAAGGGGAAGGGCGTCCCAGCGACACAGCGAGGAAGGGCGTCCCAGCGACACAGCGAGGAAGGGCTTCCCAGCGACACAGCGAGGAAGGGTGTCCCAGCGAGGAAGGGCGTCCCAGCGAGGAAGGGCGTCCTCGCAGCGAGGAAGGGCGTCCCAGCGAGGAAGGGCGTCCCAGCGAGGAAGGGCGTCCCATCGACACGGCGAGGAAGGGCGTCCCAGCGACACGGCGAGGAAGGGCGTCCCAGCGATACGGCGAGGAAGGGCGCCCCAGCGATACGGCGAGGAAGGGCGCCCCAGCGATACGGCGAGGAAGGGCGTCCCAGTGATACGGCGAGGAAGGGCGTCCCGGCGAGGAAGGGCGTCCCGGCGAGGAAGGGCGTCCCAGCGACACGGCGAGGAAGGGCGTCCCAGCGAGGAAGGGCGTCCCAGCGAGGAAGGGCGTCCCAGAAATACAAGGGCGTCCCAGCGAGGAAGGGGAAGGGCGTCCCAGCGACACAGCGAGGCCCTCTAGGGGGTCGAAACGTCGATAGAATAAACTTTTCACATTTTTTTCAAGTCCTGTGTGTGCACTAGTTCCATGGTATATCACCATTTCTCCTGTTTTTATATATATATATATATATATATATATATATATATATATATAAAAATATAAATGGTTTACTGTATCTGTAATATTACAGTTCTTAATTGTGCTTGTCAAATTAAGATTTAGTGGCTTGAATATATTGATTTTTTTTTTTTACTTAATTGTCATGATTTTATAAATATATACTTTTCTATCCTTTATCAAATACTAGTTGAAGAGCCCGTGTATACGGGCCGCAGTGCCATCCGCTCCGTATCAGCCGCGTCACGGGCAGACTTTACTGTGCATGACTGTGTCGTTACTAACATCCTAGCGAACTATTATATAGGATATATATAGATATATATATATATATATATATATATATATATATATATATATATATATATATATATATATATATATATATACACATATATATATAATCAGTCTGTACTGATAAATACAGAGTACTATCTTTACATAGCTCCACACTCTGGTGTGAGAAGTAAGAGTATCCATTTGATATAAAATTAGGTTAAATCAGCAATAGTGTTGGGTTTGTTAATATCCAACATTTGCTGGTTTTTGCACATAACGTCAGAGCTGATACTGAAGATCTTGATAAAGAGCAGTTTATGGGGTATAAGCCAGTGCAGGAGATTACCTCTGGAGGCTGCTCTGAGCCTCTGTACAATGTGAGGAGAAGGTTTAATACCTGGTGTTGGTGAAGAATCACGTTTACTCACAAAATACTACACTCAGAGAGGATCCCCTGCGCCTCTTTGTGTTTTTTCCTCTATGTGTGTGTGTGTGTGTGTGTGTGTGTATAAGTGTGTGTGTGTGCAAGTGTGTATGTGTGTATAAGTGTGTGTAAGTGTGTATGTGTGTATAAGTGTGTGTGTGTGTGTTTGTAAGTGTGTGTATAAATGTGTGTGTGTGTGTGTGTATATAAGTGTGTGTGTGTGTGTGTGAGTGTATATCTATATGTGTGTGTGTATAAGTGTGTGTGTATAAGTATGTGAGAGTATATCTATCTATATATGTGTGTGTGTGTATAAGTGTGTGTGTATGTGTAGAAGTGTGTGTATGAGTGTGTGTGTGTTGTGTGTGTGTATGTGTTAAGTGTGTGTGTGTATGTGTATAAGTGTGTGCGTGTATGCGTGCGCGCAAATGGGCTCTGGTTTTTTTAGGAATCTATATATATTGCAGTGTTTTCACTAGCAGCTAAAACAAAGCTTTTCTCCCTGCTGCGAGGAGATGCTTCATTAAATGGATATTAGATCCCAAACACTTTTTTCTTTTAATTAAACTGTATGATTTATTCCAGTTACCTGGTACTGCTGTCCTTATAACTGCCTGTAGAGCTATAATTCTTTCCATAGACAGCAATTAAATACAGTTTTGCCCTTTTGTCACCACTTGGAGCAAATTACAAAAAAAATAGCAACTCTGTAATGTAATAACTTTCGACTGAAGCTCCCCCAGCAGTGGGTTGTACCATTATTATAAGATTTGTGTTTTACTAATGAAATATTAGCATTCCTACAACGATAAACTGAAACAGACAGGAAGATGCACGGTAAAGAAATTAAAAGGAGAAGTAGTGATGGACATAAACCCGTGGCTCACCTTGACTGAGTGGTTGTGGAAATCCGTCACCACAATCTCATTCTTGTTATTGACAGCCACAAAATGAGGACCTGAAGACAGAGATCTCAGTCAGACTCACCATAACATCCAGATCCCAACCAGACTGCCTGAACTAGTCCTCCCACACTTACACTCTTCTCACTCACAACTCTTACTCCTTCCCCAGATACCACTCAGACTACTCAGCCATTCCATCATTACAGTCCAGATCTCTTCCATCCCTTCTTCCCATCCCTGCAGATACAGCCAATCTACTCAATGTCTAGTGCTCCCTAGTTACTATCCAGATCTCTTCACTCCTTCCTTCCCATCCCCCCAGATACCATCCAGTCTACTCAATGTCTAGTCCTCCCCAGTCACTGTCCAGATCTCTTCTTCTCCCCCTGATACCATCCAATCTACTCACTGTCTAGTCCTCTCCAGTAACTATCTAAATCTCTCCCCTTCTTCCGTCTTCCCACCAGATACCATCCAGTCGACTCAATGTCTAGTTCTCCCCAGTCACTATTCAGATCTCTTCCATCCCTTCTTCCCATCCCTGCAGATACATCCAATCTACTCAGTGTGTAGTCCTCCCTAGATACTAATCAGATCTCTCCCCTTCCTACTTCTCCTGTCCCGAGATACCATCCAATCTACTCAATGTCTAGTCCTCAGTAGTAACTATCCAGATCTCTTCCCCTCTCTCCTTCCCATCCCTGCAGATACCATCCAATCTACTCAATGTCTAGTCCTCTCTAGTAACTATCCAGATCTCTTCCACTCTCTCCTTCCCATCCCTGCAGATACCATCCAATCTACTCAATGTCTAGTCCTCCCCAGTTACTATCCACATATCTTCCCTCCTTCCTTCCAGTCCACACAGATACCATCCAATTTACTTAATGTCAAGTCCCCCCAGATATCTCCCTTTCCTCTTTCACATCCCCCAATACCATCCAATCTACTCAATGTCTAGTCCTCTCCAGATGTCTTACTCTCCCCCGATACCATCCAATCTACTCAATGTCTAGTCCTCCCCAGTTACTATCCAGATCTCTTCCCTCCCTCTTACCCTACCAAATACCATCCATTCTACTCAATGTCTAGTACTCCACAATTACTATCCAGATCTCTTCATCCCCCTGATAGCATCCAATCTACCCAATGTCTAGTCCTCCCCAGTCACTATCCAGATCTCTTCCCTTCTCTCCTTCCCATCCCTGCAGATACCATCCAATTTACTCAATGTCTAGTCCTCTCCAGATGTCTTACTCTCCCCCGATACCATCCAATCTACTCAATGTTTAGTTCTCCCCAGTAACTATCTAGATCTCTCCCCTTCTTCCCACCAGATGCCATCCAGTCTACTCAATGTCTAGTCCTCTCCAGTCACTATCCAGATCTTCTTCCCCTCTCTCCTTCCCATCCCTGCAGATACTATCCAAAATCTGCTCAATGTCTAGTCCTCTCCATTTACTATCCAAATCCCTTCCTCTCTCCTTCCCATCTCCGCAAATACCATCCAATCTAATAAATGTCTAGTCCTCCCTATTTACTTTCCAGATCTCTTCCTCTCTCATCCCCCCTCCCAGATACCATCCAATCTACTCAGTGTGTAGTCAGTTACTGGTCTTCCATCTCCATGATGACATGTTCTAGATGTTTCCCTTTTAGGTGAGAGGAAGTTATATTTACCATCCAAGCTCCCTGGTTGCTGCTTGTCCCCTGGGCCACGGCACCCAAATCTCCCCACCAATTTCCCATTGGACTGGAAGATGAAGATACAACAGGACTTGTTATCTACAACGATCAGATGTCCATTGCGGTCCACAGCCACTCCCTTAGGACCCATGAGACGTCCTACACCCACTTTATTCTGTAGCGATAAAGACAAGAAGAGGCACTGAGAGTGAGAAGAGAAGAAATAAGGAGGTCTTCAGAGAGAGAGGAGGGAGAGGAGAGTACAGCGGTGGTGGGGAGGTGCAGTAAGAGACAGGTGTTCTGACGGTTTGGAGGTTCATGTTGGGAAGGTAGTGAGGTGGGGAGGGTGTGACTGGATGAATCTATGCGGGAGATTCTGACATAAGAGCGGCTGGTGACAGGACAGATACATGGGTGTGGGTCACCTTGAGGAAGATGGGGAAGAAGAGGACTTGCTGGAAGTATGATGGGTGGATGGAGCCATATGCCTGTCGCAGAGTGCGCCACCCCAGGGCAGGGTGATGTCTGTCCCAGTGTGCACCAACCCAGGGCAGGGTGATGCCTGTCGCAGAGCGCGCCACCCCAGGGCAGGGTGATGCCTGTCGCAGAGTGCGGCACCCCAGGGCAGGGTGATGTCTGTCCCAGAGTGCGCCACCCCAGGGCAGGGTGATGTCTGTCCCAGTGTGCACCAACCCAGGGCAGGGTGATGTCTGTCCCAGTGTGCACCAACCCAGGGCAGGGTGATGTCTGTCCCAGTGTGCACCAACCCAGGGCAGGGTGATGTCTGTCCCAGAGTGAACCACCCCAGGGCAGGGTGATGTCTGCCCCAGAGTGAGCCACCCCAGGGCAGGGTGATGTCTGCCCCAGAGTGCGCCACCCCAGGGCAAGGTGATGTCTGCCCCAGAGTGCGCCACCCCAGGGCAAGGTGATGTTTGTCCCAGAGTGCGCCACCCCAGGGCAAGGTGATGCCTGTCCCATAATGCGCCACCCCAGGGCAAGGTGATGCCTGTCCCAGAGTGCGCCACCCCAGGGCAGGGTGATGTCTGTCCCAGAGTGCGCCACCCCAGGGCAGGGTGATGTCTGTACCAGAGTGCGCCACCCCAGGGCAGGGTGATGTCTGTACCAGAGTGCGCCACCCCAGGGCAGGGTGATGTCTGTCCCAGAGTGTGCCACCCCAGGGCAGGGTGATGTCTGTACCAGAGTGCGCCACCCCAGGGCAGGGTGATGTCTGTACCAGAGTGCGCCACCCCAGGGCAGGGTGATGTCTGTACCAGAGTGCGCCACCCCAGGGCAGGGTGATGTCTGTCCCAGAGTGCGCCACCCCAGGGCAGGGTGATGTCTGTCCCAGAGCGCGCCACCCCAGGGCAAGGTGATGTTTGTCCCAGAGTGCGCCACCCCAGGGCAAGGTGATGTTTGTCCCAGAGTGCGCCACCCCAGGGCAAGGTGATGTTTGTCCCAGAGTGCGCCACATTTGGGGGGGGGGGGGCACCTGTTCCAGAGAGCACTTTTGGGGGGAAGGGGCTGCATCTCACAGAGGGCTCAACTCCAGGGCTGGGGTGTCACCTATGCCTGAGTGCAATATTTGTGGTGGGAACCTATCACAGTTTGCTCTATTCCAGGGGAATTGGGGGGGGGGGGGTGGTAACCTCTCCCAGAGTACACTATTCTGGGGTTGGGAGTGGTTTTTGGGAACCTCTCCCAGAGTACACTATTCTGGGGTTGGGAGTGGTTTTTGGGAACCTCTCCCAGAGTACACTATTCCGGGGGGGAGGGGCGGAGTGGTTTTTGGGAACATCTCCCAGAGTACACTATTCTGGGGGGGAGGGGCGGAGTGGTTTTTGGGAACATCTCCCAGAGTACACTATTCTGGGGGGGGTGAGTGGTTTTTGGGAACCTCTCCCAGAGTACACTATTCTGGGGGGGGGGAGTGGTTTTTGGGAACCTCTCCCAGAGTACACTATTTGGGGGGGGGGGGGGGTCACTAATCTGGGGGAGGTAGTTGCCTTTCCCAGAGTGCACTGCGCCACTGTGTCACCAGTCCCAGAGTGTGCCACTCCGAATGGGGAGCGGGGGTCTTGCCTACACTGGCCTTTACACAAAAAGTATTACCTTGAACTTTCCCTCGGGGGAAAAGATGCTGACCCAGCGATTGTCATAGTCTGCTACGATAATGTCCCCGTTCATATCCACGGCAACCCCTGTGGGTCGCTGAAGCTGTCCTGGTGACCTGCCCCGAACCCCAAAACGCAGTTTAAACTGGCCCTCATTGGAGAAGACCTGCAATTACAAGAAGAAAAAGTGCAACTGTCATGAAAGTGGTCAAAATGTCAGCGTACAAAGAGGGGCAATGGAAAGACAGAGGGGGGGAGGTGGAGAGAGAGAGCTGGGGGGGAGAGATAGGGGGAAATAAGGAGGGATTGAAATAAGTAAAGAATTTTGGGATGGAACACCGACTTCAGAAGGTTAACTCGCCCAGACCAGGAGAGGTAGGACTCAGACGTCTCAGGCTCTCAGCCATAGATTTAGCCACAGGTACATTATTCCCACAGAAAAGGTCATGGACCGAAGGGGTCAACTGTATACCTAGATAGGAAATCAACGTTTTTGCCAAGGAGAAGGGAACTTCAGCTCCGAGCAAGCGGACTTCCGAGTCAGGAACAGTAAGATTAAGAACCTCTGATTTAGACATATTACCCTTGAAATTGCTGACCCAGCTGAAGGAGTTGAGCTCAGAGGCGATGGCAGGTAAGAAAGAAGAGAGATTAGTGATAGAAAAGATCACGTTGTCTGAATAGAGGGCTAATTTGTAATCCCAATTACCTAAAGGGATCCCATTTTTGTGAACATGGGTTTCCAGGGTCTCCATAACCAGTATAAAAATGATCGGAGATCAGGGGCAACCCTGTTTTGTGCCATTACCGATCAAGTATTTAATCGGACAAGGCACCATTGACACATACACGGGCTGAGGGATTACTGTAACAGAAGCCTAAATCCTTGGGCTGAGTTAGACCGTTGTTCTGGGTCTCTCCCTCCTGGATGCGGCTACAAATGGGTAGCCTGTCCAGTGAAACAGGATAACTGACTGGAACATAGGGCTCCTGAATGGGAGTCAGAGTGGACTCTTTAAACCATTCAGGAATGAAGACTCTGTACTCCTCCTTTGTTCCAAATGATTAACTCTTTATTAGTGAACACTCGGCTCTTTTATACACAGTTTATCACATTATTTTGGGGGAGGTAGCACAGGGAATACAATACAATATAATACCATACCGTGGACAACAGCAAATGGTGTGGACATAACACAATGGGGCCAGACATGACTGAATTACTTAGACAATGTGGGAAGGGTAAACAGTGAGACAAAGGATTGTTGATGTAGGGGCTTGCAATATCATGGGACCCCCTGGGGTTACTGTACACACCTGAACAAAGGGACAGTGCAGAGGCTGTGACAGGCAGTCTGATTGATATAATCACCAACACAGTGCAATGGAAACAGGTGTTACCTGCAGTCAGAACCCCAGACTAATCCCATCACACAGACAACAGTGGGTACACAACAGAGAGGAGACTAGTAGGTGGACCAGACAGTGATACCGGACACCTTTGAAGTAGCATGGCACAAACACAGAAAATTAACCCCTAACTGCCCAGGCTATGATTTTAGTCTCTTTTGCAGAGCTGCCTGCTGATAAAATGTTCAAAGTTCCCCATGGTATGAAATAATGGGCTGAAAGTCTGCATGCCCAGCAAAGGTTTCCAGTAACGGACTGTGATCTATTACAATTACAATAAAGTGCAGAGACAAGAGAGAGGAAACGGGACACCAAACCGAAACCCTCCAAAGACCAGGAGGGAAGGTGGTGAGATAGAGTGGGATTGGTGGATCAAGTGAACCAATTTCAGAATATTGTCCAGAGTCTCTGGTACAAAGCCTGCCTGATCTGCACGTACAATGTGAGGTAAGAGAGGAGTAAGGTGGTTCGCTAACACCTTATCGTAAATCTTTAAATCGATGTTCAAAAGCGAGATTGGACGACAGCTTGCACATGAAGAGGGTTCTTTACCCGACTTCGCTATCACAGTGATAGGAGCCTTGGAGAGATGAGGGTGGGAGAACATTGTAGTGGTTAATTCATTAAAGGGATAGTAATACTTAAAATGTAAAAAAAAAATATGTTGCAGGGTTTACCCCCCTGAGTAAAACAAGAGTACTCCCACTGCTGAAAGGTGTTTCATTCAAAAGTTATTAATTTTCAAAGTTGAATTTTTTAGGTGCAATATCACAGTGGCCTGAAATTGTACAGTGGCGCTGTTGCTACATGATCCTATGGACAGCTCTGGTCCCGAGACCATAAATCTCCATAGGATGGTGTAGCAACAGCGCCACTGTACAATTTCAGGCCACTGTGATATTGCACCTAAAAAACTCAACTTTGAAAATTAATAACTTTTGAATGAAACACCTTTCAGCAGTGGGAGTACTTTTGTTTTACTCAGAGGGATAAACCCTACAACATATTTTTTTTACATTTTAAGTATTACTATCCCTTTAAACATGGCATTATGCAGGGGAGAAAAGAGATCAATGAAAAAGCAGTAAAATATTAAGGGAAACCCATCGAGACCCGGTGATTTACAACAAACATCCACTTTATCGCATTCCTGACCTCCTCCAGAGTGATGTCGCTATCTAAACACTCAGCTCGTAGAGGAGTAAGTTTAGGGAGAGAAGCCTCCTATACATTGTGTCGCCGTTCATGAGAGAGTTCCTCCGCAGATGGAGGAGCCAAGTTATAGAGGGAATGAAAGAAGTTGTGAAACTCTGAAGCCATAAAAGGTAAGTCACGGGTTATAACGCCAGAGGGCAAGAGAATACCCCTATAGATTTAGATCCTTTTGTGTGTAATGACATCCAGCGGCCTCCCTTATTACTGTGCAAGTCACGGGTTATAACGCCAGAGGGCAAGAGAATACCCCTATAGATTTAGATCCTTTTGTGTGTAATGACATCCAGCGGCCTCCCTTATTACTGTGTTTGTAATTGACGAGTCTGGACCACAAAAAAAGATTTATTCACCTGCGACAAAAGAAGGGATTTAACTTGTTCCCTACAGGATGTAATAGCATTAAGCGTAGAGACGTCTCCAGAAGACTGGTGCGAGGTTTCCGTACTCTTAAGCTCATCAAGTAATCTGGTTAATTCTGCCCTAGCCTGTCTACGCCTAAGCCGTAAGTTGGATACATACTCCTCGAACCACACACAAAGCCTCCCAGATGGTGGAGGGGGACATTTTGGAAGAGATGTTGAAAGAGAGGTATTCTGAGATTGATTTTTTGAGTGAGGCTACTGACACTGGGTCAGACAAAAGTGAAGCATCAAGTCTCCACCCTAAGCAGGGGGAAGAGCCACTGGGATATCTAAAAGCATGTCAATCACATCATGATCCAACCACGATAGAGAGTGTATAGGGGAGTCAGAGGCATAATGAAGGATATCCTGAGAGACAAAAAGCACGTCTATACTAGAATAGCAGGAGTGGGCAGAAGAGTAGAAGGAGTAGCTACGGGATGTTGGATGGAGTAAGCTCCAAACATCTACTAGGGAGAAGTCTGCGAACAACTGATGTAACGATGAGAAATGAGAGGGGCATAAAGAAGACGTGGCAGTAGAACAGTCAATACAAGGATTGAAGACCGTATTCAGGTCCCACCCCCCCATAAATGAGCATCCCTTCATGGAAGGCACTCAAATCCTGAAGCATGGACTTACGAATGGACAACTGTTGGCTATTAGGAGCATAAATATTAGCAAGTGTCAATTTCAGAGAACTTAAATGACCCTTAACAAACAACTAGCGCCCGACATTGTCTGCAAAGGTGTCTAAGCATTCGAAGGGGAAGGACCTGTGCAAATAGAGGGTGCTCAACTAAAATAGGCACGAGGCAATTGCTTACTGCGGTGAGGAGGCTTATTGTCCCGAGAGAAATGGGTTTCCTGAGCAAAACATATTCGGCCCCTGAGACAGGAGCATTCCCGAAAGAACAAAGACCTTAGTTTACAGCACTTTAAGCTGTAGGGCCATCATCCCATTAATGAGAGGATGGAAAGATAACAAGGGCCCAATAAAAATGTAGACATCAGGGCACGCACACCCACTGCGGGGGATGGGAAGGGGGGGGAGGAAGGAAGGAAAGAAAAAGTAAAAGGGAAACGAGAGGAGACAGACGAGAGGAGAAGAACCCTAAAGCAGGTGGTACAAGTACCACGCAGGGCAAAATACCTTACAATTACAGCCACATAAAACAATGAGGTAACAGAATGTGGCCAAAAACAGCGGCCTTGGGTGTTTGTGTATTCGGACACAGCATCAGGAGGAGTATATGGAACCATCAAAAACACTTGTAGGGAGAAAATCGAAATGGAAGGGAAGAGCAGCAACTCCCGAGGGTAGAGGGCGATAGTGCCCATAGCATTAGATTCCAGAGCTGAGGCACTCATAGAAGACATTAAAGGGAGAAGTGGTGGGAGCCGCAAATAAATTGAGGGAACAACGCCAAGTACTTTGGCAGTTACTAGCCGAAGCTACATGTAATAAGTCTTTGTATGCTCAGCCAAACCCTCATCCATATAAAACAAGATCAAGCGAGGACACCACACAGGGGAATGACCGCTGTAGGAGCGCCCTATGCTGCCGGTCGGCTGCGTCCAGAATGGAACGAGTGGCAAAGGAACACAAAAAGGGTGTCAAGCCAACATAGACCCAACAGAGTTGCAGCGCAGTTACCTGCCAAAACGGAACAGCAAATGGACAAAAGAGAAACAAGCTGTCCCGCCCCGGGGTAACCCTGCATGAGCAGAGCCCCCCTAGGTCCCAGGGCCACGTAACAACAAGTCCCAATGTACAACAATAAATAAGGGTGCAACATCCGAGAGCGATCCGCCTCCAAGGAGAACAAGAGGAAAAAGGGGGGGGGGAGGGAAAGGGAAGTCAGAGAGAAAGCAGATACATCTCAGAGATAGCGTGACCCCGACACAACCCATCAGCGTAAATGTACCAAACAAGAAGTAAAATCATCACGTGCACATGATAAAACAACCAATGACAATAACAGAAATAAAAATATGAGAAGAGCAACCATATTTATTTAGAAAATGTTTTACCAGGAAGAATACATTGAGATTATTTTCGTTTTCAAGTATGTCCTGGATAGTTTTCAGTATAGGGTTACATATTTACACAAATTGATAAACATTATATATTACAGGTTATTATATATACATACATACACATATGGAATATTAATATTATATACATAAACAAGGATGTTTAGCTCTTAGAGAATGTGAGAGATGGGGTGAAGCACGGGAGGGTCCATGCCCACGGGGGAGGGAATCGCCACAGACAGTGGAGGCATAAGACATCTCCAAGTCGCTAGGGGTCCCCGATAAGCAAAAGCCAAACATGACACGAGCGCACATAGGGTCTGATGAGGGAGTGAAACTCAAACAGTCACAATGCCCTGGAGGGGGAGAAACAACTGTGAAACTGTAATGTTACCAACATAATGGGCCCCGTCAGTCCATCAGGGTGGTAAAGCTGAGGCACATCCATAACCAATCGTAGATAAAGCGTTCCTTCACTAAGTAGGAGAACCTTCAGGAGAATCAGGTGCTGGGCGTTTATTCTTAGAGGAAGCTTGATGCCATTGGGCCTGCTGGGGTAGTGCAACAAGTGCCTGTGGTCATTGGTAACCCTCCACTTCCATCGGGTGGACAAGCAGGAAACGTAATAGCTCACAGAGGCCTTGGATCTCCTCCGCATGCCAGATGGAATGGGAACAACCCTCAAAAGTCACAGATGTCGAAAATGGGAAACCCCAACAATAAAAGGTGTCCCGTTGGGGCAGGGCATTAGCCAGCGGCTTGAACTAGCGTCAAAGGTGTAGGGTGCACAGAGAGCGGTCACTGAATAAAGAAATCTCTGCTTTGTTCAACCGGAGAACCGATGCATCACGCACCTTCATCATGATGGCATCCTTTTGAGAAAAAGAGTGAAGACAACAAATGACATCTCTTGCCCGATCCCCTAGTTGATTATGAGGGCAAAGAGCTCTGTGGGCCATCTCGAATTTTATCTCTGCTGCTGATGGTAAGTTCAGGAGGGTGTTGAAGAGAGATTGCAGCACCGCTACCAGACTCCCTGGGTAAACAGCTTCGGGTAAACCACGAACCCAGATACTGGACCTGCAGCCGCTGTTCTCAAGATCATCTGTTTGAGATTTCAGGAGGTCAATCGTTTCTTCTTGATGTATTAAGTACTGATGAAGGTCCTCCTGCTTGGTCGCTATCATTTCCTGGAACTCATCCAGATCTTTAACGCGGGAACCAATATGATGCACATTAGTGCATAGATCATGGAGGTCTGATTTTATAGAGTCACGGAGGGCTGAGAGTAGGGATTCCAGTTAAGAGCTCATGGGCAGAGGCTGCAAATCTTGATAGGTCTGGCCTAGAAGGAGTAGAAGGCCTGTTATCTTTGTCAGGATCTGCCATTGGGGAGCCGTGTAGAGGCTCCAGTGAGTCATGCTGCTCGGTGCGTCCTATGGTAGGGTCCGAGGTGAAACAAGATTTGATTAGAAGAGATTTTTTCTTCTTCTGGGGCATAATCACCCCTCAGGGCAAAAAAAGAAAGTGCCTTCAGTAATATAGAAGCTTAGGGTAGCTGTTAAGAAAGCCAAGGCTACGGAGCAAACAAACTAATAATCCACCATCGAGCTGGTCCAGGACACACCCATTCCACTCCACTATTAACAACTCACTGACTATTCCACACTACCTGAGCAGTATGATCACTCCAGATCTCCATACTAACTATAACCTCCACTCCACTGCTAACAACTCACTGACTATTCCACACTACCTGAGCAGTATGATCACTCCAGATCTCCATACTAACTATAACCTCCACTGCTAACTACTCACTGACTATTCCACACTACCTGAGCAGTATGATCACTCCAGATCTCCATACTAACTATAACCTCCGCTACTAACAACTCACTGACTATTCCACACTACCTGAGCAGTATGATCACTCCAGATCTCCATACTAACTATAACCTCCACTATTAACAACTCCACTATTAACAACTGACTATTCCACACTACCTGAGCAGTATGATTACTCCAGATCTCCATACTAACTATAACCTCCACTACTAACAACTCACTGACTATTCCACACTACCTTAGAAGTAGGATCACTCCATCTCTCCATACTAACTATAACCTCCACTCCACTGCTAACAACTCACTGACTATTCCACACTACCTGAGCAATATGATCACTCCCGCTCTCCATACTAACTATAACCTCCACTATTAACAACTCACTGACTATTCCACACTACCTGAGCAGTATGATTACTCCAGATCTCCATACTAACTATAACCTCCACTACTAACAACTCACTGACTATTCCACACTACCTGAGCAGTATGATCACTCCAGATCTCCATACTAACTATAACCTCCACTGCTAACAACTCATTGACTATTCCACACTACCTGAGCAGTATGATCACTCCAGTCTCCATACTAACTATAACCTCTACTGCTAACAACTCACTGACTATTCCACACTACCTGAGCAGTATGATCACTCCAGATCTCCATACTAACTATAACCTCCACTCCACTGGTATCAACTCACTGACTATTCCACACTACCTGAGCAGTATGATCACTCCAGATCTCCATACTAACTATAACCTCCACTACTAACAACTCACTGACTATTCCACACTACCTGAGCAGTATGATCACTCCAGATCTCCATACTAACTATAACCTCCACTACTAACAACTCACTGACTATTCCACACTACCTGAGCAGTATGATCACTCCAGATCTCCATACTAACTATAACCTCCACTCCACTGGTATCAACTCACTGACTATTCCACACTACCTGAGCAGTATGATCACTCCAGATCTCCATACTAACTATAACCTCCACTACTAACAACTCACCGACTATTCCACACTACCTGAGCAGTATGATCACTCCACTGAGTATAACCTAATCTGTAATGACCACATGGGGAGGGAAATAGAGTGTGATGAAATACAGAGTGTGCAGGGGATAGGAAATGGTTGAACCTGATTCACTAGTGTCTTTTTCAAACTAAATTATTATGTAAATATATATACAAAGCATATGGGGGTAGGAGAGACAGTTTGGGGAGTTACAGGGAGTGCAGAGTATGTAGTGACAATGCATGGGGGTACACCAAGTGCAGAGGATATAGTAAGAGGGGTAGGAGAGGAAGGTAAGTGACAGGTTGTTACAGTTGGACGGATAGACAAGGTACCTGGATACACTGGTTGTTGCTGTCAGCCACCACAATGCGGTTATTACAGGAGGCGGAAATTCCCTGCAGGTTGGAAAATTCTCCTTTGTCTCGGCCTCGTGTCCCTAAGCAAGAGAAAGAAGATGGGGAGATGGGGGGGCAACGGAGTGACAGGTAAATAAACAGAAACAAAATGTCTTTATTCCTCCTACAATGTCTTTCCCAGACCAATGTATTCCTGACTCCGGGCCAACTTATTCCTGACTCTGGCTGACCAACTTATTCCTGACTCTGGCCGACCAACTTATTCCTGACTCTGGCCAACTTAAACCCTGTGTCCCAAATCTGCCACTTCCAGCACCTTCTCTCCCCTTCGTGTTCTCTTCTCATCCCCACTCTCATTGTCCTCTCTCTCCCCATGTTCTTTGGTTGTCCCTCACCTCCACCCACTCTCAGTGTTGTCTCTCTTCATGTTCTCTGGTTCTCCCCAACTACTCTCAGTGCCCTCTCGCTCCAAGTTCTCTGGTTCTCCCCCACCTCAACCCACTCTCATTGTCCTCTCTCTCCCCGTGTTCTATGGTTCTCCCCACCTCCACAAACTCTCATTGTCCTCTCTCCCTCCATGTCCTCTGGTTTGCCCACACCTCCACCCCCTTTCAGTGTCCTCTCTCCCCATGTTCTCTGGTTCTCCCGCACCTCCACCCACTCTCCGTGTTCTCTCTCTCTCTCTCCATGTTCTCTGGTTCTCCCTCACCTTCACCCACTCTCAGTGTCCTCTCTCTCCATGTTCTCTGGTTCTCCCTCACCTTCACCCACTCTCAGTGTCCTCTCTCTCCATGTTCTCTGGTTCTCCCTCACCTCCACCCACTCTCAGTGTCCTCTCTCTCCATATTATCTGGTTCTCCCCCACCTCCACCTACTCTCAGTGTCCTCTCTCTCCCCATGTTCTCTGGTTCCACCCCCCCCCCCAACTTCCACCCACTCTGTGTCCTCTCTCTCCCCATGTTCTCTGGTTCCCCCCACTTCCACCCACTCTGTGTCCTCTCTCTCCCCATGTTCTCTGGTTCCCCCCACTTACACCCACTCTCATTGTCCTCTCTCTCCATGTTTTCTGGCTTTCCCCAGCCTCCACCCACATTATATATACAGTCGTGTTAAAAAAAAAAGTACAGCCTCTATGGTTTTACATATCAGGACATAATAACAATCATCTGTTTCTTAGCAAGTCTAAAAATTAGGTAGATACAACCTCAGATGAACAAGAACACATGACATATTACACAGTGTCATGATTTATTTAAAGTGTTAGTAATGTCCACAAAAACATTTTTTGCATTTAGAAGAGCTTAAAAAGCTGAGCTAAATGCAAAAAAAACCAAAAACGTATCTCTCACACCGCTATGGTTTAAGAGATACAGGTGTTTAAAGTTCAATGACTCCTACTGACGGCTGTAAAGCTGTCAGCAGGAGATCCGTGTCGCCAACACGGAGGCGCTTGAGCAGAGACGCAATCTCGTTATTTAACATGAATCCCTTCATTGGAATGTTCTAAAATGTGTGCCTGTTTTTCAAGCACTCGTTTTAGACCATTCCAGTGAAGGGATTTGTGGTAAATAACGAGATCGTGGCTCTACTCAAGCGCCTCCGTGTCGGCCGACACGGATCTCTGACAGCTTTACAGCTGTCAGTAGGAGAGATCAAACTTTAAACGCCGTTATCTCTTAGACCATAGCGGTTTGAGAGATACGTTTTTTGCATTTAGCTCAGCTTTTTAGCTCTTCTAAATGTAAAAAAACATTTTTGTGGACATTACGAACACTTTAACAAAAATAAAGCCAAAATGTGGAAGCCAAGTGTGAAAAACTAAGTACACCCTTACTGCTTCCATAGGAATTAAGATGCTAAGTAGCAGACAGGTTCTACTAATCAAATGCCCTTGATTAATTGATCATCAGCAAGTGTGACCATCTCTATAAAAGCCAAAGTTTTAGCAGTTTGCTGGTTTGGAGCATTCAGGTGTGTGCTAACACAATGCCAAGGAGGAAAGACAGCAGTGATCTTACAGAAGCAATTGTTGCTGTCCATCAATCTGGGAAGGGTTATAAGGCCATTTCCAAACTATTTAAAGTCTGTCATTCTACAGTGAGAAAGATTATTCAAAAGTGTAAAACATTCCAGACAGTTGCTAATCTTCCTAGGAGTGGACGTCCCAGCAAAGTCACCCCAAGGTCAGACTGTGCAATGTTCAGACTCTACAGGCCTGAGTTAGCATGTTAAATGTTAAAGTTCATGACAATACAATTAGAAAAAGACTAAACAAGTATGGTTTGTTTGGATGGGTTGCAAGAAGAAAGCCTCTTCTCTCTAAAAAGAACATGGCAGTACAGCTTAGGTTTGCAAGACATCTGGAACAATGTCCTTTGGACAGACGAGACCAAAGTGGAGATGTTTGTCCATAATGCACAGCTCCAAGTTTGGTGAAAATCAAACACAGCAAATCAGCACAAACACCTCATACCAACTGTCAAGCACGGTGGTGGAGGGGTGATGATTTGGACTTGTTTTGCAGCCAGAGGACCTGGGAACCTTGCAGTCATTGAGTCAACCATGAACTCCTCTGTATACCAAAGTATTCTAGAGTCAGATGTGAGGCCATCTGTCCGACAGCTAAAGCCTGGCCGACACTGGGTCATGCAACAGGACAATGAACCCAAGCACACCTGCAAATGTACAACAGAATGGCTGGAAAAGAAAAGAATCAAGGTGTTGCTATGGCCCAGTCAAAGTCCAGACACCAAACTGATTACAAATGCTGTGGCGGGACCTTAAAGGGATAGTAATACTTCATTTTAACTTTATTTTATTTTGTAGGCATTAAAAAAACATGAAGAATGATATAAGGCTTATCTCACAAACCTTTATGGTTTATGAGATATTCACAAGCGAAGTTTCCCCTCCCGCCCCTTTTACCTAGTGTAAGCCATCTCTTCTCAGATGTGGAATCCAGTCCATAGACCAGACAGATAACAGAAGGGGACAATCTTCTTCCTATGAGAACAATGAAAGCCCTGCCCCCCTTTTACCTAGTGTAAGCCATCTCTTCTCAGATGTGAAATCCAGTCCATAGACCAGACAGATAACAGAAGGGGACAATCTTCTTCCTATGAGAACAATGAAAGCCCTGCCCCCCTTTTACCTAGTGTAAGCCATCTCTTCTCAGATGTGGAATCCAGTCCATAGACCAGACAGATAACAGCAGGGGACAATCTTCTTCCTATGAGAACAATGAAAGCCCTTCCCCCCTTGACAAGTTTTTCAGGTTTTTCCCTTATCTTAATTGAAGATTGTCCCTCTCTGCAGTCTACCTGGGCACCTCCCTTCTGATCTGGCTGAACAGGGGGGGGGATACTTTGCTTATGAATATCTCTTAAACCATAAAGGTTTGTGAGATAAGACTTATATTGTTCTTCATGTTTTTTTAATGCCTACAAAATAAAATAAAGTTAAAACGAAGTATTACTATCCCTTTAAGAGAGCTGTGCATAGACAAATGCAAGAAAAATTCAACGAACTGAAGCAACGCTGTAAGAATAATGGGCCAAAATTCCTCCACAACGATGTGAGAGACTGACAGTCATACAGAAAACAATTACTTTAAGTTATTGCTGCTAAAGATGGTTCTATATTATATTAAATCATAAGGTGTATTTAGTTTTTCACACATGGCTTCTCCATTTTGGCATTATTTTATTATTTAAATAAATCATGACACGGTCTAGTATGCCATGTGTTGTTGTTCATCTGAGGTTGTATTTACCTAATCTGTAGACCTGCTAAGGAACAGAGGATTGTTATTATGCCCTGATATGTAAAACCATAGAACAAAGAGTGTGTACTTTCTTTCCCCCCCCTCCACCCATTCTCAGCGCCCTCTCTCTCGCCATGTTCTCTGGTTCTTCTCTTGCCTCTCACCCACTCTCAGTATCATCTCATCTTCTATGGGGTTCTCTTTCTTCTTGTTGGTGCTGTACATACTAGACGGTCTCCTCACAGCCTTCTGCCGGATGTGGCCCCCACTAGGAGATTTAACCCTGCGCTTGACATCCTCAGGCGAGGCTGGTACATCACCAGGTTTTACTGCCCGCACTCGGTAAGGACTCCCACGAAGTGGTTGACCATAGAGGCGTAGGGAGAGGTGGTGTTCCCCCTCCTGGCGGAGGGTGTACAACACCTCATAGGTCCCATTCTTATTGTCCGTCACTTCTCCTTCTTGTGCTCCCCCATCTGGGCCTGTGATTTGAGCCTTGAGGTTAGCATTGCCGCTGCGGACCAGCTCCCCATCCATATCCTTGGTGGTAACTGTGACTGATGTCTGTTGTCCCACCAAGGCCTGGCGCAGACCTTCACCAGTGGCCACTGAGGCATGAGCCACGGCACTAGTGGTGAGCAGGGCACCCAGGTTCTGCAGGGAGCGGCGGAGACCCTCTGTCTCCACTCTAAACTCCAGCTGTGGGTTCTGCTGTGGATGTAGAGGGAAATCACGGGAGCCCAACTCGCTGAGCCTCTCGCTCATCTGCTTTCTCACCAGTAGGACCTCTGTCTCGGAGCCATGGCCCAGAGCCTGCTCGGTAAAGCGCACACTGCTCTCCATGTTGTCCAGACCTTGCCTCAGAGAGGAAAGCTGAGCCTGCAGCACCTGAGGAAAAAGAGATGGAAAATGGAGGTGAAGATATGAGGAAACAAATCACCAGGCCAGGCTATCACTGGAGGGAAGGCAGGTAACAGGCCAGGCTATCACTGGAGGGAAGGCAGGTAACAGGCCAGGCTATGTTTGGAGGGAAGGCAGGTAAAAGGCCAGGCTATGTTTGGAGGGAAGGCAGGTAACACGCATGTGAGTTGCCTCGGTATTAGCGCTAGTGTGGCGGTACGGTGGGTGTTAGTAGTGTCTCTCTGGTTACCCCAGTATTCGTGCTAGTGCAGCATATGGTGGGAGTTAGTAGTGTAGGGGATACTATGTTTACCCCGGTGCTAGTAGTGTAAGGGATTGATCTGGTTACCCCAGTATTAGCATTAGTGCGGCAGTACAGTGGGTGTTAGTAATGCAGGGGATGTCTCTGGTTACCCCGGTATTAGCACTAGTGCGGCTGTACGGTGGGTGTTAGTAGTGCGATACCGTGGGTGTTAGTAGTGTAGGGGATTGATCTGGTTACCCTGTTATTAGTACTAGTGCAGCGGTACGGTGGATGTCAGTAGTGTAGGGGATCACTCTGGTTACCCCGGTATTAGTGCTAGTGCAGCAGTACAGTGGGTGTTAGTAGTGCAGTACGGTGGGTGTTAGTAGTGTAGGGGATGGCTCTGGTTACCCCGGTATTAGTGCTAGTGCAGCGATACGGTGGGCGTTAGTAGTGTAGGGGTTCGCTCTGGTTACCCTGATATTAGCGTTAGTGCAGCGGTACGGTGGGTGTTAGTAGTGTAGGTGATGGCTCTGGTTACCCCGGTATTAGTGCTAGTGCAGCAGTACAGTGGGTGTTAGTAGTGTAGGGGATCGCTCTGGTTACCCCAGTATTAGTGCTAGTGCAGCGATACGGTGGGTGTTAGTAGTGTAGGGGATCGCTCTGTTTACCCCAGTATTAGCGTTAGTGCGGCAGTACGGTGGGTGTTCGTAGTGTAGGGGATGGCTTAGGTTACCCTGGTATTAGCGTTAGTGCGGCAGTACGGTGGGTGTTAGTAGTGTAGGGGATGGCTCTGGTTACCCCGGTATTAGTGCTAGTGCAGCGGTACGGTGGGTGTTAGTAGTGTAGGGGATCGCTCTGTTTACCCCGTTATTAGTGTTAGTGCAGCAATACGGTGGGTGTTAGTAGTGTAGGGGATCGCTCTGTTTACCCCGTTATTAGTGCTAGTGCAGCGATACGGTGGGTGTTAGTAGTGTAGGGGATCGCTCTGGTTACCCCAGTATTAGTGCTAGTGCAGCGGTACAGTGGGTGTTAGTAGTGTAGGGGATCGCTCTGTTTACCCAGTTATTAGTGCTAGTGCAGCGATACGGTGGGTGTTAGTAGTGTAGGGGATCGCTCTGGTTACCCCAGTATTAGTACTAGTGCAGCAGTACGGTGGGTGTTAATAGTGTAGGGGATCGCTCTGGTTACCCCGGTATTAGTGCTAGTGCAGCGGTACGGTGGGTGTTAGTAGTGCAGTACGGTGGGTGTTAGTAGTGTAGGGGATGGCTCTGGTTACCCCGGTATTAGTGCTAGTGCAGCAGTACAGTGGGTGTTAGTAGTGTAGGGGATCGCTCTGGTTACCCTGGTATTAGCGTTAGTGCAGCGGTACGGTGGGTGTTAGTAGTGCGATACGGTGGATGTTAGCAGTGTAGGGGATCGCTCTGGTTACCCCGGTATTAGTGCTTGTGCAGCGATAAGGTGGGTGTTAGTAGTGTAGGGGATGGCTCTGGTTACCCTGGTATTAGCGTTAGTGCAGCGGTACGGTGGGTGTTAGTAGTGTAGGGGTTTGCTCTGGTTACCCTGGTATTAGCGTTAGTGCAGCGGTACGGTGGGTGTTAGTAGTGTAGGGGATCGCTCTGTTTACCCTGTTATTAGTGTTAGTGGGTGTTAGTAGTGTAGGGGATGGCTCTGGTTACTCCGGTATTAGTGCTAGTGCAGCGATACGGTGGGTGTTAGTAGTGTAGGGGATGGCTCTGGTTACCCCGGTAGTAGTCGTGTAGGAATGACAGCTGATTGTTCACCAATAGTGAGTGGGGATTGCACGGTGTGGACACGAGATACCTACCTTCTGTTTACTGATGCAAATAGCCTCCAAGTCCTGCAGCAGGGTGCTCTTCCTGTGCTGTAAAGCTCTTTCAAGCTCCTCGAAGGTGGAGCAAATCTCACTGACCGCTGCGCTCTTCCTCTCGCTTAGCTGGCGGCTGATCTCATTCACAAGGTCAATGGCAGAAGTCAACTGAGGGATTCTGGGAGAAACAAGCAGAGTATTTATTAGGACACATGCTGGGTGGGTAGGGGATCATGGATGACACCTGCAAATCAGAGAGGAATGTACAGACCCATAAGAAGTAATGTACAGAAGTAACATACAGACCCATAAGAAGTAACGTGCAGACCCATGAGAAGTAACGTACAGACCCATAAGAAGTAATGTACAGACCCATGAGAAGTAACGTACAGACCCATAAGACCCAAAACGCTGAGCATTGCTTTATCCTCTTCATTAAATTTAACAATGTGTAACATACATGAGAGTGCCGAGGTCTCTCCATATACAACACACACACACACACACACACACACACACACACACACACACACACACACACACACACACACACACAGACTCTCTCCATTCACCTGGACTTGATGCTCTCCAGCTGGCTCCTCAGTGATGCTTTGTGCTGCTCTAGAACGTCCTTGAGTGGAACTGTGCAATGTTCCCGGTGTTCCCCTTCCGTGCACTCCACACACATGGCTGTCTCACAAGGACCACAGTAATACTCCATTGTCTGAGGAGGAGAGGGACCAGAAAGCACAAAAATGAGTCAAACACTAATGAACAGTGAGTGAAAGATGGTATTTTCACTGAACTTGGGAGGGGGCGGCAAGTATTATACTGAACAGTGTGAATTTTTATATTGTACTATGATGTGGGACTGGTGTATTACAGGTTTAGGCAACCCTGGTGTCGGCTGCCATGGCACTTAGGAAATAGACTTTGTTGGGGGACATGAGGACATTGATCAACTAACATATCAATGTCTTCCTAATCCTCTCCAGAAGACCCACATTTCCATATGGGATGCGGAGGGAAGCCTGTATTGTCAGTGTCAACAAAGAAGAGGGCCGACTCCCTCGCAATCCCATAGAACTGAAAATGTGGTTTCCCTGAAGAAGATCCAGAATTCTAAAGAACAGAGGAAAAGCTGCCTGTTAATTGTCATGACATAAACGGACATCCAGTAGTGGATAGAAGTAGACCACTATATATAACAAAAATTAAGATGGTGGAAAGCTCACACTCCTATTACTGTAAACTGCCCAGGTGCACAATCCCCATAGATCATGTAGAATTAATAAAGAAGTGGGCAGCACGCATGGGACATATTAATAGTATTTTAATGTCTTTCAATAGAGCAGCGGTTCTCAACCTTTCTAGTGCCGCGACCCTTTAATAAAATTTCCCAAGTTGTGGCGACCCCTAACTGTAAAATGATTTTCGTTGCTCCTTCATCGCTGTAATTTTGCTACTGTTATGAATCGAAATATAAATATCTGATGGTTTTAGGCGACCCCCTGGCAAATCGTCATTCGACCCCCAAAGGGGTCCCGACCCACAGGTTGAGAACCACTGCAATAGAGCAACAAATAAGGTCAACATTTCGGTCAATTCTGACCTTTGTCAAGACGCTAGCGCAGATGTGTCAGGTGTGATAACAATGCTTCCCCCCTCCCCTTTCACATTTTCACACACTATGAAGTTGTTGGTAAGGTCACAATCCCTCCCTGCTTCCAAGTAAAAATCTTCTAACACTCATGATTTCAGGGGAAGTGGAGGAGGAGAATGATTATGGTGACACGTGGTGGTGCTTTGTTGTAGTTCTGCTGTTGCCTCAGCACTAGGACTAGTAGGAAATACCTCTACCACCTGGTCAATGTCCCTGCTGGTTCCACCACCACCTGTCTGTATGGATGATGATTCAAGCCTCCTTCTGTCACCAGTGCTACTACTACTACTTCCCATGATCATGGTGACTACACCAGTCTGATAATGTAACGTGACATTTGATGCTCAGATGAATCAGAAGCAGCAAGAATTACATTAGAAAAAAATCCCATAATGTCAATGGTGGGTGGCATAAAATGTTCCTTGTGGTGGCTTGTCTGGCCATAGGCATTGTTTTTTTTGTTTTTTTTTTTCAAAGTTTCCCTTGCCTTGATGTATAAACTCACTAACTATTATAGTCAGTGTCATGTATGACTGCAGTACAACCTTGCATTATTTTCCCATCAGTGTTTATAGAACTGGTCCCAACTGTCACAGATGTTGGTAACTGTCCTCGGTGCTACTGTTACTGTCTAGTATGTTTTTTTCCACTTCTACATAATACTCAGCTGGTATTTGATGCTGGTTCATTTTTAAAAATATAAAAGTCTACCTACACACTTCTGCTGGATACACATGCCTTACCTTCATTAATAACATAACCAGAAGCACTGGAAACACTGACTATACAATTGATGGTGGACACCTAAGGGTTCCCATGGCACTATGGGAGGAACCACGCACAGTTTTCTATACCAGTAATCAAGGGGGTTGTCATTTTGGCCTACAACAGTTATCCTGTAGATACGCTTTAATCACATGCAATGATGCTATTCCTTGGAACTAGACTGTGTTCATGTGCATCAGTTACCAACACATATTCTGGTAGGAAGTCCCATAGAGATGTGCCATTGCCAGCACCACAGATGATAGATGGGCAAGCCAAGACCCATTAATTGTTTTACACGAGGATGATGACGATTACGTGTTCTGCAAAATGTTGCAATGTTGTTGCTGATACCGCTGCTGAGAGAATACACCCTGTGGTCACTTACTTCTCACTATGCTTTCTAGTGGTTTTTGTGCCCCAACACGCCTTTGTCTCTAATCCTTCACAAACCGACCCTCCATTCAATCTATATAAAAATGTATTCCTCATTGTTTTTAATGGAAGGATCCTTCTCAAAGAACACAAACGTCCTTCACTGGCTGGTCCATATTCTTTATTCTTTTCAGTTATAAATATTCTAATGGCAATATCTCACCAATTCCTTTATTGTCATAATTAACTAGTAAGGTGGCCTTTTTGAATGGTTTCAGCAGGTTACATAGGTCACACATTAGCTGCCATTGACAAGGTGACAAAGTAGCCTCCAAAGCCTTCCAGTTAAGCAGTGTATACTCACTAATGCCTTTGTGGGATTTTCTCTGAAACTGCATACTTCAGGTGCCCAACAAGTGGCGGTGGTCTGCTGCTGCCCACTAATGGAAAAGATACCCAGTGAGCAGTCACATAGACTGTGCTCTGACCACTTGTCCAGCCATCTGTGGTCAGGTGAACATTCTTCCTGTATGAGGTTTCCAGCCCTTTGCCCACAACACTATCCACCTGCTGGTGGTACACTTCTAGCACAGTCATCTTGAAAAATAACTGCAGCTGAGAGGAGCTACACAACATCAGTTCTTTAAATAGGGCAACATGTCCAACACTAACAACTTGGCAAGTTTGCCATTCCACAATTGTACTTTTGGATTGTTTTTGTGAAATGTTTGACTTTTCTAAGAACTCACTAAGTGCAGGTTGGCAGCACACAGACGAATATAACATGAAACTTAATTATTTTAACAACATGACGAGTTGTGGTGGTGGGAGGGCATGGTGGTAGGTGAGGGGTGTCTGACGCATCACCTTCTCCAGCTAACTCAGAGTCATCCTCCTCAGTGCTTTGCATTTACACAGAAATCACTAGGAGACACAGGTGTTATTGTTACTGAGAAAAAAATCTACAACACTACTGTTATGTTCCCCTCGGCTCCCTGAACTTTTAGGAGTGCTTCTACTGCTGCTAGTTGTGAGATAACTGATGTGATGCAGGGGTGTCTCCAAATCAGACGTGTGGTTGTGCTTCATGGGGGATGTGCCTAGATGAGATCCTACTTTCCCTCTGCTCAAATACACAGACAGCAATGTGTTTAGCTTTTGGGTCAGGAGTGAATTGTATTCAGTACTTGATATTTCATACACTGAGGGGTTCCTGAGGGACAACTAATACTATAGGCTAAATGTGGCAGCTGTACTAGCAGTAGACATCAGTGGTGTGCAACTTCCAAAACCAGCAGAAGCACCCATCATAGCTAGGTTTGTGGGTATTGATGATGACCTGCGCTGCTGCTTACTCAACAATAGCGAGTTTGACTGTGTGGAAGTTGGACTTGGAAGCGGTTCTGCTGGTTATGATGATGATGATGACGACAGAGATGATGATTGTGTATTTTTAGGCATGTTTACATGTCCACAGTTAGACTTTCCAGATGATCTCTGAAAGACTTTATAAAACAGGCACAGTGCGTCTCTTCCAGCGGTGGCAGATTGAGCCTTTTCATTTTAGCTAAGTTTTGGGCCTGGTATATGTGATAGGATATGATGTGATGTGATATGTGGGGGACGAGGAAATATCAGACTGGTATAACCATGTATAAGCGTCACTGGACCAAGACTCTGTTATAGTCACCATTTCCCAATCATTATTGTAATTAATTCAGGCAGTTTATTAACGATGAGTGTTTGTACACATACCAGAGAGATACTTTCTAACTGCATTATCTGTGTCCACATCACCAGACAAGAAAGCTCCATAATCTGTGCCACAGTGTGGGGGTAAGCTCCTGCGTCACTAGCCGCGTCTGGTTCCTTGTTACTGGCATCAGGAATCAGGCACTTGCCTAGATGCCTTTTATAGGCCCAGCCTGGGGGACCTAATTGGTCCCGCCTTCTCCTACTCCTTTATAAACCTCTCTGGGCCTGTGTATCATTACCCTTACGTTGTTGTTCAATGCAGTTCTTAGTTCCAGTTTTCCTGTATTCTGTGTATGACCTGGCTTGTCTGACCATCCATTCTAGTGTGGACCTGTGGCTCTGTCTGACCATTCTCTCTTTACGCTTCTTTGCCTATTAGACAACCAATCTGGTGCAGACCTGTGGCTCTGGCTGACTAACCTCTCCATGTATGACCCTGGCTTGTCTGACTATCCTATCTGGTGCTGACCTGGGGCTCTGCCCAGTTATCCTCCCAGTGTTGACTACTCCTAGTGGACATCCTATCTGGTACAGACCTGTGGCTCTGGCTGACTAACCGCTCCGTGTATGAACCTGGCTTGTCTGACTATCCTAGCTGGTGCTGACCTGTGGCTCTGTTTGTTCCACTGTTGCCCCACTTCCCACAGACATCCATCCTGGTGCAGACCTGGGGCTCTGGCAGACTCCAGCCTTACTGACTGCAGATGTGAGTCAGTGAGTCAGTAATCTCCATTGTTACCATCCATATTAGAGACTAGCTCTTCCAAGAGAGAGAGGGGATATGATAGAAACATTCAAATACATGAAGGGATTCAACAAAGTACAGGATGGAAGTATATTTCAAAAGAGTAAAAACGTTAGGACAAGAGGCCATAGTCTAAAACTAGAGGGACACAGGTATAGATGTAATGTAAGAAAGTTTTACTTCACTGAGAGGGTAGTAGACAAGTGGAATAGCCTACCAGCAGAAGTGGTAGATGTCAATACAGTGACAGAATTTAAGCATGCATGGGATAGGCATAAGGCGGTCCTTAACATAAGAAAAGACCAAGAACCAAAAAAGGTTTGAGGTTTTTGTTTTTTTTGTTTTTTTTTTGTTTGTTTTTTTACACAGCAGGAAAATGGACGGACTAGATGGGCCGAATGGTTCTTATCTGCCGTCAAATTCTATGTTTCTATGTTTCAACTGACTGCAGGCATGAGTCAGGGGCCTCCCTTGTTGCAACCTATATTGGGAGACCGTAGGGTCTATTCGGTGTTCCATTCATCACTATGGAGACTACCAGTGGGCTTAGGCCTAGTCTCCAGCAGTTGTGGTTGACCCTTTGGCAGGCTCCTATTCCTGAGACAGTCCCTAGCCTCTTCAGTCACCCTCTGCTTGTTTATCATTGCATTATACCTAGCATTCTAATAACGGTGATTTTAACTATACTGTCTGACTCCTTGTCTTGCTTGCTAACCATAACAGTACGTAAGGGTCATGACACCTGACGGTGATAGTCATCCACCTTTTCAGAAAATACTGGACAGAATGCAGGTCCAAGGTCAACGTATTGATCAATTGTTCTTGGCTTTGCAGACCTTGCTTAGCCGTACTTTGCACTTAGAACGCTCTAACCTGCAACCGGTGGCCACCTCAGCTCATACAGCCTCTGATGCGTGTGTGGTCAGATGGCTGTCTGTAGCCACTCCACTCCCACAGCGCTATAGTGGGCATCCTGAGCAGTGTTGCGGTTTTTTGAACCAACTGGGTATATACCTTGAAATTATTCCGCATGCCTTCGCTAGTGAGCGCAGTAGGGTTGGTCTGATTTCGCTCCTTTCTGGCAAGGTATTGGCATGGGCTAATCCTTTATGGGAGACAGACAAACCCATAATATACAACTTTTTATGAATTTGTGGCCTCCTTCAGATGTGTCTTTGATGTGCAGGGTTGCGAGAATTCGGCTTCGAAACACCTAATGACCATCCACCAGGGCAGTCATACTGTGGCGGAGTACACTACTGAGTTCCAGACCCTAGCAGCAGAGGTAGGGTGGAACAACGAGGCTCCTGTAGCAGCCTTTTCCCAAGGGCTTGGTGACTATGTAAAGGATGAGATTGCTGCCCACCAAAGGGTTTGGATGAACGAATATAGTTTATCATCCTAATTGACATTCGGGTCCAAGAGAGACCCTCATTTAAGGAGCGCCTGCGGAGGTATCCTGCCAGAGTGGCATCCCACTTAGCTTGCCCACCCAGTCCTCCCATGCCTCCTGATTCCGACTCAGGGGGTGGTGACCCAATGCAGGTTGGGTCCATCCAGCTTTCTGTGGAGGAAAGGACTTTTCGTAGGAAGGAGGCACTGTGTCTCTACTGTGGGAGACCTGGACACGTATTGAAGTCATGCCTGGTACGTCCGGGAAATGCCCGCACCTAAGATCCTGTCAGGGACAGATCTTAGGTGGTATCTCTCAGGAGGAGAACACGAAGGAGAAACCCATGCCTGAGGTGGTTCTTACATGGGCCAATGAGTCTATCTCCGTTTCTGCACTTATAGACTCTGGTGTGGCTGGTGATTTTTTGTACGTGGCTTTTGCTGACCAGAATGGTATCCCTTTACAATCACGCGCCTCTCCCTTGGCAGTTGAGGCCATTGATGGCAGACCCCTGCTGCCATCACACATTACTCATGAGAAGTCTCCGTTAACCCTGAAAGTGGGATCCCTCCACAAAGAAACTCTGAAGTTTCACTTTAGCAACTCTCCTCACTATGCCATCGTCCTACGGTTTCCTTGGTTGCAGGCACATAACCCTAGGATTGATTGGAGTACTTGTGTCTTGGGGTCCTCACTGTGATGAGTCCTGTCTATCACTCCCCATTAGACTGGTGTGTGCCGAGTCTTCTGGCCTACTGGAGGCCTATTCTCAGTTCACTGATGTGTTTAAAGTGTTCGTAATGTCCACAAAAAATGTTTTGCATTTAGAAGAGCTTAAAAAGCTGATTGAAATGCAAAAAAAGTATCTCTCAAACCGCTATGGTTTAAGAGATACAGGCATTTAAAGTTTGATCTCTCCTACTGACAGCTGTAAAGCTGTCAGCAGGAGATCCATGTCGGTCGACACGGAGGCTCTTGAGAAATGCCGCAATCTCGTTATTTACCTGAATCCCTTCATTGGAATGGTCTAAAATGAGAGCTTGAAAACCAGGCACACGTTTTAGACCATTCCAATGAAGGGATTCCTTGTAAGTAACGAGATTGCGGCACTCCTCAAGCGCCAGCGTGTAGACCAACACGGATCTCCTTCTGACATCTTTACAGCTGTCAGTAGGAGAGATCAAACTTTAAAAGCCTGTATCTCTTACACCATAGCGGTTTGAGAGATACGTTTTTTTTTGCATTTCGCTCAGCTTTTTAAGCTCTTCTAAATGCAAAAAACTTTTTTATAACAACTCGGTTCCCATAGATCGGAGGGTATCGGGGCACTTTATAATAACTCGGTTCCCATAGATCGGAGGGTATCGAGGGCACTTTAGAAGAACTCGGTTCCCATAGATCGGAGGGTATCGAGGGCACTTTATAAGAACTCGGTTCCCATAGATCGGAGGGTATCGGGGCACTTTATAATAACTCGGTTCCCATAGATCGGAGGGTATCGGGGCACTTTATAATAACTCGGTTCCCATAGATTGGAGGGTATCGAGGGCACTTTATAATAACTCGGTTCCCATAGATCGCAGGGTATCGGGGCACTTTATAATAACTCGGTTCCCATAGATCGGAGGGTATCGGGGGCACTTTATAATAACTCGGTTCCCATAGATCGGAGGGTATCGGGGCACTTTATAATAACTCGGTTCCCATAGATCGGAGGGTATCGAGGGCACTTTATAATAACTCGGTTCCCATAGATCGGAGGGTATAGGGGCACTTTATAATAACTCGGTTCTCATAGATCGGAGGGTATCGGGGCACTTTATAATAACTCGGTTCCCATAGATCGGAGGGTATCGGGGCACTTTATAATAACTCGGTTCCCATAGATCGCAGGGTATCGGGGCACTTTATAATAACTCGGTTCCCATAGATCGCAGGGTATCGGGGCACTTTATAATAACTCGGTTCTCATAGATCGGAGGGTATCGGGGCACTTTATAATAACTCGGTTCCCATAGATCGGAGGGTATCGGGGCACTTTATAATAACTCGGTTCCCATAGATCGGAGGGTATCGAGGGCACTTTATAATAACTCGGTTCTCATAGATCGGAGGGTATCGGGGCACTTTATAATAACTCGGTTCCCATAGATCGGAGGGTATCGAGGGCACTTTATAATAACTCGGTTCTCATAGATCGGAGGGTATCGGGGCACTTTATAATAACTCGGTTCCCATAGATCGGAGGGTATCGAGGGCACTTTATAATAACTCGGTTTTCATAGATCGGAGGGTATCGGAGCACTTTATAATAACTCGGTTCTCATAGATCGGAGGGTATCGAGGGCACTTTATAATAACTCGGTTCCCATAGATTGGAGGGTATCGGGGGCACTTTATAATAACTCGGTTCCCATAGATCGGAGGGTACCGAGGGCACTTTATAATAACTCGGTTCCCATAGATCGGAGGGTATCGGGGCACTTTATAATAACTCGGTTCTCATAGATCGGAGGGTATCGGGGCACTTTATAATAACTCGGTTCCCATAGATCGGAGGGTATCGGGGCACTTTATAATAACTCGGTTCCCATAGATCGCAGGGTATCGGGGCACTTTATAATAACTCGGTTCCCATAGATCGGAGGGTACCGGGGGCACTTTATAATAACTCGGTTCCCATAGATCGGAGGGTAGCGAGGGCACTTTATAATAACTCGGTTCCCATAGATCGGAGGGTACCGGGGGCACTTTATAATAACTCGGTTCCCATAGATCGGAGGGTATCGGGGCACTTTATAATAACTCGGTTCCCATAGATCGGAGGGTATCGGGGGCACTTTATAATAACTCGGTTCTCATAGATCGGAGGGTATCGGGGCACTTTATAATAACTCGGTTCTCATAGATCGGAGGGTAGCGAGGGCACTTTATAATAACTCTGTTCCCAAAGATCGGAGGGTACCGGGGGCACTTTATAATAACTCGGTTCTCATAGATCGGAGGGTATCGGGGCACTTTATAATAACTCGGTTCCCATAGATCGGAGGGTATCGGGGCACTTTATAATAACTCGGTTCCCATAGATCGGAGGGTACTGAGGGCACTTTATAATAACTCGGTTCCCATATATCGGAGGGTATCGAGGGCACTTTATAATAACTCGGTTCTCATAGATCGGAGGGTATCGGGGGGCACTTTATAATAACTCGGTTCTCATAGATCGGAGGGTAGCGAGGGCACTTTATAATAACTCGGTTCCCAAAGATCGGAGGGTACCGAGGGCACTTTATAATAACTTGGTTCCCATAGATCGGAGGGTACCGAGGGCACTTTATAATAACTCGGTTCCCATAGATCGGAGGGTACCGAGGCCACTTTATAATAACTTGGTTCCCATAGATCAGAGGGTACCAGGGCACTTTATAATAACTCGGTTCCCATAGATCAGAGGGGACCGAGGGCACTTTATAATAACTCGGTTCTCATAGATCGGAGGGGACCGGGGGCACTTTATAATAACTCGGTCCCATAGATCGGAGGGTATTGAGGGCACTTTATAATAACTCGGTTCCCATAGATCGGAGGGTATCGGGGCACTTTATAAGAACTCGGTTCCCATATATCGGAGGGTATCGGGGCACTTTATAAGAACTCGGTTCCCATAAATCGGAGGGTACCGAGGGCACTTTATAATAACTCGGTTCCCATAGATCGGAGGGTATCGCGGGCACTTTATAATAACTCGGTTCCCATAGATCGGAGGGTATCGAGGGCACTTTATAATAACTCGGTTCCCATAGATCAGAGGGGACCGAGGGCACTTTATAATAACTCGGTTCTCATAGATCGGAGGGGACCGGGGGCACTTTATAATAACTCGGTTCCCATAGATCGGAGGGGACCGGGGGCACTTTATAATAACTCGGTTCCCATAGATCGGAGGGGACCGAGGGCACTTTATAATAACTCGGTTCCCATAGATCGGAGGGTATCGGGGCACTTTATAAGAACTCGGTTCCCATAAATCGGAGGGTACCGAGGGCACTTTATAATAACTCGGTTCCCATAGATCGGAGGGGACCGAGGGCACTTTATAATAACTCGGTTCCCATAAATCGGAGGGTACCGAGGGCACTTTATAATAACTCGGTTCCCATAGATCGGAGGGGACCGAGGGCACTTTATTATAACTCGGTTCTCATAGATCGGAGGGGACCGGGGGCACTTTATAATAACTCGGTCCCATAGATCGGAGGGTATTGAGGGCACTTTATAATAACTCGGTTCCCATAGATCGGAGGGTATCGGGGCACTTTATAATAACTCGGTTCCCATATATCGGAGGGTATCGGGGCACTTTATAAGAACTCGGTTCCCATAAATCGGAGGGTATCGAGGGCACTTTATAATAACTCGGTTCCCATAGATCAGAGGGGACCGGGGGCACTTTATAAGAACTCGGTTCCCATAAATCGGAGGGTATCGAGGGCACTTTATAATAACTCGGTTCCGATAGATCGGAGGGTACCGGGGGCACTTTATAATAACTCGGTTCCCATAGATCGGAGGGTACCGAGGGCACTTTATAATAACTCGGTTCCCATAGATCGGAGGGGACCGGGGGCACTTTATAATAACTCGGTTCACATAGATCGGAGGGTACTGAGGGCACTTTATAATAACTCGGTTCCCATAGATCGGAGGGGACCGGGGGCACTTTATAATAACTCGGTTCCCATAGATCGGAGGGGACCGGGGGCACTTTATAATAACTCGGTTCCCATAGATCGGAGGGGACCGGGGGCACTTTATAATAACTCGGTTCCCATAGATCGGAGGGGACCGGGGGCACTTTATAATAACTCTGTTCCCATAGATCGGAGGGTACCGAGGGCACTTTATAATAACTCTGTTCCCATAGATCGGAGGGTACCGAGGCCACTTTATAATAACTCGGTTCCCATAGATCGGAGGGTATTGAGGGCACTTTATAATAACTCGGTTCCCATAGATCGGAGGGGACCGGGGGCACTTTATAATAACTCGGTTCCCATAGATCGGAGGGGACCGGGGGTACTTTATAATAACTCGGTTCCCATAGATCGGAGGGTATCGAGGCCACTTTATAATAACTCGGTTCCCATAGATCGGAGGGTACCGGGGGCACTTTATAATAACTCGGTTCCCATAGATCGGAGGGGACCGGGGGCACTTTATAATAACTCGGTTCCCATAGATCGGAGGGGACCGGGGGCACTTTATAATAACTCTGTTCCCATAGATCGGAGGGTACCGAGGGCACTTTATAATAACTCTGTTCCCATAGATCGGAGGGTACCGAGGCCACTTTATAATAACTCGGTTCCCATAGATCGGAGGGTATTGAGGGCACTTTATAATAACTCGGTTCCCATAGATCAGAGGGGACCGGGGGCACTTTATAATAACTCGGTTCCCATAGATCGGAGGGTATTGAGGGCACTTTATAATAACTCTGTTCCCATAGATCGGAGGGTACCGGGGGCACTTTATAATAACTCTGTTCCCATAGATCGGAGGGTACCGGGGGCACTTTATAATAACTCGGTTCCCATAGATCAGAGGGTACCGAGGCCACTTTATAATAACTCGGTTCCCATAGATCGGAGGGTATTGAGGGCACTTTATAATAACTCTGTTCCCATAGATCGGAGGGTACCGGGGGCACTTTATAATAACTCGGTTCCCATAGATCAGAGGGGACCGGGGGCACTTTATAATAACTCGGTTCCCATAGATCGGAGGGTACTGAGGGCACTTTATAATAACTCGGTTCCCATAGATCAGAGGGGACCGGGGGCACTTTATAATAACTCGGTTCCCATAAATCGGAGGGTATCGAGGGCACTTTATAATAACTCGGTTCTCATAGATCGGAGGGTACCGGGGGCACTTTATAATAACTCGGTTCTCATAGATCGGAGGGTACCGGGGGCACTTTATAATAACTCGGTTCCCATAGATCGGAGGGTACCGGGGGCACTTTATAATAACTCGGTTCCCATAGATCGGAGGGTACTGAGGGCACTTTATAATAACTCGGTTCCCATAGATCGCAGGGTATCGGGGCACTTTATAATAACTCGGTTCTCATAGATCGGAGGGTACCGGGGGCACTTTATAATAACTCGGTTCCCATAGATCGGAGGGTACCGGGGGCACTTTATAATAACTCGGTTCCCATAAATCGGAGGGTACCGGGGGCACTTTATAATAACTCGGTTCCCATAGATCGGAGGGTACCGAGGGCACTTTATAAGAACTCTTCCCACAGATCGGAGGGTACCGGGGGCACTTTATAATAACTCGGTTCTCATAGATCGGAGGGTACCGGGGGCACTTTATAATAACTCGGTTCCCATAGATCGGAGGGTATCGGGGCACTTTATAATAACTCGGTTCCCATAGATCGGAGGGTACCGAGGGCACTTTATAATAACTCGGTTCTCATAGATCGGAGGGTACCGGGGGCACTTTATAATAACTCGGTTCCCATAGATCGGAGGGTACCGGGGGCACTTTATAATAACTCGGTTCCCATAGATCGGAGGGTACCGGGGGCACTTTATAATAACTCGGTTCCCATAGATCGGAGGGTACCGGGGGCACTTTATAATAACTCGGTTCCCATAAATCGGAGGGTACCGGGGCACTTTATAATAACTCGGTTCCCATAGATCGGAGGGTATCGGGGGCACTTTATAATAACTCGGTTCCCATAGATCGGAGGGTACCGAGGGCACTTTATAATAACTCGGTCCCATAGATCGGAGGGGACCGAGGGCACTTTATAATAACTCGGTTCCCATAGATCGGAGGGTACCGAGGGCACTTTATAATAACTCGGTTCCCATAGATCGGAGGGTACCGAGGGCACTTTATAATAACTCGGTTCCCATAGATCGGAGGGTACCGGGGGCACTTTATAATAACTCGGTTCCATAGATCGGAGGGTATCGAGGGCACTTTATAATAACTCGGTTCCGATAGATCGGAGGGTATTGAGGGATCTTTATAATAACTCGGTTCCATAGATCGGAGGGTATCGAGGGCACTTTATAATAACTCGGTTCCCATAGATCGGAGGGTATTGAGGGATCTTTATAATAACTCGGTTCTCATAGATCGGAGGGTACCGAGGCCACTTTATAATAACTCGGTTCCATAGATCGGAGGGTATCGAGGGCACTTTATAATAACTCTGTTCCCATAGATCGGAGGGTATTGAGGGCACTTTATAATAACTCGGTTCCCATAGATCGGAGGGTACCGGGGGCACTTTATAATAACTCGGTTCCCATAGATCGGAGGGTATTGAGGGATCTTTATAATAACTCGGTTCCCATAGATCGGAGGGTACCGGGGGCACTTTATAATAACTCGGTTCCCATAAATCGGAGGGTACCGGGGGCACTTTATAATAACTCTGTTCCCATAAATCGGAGGGTACCGGGGGCACTTTATAATAACTCTGTTCCCATAGATCGGAGGGTACCGGGGGCACTTTATAATAACTCGGTTCCCATAGATCGGAGGGTATTGAGGGATCTTTATAATAACTCGGTTCCCATAGATCGGAGGGTACCGGGGGCACTTTATAATAACTCGGTTCCCATAAATCGGAGGGTACCGGGGGCACTTTATAATAACTCTGTTCCCATAAATCGGAGGGTATCGAGGGCACTTTATAATAACTCGGTTCTCATAGATCGGAGGGTACCGGGGGCACTTTATAATAACTCGGTTCCCATAGATCGGAGGGTATCGGGGCACTTTATAATAACTCGGTTCTCATAGATCGGAGGGTACCGGGGGCACTTTATAATAACTCGGTTCCCATAGATCGGAGGGTATCGGGGCACTTTATAATAACTCGGTTCCCATAGATCGCAGGGTATCGGGGCACTTTATAATAACTCGGTTCCCATAGATCGGAGGGTACCGGGGGCACTTTATAATAACTCTGTTCCCATAGATCGGAGGGTACCGGGGGCACTTTATAATAACTCGGTTCTCATAGATCGGAGGGTACCGAGGCCACTTTATAATAACTCGGTTCCATAGATCGGAGGGTATCGAGGGCACTTTATAATAACTCGGTTCCGATAGATCGGAGGGTATTGAGGGATCTTTATAATAACTCGGTTCCATAGATCGGAGGGTATCGAGGGCACTTTATAATAACTCGGTTCCCATAGATCGGAGGGTATTGAGGGATCTTTATAATAACTCGGTTCTCATAGATCGGAGGGTACCGAGGCCACTTTATAATAACTCGGTTCCATAGATCGGAGGGTATCGAGGGCACTTTATAATAACTCTGTTCCCATAGATCGGAGGGTATTGAGGGCACTTTATAATAACTCGGTTCCCATAGATCGGAGGGTACCGGGGGCACTTTATAATAACTCGGTTCCCATAGATCGGAGGGTATTGAGGGATCTTTATAATAACTCGGTTCCCATAGATCGGAGGGTACCGGGGGCACTTTATAATAACTCGGTTCCCATAGATCGGAGGGTATCGGGGCACTTTATAATAACTCGGTTCTCATAGATCGGAGGGTACCGGGGGCACTTTATAATAACTCGGTTCCCATAGATCGGAGGGTATCGGGGCACTTTATAATAACTCGGTTCCCATAGATCGCAGGGTATCGGGGCACTTTATAATAACTCGGTTCCCATAGATCGGAGGGTACCGGGGGCACTTTATAATAACTCTGTTCCCATAGATCGGAGGGTACCGGGGGCACTTTATAATAACTCGGTTCTCATAGATCGGAGGGTACCGAGGCCACTTTATAATAACTCGGTTCCATAGATCGGAGGGTATCGAGGGCACTTTATAATAACTCGGTTCCGATAGATCGGAGGGTATTGAGGGATCTTTATAATAACTCGGTTCCATAGATCGGAGGGTATCGAGGGCACTTTATAATAACTCGGTTCCCATAGATCGGAGGGTATTGAGGGATCTTTATAATAACTCGGTTCTCATAGATCGGAGGGTACCGAGGCCACTTTATAATAACTCGGTTCCATAGATCGGAGGGTATCGAGGGCACTTTATAATAACTCTGTTCCCATAGATCGGAGGGTATTGAGGGCACTTTATAATAACTCGGTTCCCATAGATCGGAGGGTACCGGGGGCACTTTATAATAACTCGGTTCCCATAGATCGGAGGGTATTGAGGGATCTTTATAATAACTCGGTTCCCATAGATCGGAGGGTACCGGGGGCACTTTATAATAACTCGGTTCCCATAGATCGGAGGGTACCGGGGGCACTTTATAATAACTCGGTTCCCATAAATCGGAGGGTACCGGGGGCACTTTATAATAACTCTGTTCCCATAAATCGGAGGGTACCGGGGGCACTTTATAATAACTCTGTTCCCATAGATCGGAGGGTACCGGGGGCACTTTATAATAACTCGGTTCTCATAGATCGGAGGGTACTGAGGGCACTTTATAATAACTCGGTTCCCATAGATCGGAGTGTACTGAGGGCACTTTATAATAACTCTGTTCCCATAAATCGGAGGGTACCGGGGGCACTTTATAATAACTCTGTTCCCATAGATCGGAGGGTACCGGGGGCACTTTATAATAACTCGGTTCTCATAGATCGGAGGGTACCGGGGGCACTTTATAATAACTCGGTTCACATAGATCGGAGGGTATCGGGGCACTTTATAATAACTCGGTTCACATAGATCGGAGGGTACCGAGGGCACTTTATAATAACTCGGTTCCCATAGATCGGAGGGGACCGGGGGCACTTTATAATAACTCGGTTCCCATAGATCGGAGGGTACCGGGGGCACTTTATAATAACTCGGTTCTCATAGATCGGAGGGTATCGGGGCACTTTATAATAACTCGGTTCACATAGATCGGAGGGTACCGAGGGCACTTTATAATAACTCGGTTCCCATAGATCGGAGGGTACCGGGGGCACTTTATAATAACTCTGTTCCCATAGATCGGAGGGTATCGGGGCACTTTATAATAACTCGGTTCCCATAGATCGGAGGGTACCGGGGGCACTTTATAATAACTCTGTTCCCATAGATCGGAGGGTATCGGGGCACTTTATAATAACTCGGTTCCCATAGATCGGAGGGTACCGAGGGCACTTTATAATAACTCGGTTCCCATAGATCGGAGGGTATCGGGGCCACTTTATAATAACTCTGTTCCCATAGATCGGAGGGTATCGGGGCACTTTATAATAACTCGGTTCCCATAGATCGGAGGGGACCGGGGGCACTTTATAATAACTCGGTTCCCATAGATCGGAGGGTATCGGGGCACTTTATAATAACTCGGTTCCCATAGATCGGAGGGTACCGGGGGCACTTTATAATAACTCGGTTCCCATAGATCGGAGGGTACCGAGGGCACTTTATAATAACTCGGTTCCCATAGATCGGAGGGTACTGAGGGCACTTTATAATAACTCGGTTCCCATAGATCGGAGGGTATCGAGGGCACTTTATAATAACTCGGTTCCGATAGATCGGAGGGTACCGGGGGCACTTGATAATAACTCGGTTCCCATAGATCGGAGGGTACCGGGGGCACTTTATAATAACTCGGTCCCATAGATCGGAGGGTACCGGGGGCACTTTATAATAACTCGGTTCCCACAGATCGGAGGGTATCGGGGCACTTTATAATAACTCGGTTCCCATAGATCGGAGGGTATTGAGGGCACTTTATAATAACTCGGTTCCCATAGATCGGAGGGTACCGGGGGCACTTTATAATAACTCGGTCCCATAGATCGGAGGGTACCGGGGGCACTTTATAATAACTCGGTTCACATAGATCGGAGGGTACCGAGGGCACTTTATAATAACTCGGTTCCCATAGATCGGAGGGTACCGGGGGCACTTTATAATAACTCTGTTCCCATAGATCGGAGGGTATCGGGGCACTTTATAATAACTCGGTTCCCATAGATCGGAGGGTACCGGGGGCACTTTATAATAACTCTGTTCCCATAGATCGGAGGGTATCGGGGCACTTTATAATAACTCGGTTCCCATAGATCGGAGGGTACCGAGGGCACTTTATAATAACTCGGTTCCCATAGATCGGAGGGTATCGGGGCCACTTTATAATAACTCTGTTCCCATAGATCGGAGGGTATCGGGGCACTTTATAATAACTCGGTTCCCATAGATCGGAGGGGACCGGGGGCACTTTATAATAACTCGGTTCCCATAGATCGGAGGGTATCGGGGCACTTTATAATAACTCGGTTCCCATAGATCGGAGGGTACCGGGGGCACTTTATAATAACTCGGTTCCCATAGATCGGAGGGTACCGAGGGCACTTTATAATAACTCGGTTCCCATAGATCGGAGGGTACTGAGGGCACTTTATAATAACTCGGTTCCCATAGATCGGAGGGTATCGAGGGCACTTTATAATAACTCGGTTCCGATAGATCGGAGGGTACCGGGGGCACTTGATAATAACTCGGTTCCCATAGATCGGAGGGTACCGGGGGCACTTTATAATAACTCGGTCCCATAGATCGGAGGGTACCGGGGGCACTTTATAATAACTCGGTTCCCACAGATCGGAGGGTATCGGGGCACTTTATAATAACTCGGTTCCCATAGATCGGAGGGTATTGAGGGCACTTTATAATAACTCGGTTCCCATAGATCGGAGGGTACCGGGGGCACTTTATAATAACTCGGTCCCATAGATCGGAGGGTACCGGGGGCACTTTATAATAACTCGGTTCCCACAGATCGGAGGGTATCGGGGCACTTTATAAGAACTCGGTCCCATAGATCGGAGGGTACCGGGGGCACTTTATAATAACTCGGTTCCCATAGATCGGAGGGTACCGGGGGCACTTTATAATAACTCGGTTCCCACAGATCGGAGGGTATCGGGGCACTTTATAAGAACTCGGTCCCATAGATCGGAGGGTACCGGGGGCACTTTATAATAACTCGGTTCCCATAGATCGGAGGGTACCGGGGGCACTTTATAATAACTCGGTTCCCATAGATCGGAGGGTACCGGGGCACTTTATAATAACTCGGTTCCCATAGATCGGAGGGTACCGGGGCACTTTATAATAACTCGGTTCCCATAGATCGGAGGGTACTGAGGGCACTTTATAAGGACTCTATTCCCATAGATCGGTGGTGCTGGTTATAATGGTCTATTAACCCTATACTGCTACTGTTTTAAGTCAATGGGATGCCTCCTTGTCCCTATGTCCCCGGTGTGAATCCAGATTGCTGCACTGTCCCTTACTATATTGTGCTCGGTGAGTATTACATTGCTCTCTGGGGTGTGGGGTACCTGGAGTATTACGCAGTACCCAGGTGGGGGTATCTGTACCTTGCCCTGGTGGTTGGGACAGGATAAGGGGGTGCCTGTTGGTTGTCCGTCGCTCTGCAGCACGCTCTGCTCCTGGTGTCCGCTCTCAGGGCTGCGCTGCAGGACCTCCATCAGATTAGTGATGAAGAAGTTGTTCTGCAGAGCGGAGACTCCTCTTTCGGGCAGGATGGACGTCTGGCGGCACACGGGGCAGGACAGGGTGAGGCTCTGAGGGGGAATGTAGCTCTGCAGGCACCTGTATGGGAGACAGAAAGCACATCCACTCACCACCTACACAGATCGGGGACAGATCACTATTACAGGGAGGTGACACACAGATCACATCCACTCACCACCTACACAGATCAGGGACAGATCACTATTACAGGGAGGTGACACACAGATCACATCCACTCACCACCTACACAGAGAGGGGACAGATCACTATTACAGGGAGGTGACACACAGATCACATCCACTCACCACCTAGACAGAGAGGGGACAGATCACTATTACAGGGAGGTGACACACAGATCACACCCACTCACCACCTACACAGAGAGGGGACAGATCACTATTACAGGGAGGTGTCACACAGATCACATCCACTCACCACCTACACAGATCAGGGACAGATCACTATTACAGGGAGGTGACACACAGATCACATCCACTCACCACCTACACAGAGAGGGGACAGATCACTATTACAGGGAGGAGATACACAGATCACATCCACTCACCACCTACACAGATCAGGGACAGATCACTATTACAGGGAGGTGACACACAGATCACACCCACTCACCACCTACACAGATCAGGGACAGATCACTATTACAGGGAGGTGACACACAGATCACACCCACTCACCACCTACAGAGATCGGCGACAGATCACTATTACAGGGAGGTGACACACAGATCACAGCCACTCACCACCTACACAGAGAGGGGACAGATCACTATTACAGGGAGGTGACACACAGATCACACCCACTCACCACCTACACAGATCAGGGACAGATCACTATTACAGTGAGGTGACACACAGATCACACCCACTCACCACCTACACAGAGAGGGGACAGATCACTATTACAGGGAGGAGATACACAGATCACATCCACTCACCACCTACACAGATCAGGGACAGATTACTATTACAGGGAGGTGACACACAGATCACATCCACTCACCACCTACACAGAGAGGGGACAGATCACTATTACAGGGAGGTGACACACAGATCACATCCACTCACCACCTACACAGAGAGGGGACAGATCACTATTACAGGGAGGTGACACACAGATCACATCCACTCACCACCTACACAGAGAGGGGACAGATCACTATTACAGGGAGGAGACACACAGATCACACCCACTCACCACCTACACAGAGAGGGGACAGATCACTATTACAGGGAGGTGACACACAGATCACATCCACTCGCCACCTACACAGAGAGGGGACAGATCACTATTGCAGGGAGGAGACACACAGATCACATCCACTCACCACCTACACAGATCAGGGACAGATCACTATTACAGGGAGGTGACACAAAGATCACATCCACTCACCACCTACACAGATCAGGGACAGATCACTATTACAGGGAGGTGATACACAGATCACATCCACTCACCACCTACACAGATCAGTGACAGATCACTATTACAGGGAGGTGACACACAGATCACATCCACTCACCACCTACACAGATCAGGGACAGATCACTATTACAGGGAGGTGATACACAGATCACATCCACTCACCACCTACACAGAGAGGGGACAGATCACTATTACAGGGAGGTGACACACAGATCACACCCACTCACCACCTACACAGATCAGGGACAGATCACTATTACAGGGAGGTGTCACACAGATCACACCCACTCACCACCTACACAGATCAGGGACAGATTACTATTACAGGGAGGAGACACACAGATCACACCCACTCACCACCTACACAGATCAGGGACAGATCACTATTACAGGGAGGTGACACACAGATCACACCCACTCACCACCTACACAGATCAGGGACAGATCACTATTACAGGGAGGTGACACACAGATCACATCCACTCACCACCTACACAGATCAGGGACAGATCACTATTACAGGGAGGTGACACACAGATCACATCCACTCACCACCTACACAGAGAGGGGACAGATCACTATTACAGGGAGGAGACACACAGATCACACCCACTCACCACCTACACAGATCAGGGACAGATCACTATTACAGGGAGGTGACACACAGATCACACCCACTCACCACCTACACAGATCAGGGACAGATCACTATTACAGGGAGGTGACACACAGATCACATCCACTCACCACCTACACAGATCAGGGACAGATCACTATTACAGGGAGGTGACACACAGATCACACCCACTCACCACCTACACAGAGAGGGGACAGATCACTATTACAGGGAGGTGACACACAGATCACATCCACTCACCACCTACACAGAGAGGGGACAGATCACTATTACAGGGAGGTGACACACAGATCACATCCACTCACCACCTACACAGAGAGGGGACAGATCACTATTACAGGGAGGTGACACACAGATCACATCCACTCACCACCTACACAGAGAGGGGACAGATCACTATTACAGGGAGGTGATACACAGATCACATCCACTCACCACCTACACAGAGAGGGGACAGATCACTATTACAGGGAGGTGACACACAGATCACACCCACTCACCACCTACACAGATCAGGGACAGATCACTATTACAGGGAGGAGATACACAGATCACACCCACTCACCACCTACACAGATCAGGGACAGATCACTATTACAGGGAGGTGACACACAGATCACATCCACTCACCACCTACACAGAGAGGGGACAGATCACTATTACAGGGAGGTGACACACAGATCACACCCACTCACCACCTACACAGATCAGGGACAGATCACTATTACAGGGAGGTGACACACAGATCACATCCACTCACCACCTACACAGATCAGGGACAGATCACTATTACAGGGAGGAGACACACAGATCACATCCACTCACCACCTACACAGATCAGGGACAGATCACTATTACAGGGAGGTGACACACAGATCACATCCACTCACCACTACACAGATCAGGGACAGATCACTATTACAGGGAGGAGACACACAGATCACATCCACTCACCACCTACACAGATCAGGGACAGATCACTATTACAGGGAGGTGACACACAGATCACATCCACTCACCACCTACACAGATCAGGGACAGATCACTATTACAGGGAGGTGACACACAGATCACATCCACTCACCACCTACACAGATCAGGGACAGATCACTATTACAGGGAGGAGACACACAGATCACATCCACTCACCACCTACACAGATCAGGGACAGATCACTATTACAGGGAGGTTATACACAGATCACATCCACTCACCACCTACACAGATCAGGGACAGATCACTATTACAGGGAGGAGATACACAGATCACATCCACTCACCACCTACACAGATCAGTGACAGATCACTATTACAGGGAGGTGACACACAGATCACATCCACTCACCACCTACACAGATCAGGGACAGATCACTATTACAGTGAGGTGACACACAGATCACATCCACTCACCACCTACACAGATCAGGGACAGATCACTATTACAGTGAGGTGACACACAGATCACATCCACTCACCACCTACACAGATCGGGGACAGATCACTATTACAGTGAGGTGACACACAGATCACATCCACTCACCACCTACACAGATCAGGGACAGATCACTATTACAGGGAGGTGACACACAGATCACATCCACTCACCACCTACACAGAGAGGGGACAGATCACTATTACAGGGAGGTGACACACAGATCACATCCACTCACCACCTACACAGAGAGGGGACAGATCACTATTACAGGGAGGTGACACACAGATCACATCCACTCACCACCTACACAGATCGGGGACAGATCACTATTACAGGGAGGTGACACACAGATCACATCCACTCACCACCTACACAGATCAGGGACAGATCACTATTACAGGGAGGGGACACACAGATCACATCCACTCACCACCTACACAGATCAGGGACAGATCACTATTACAGGGAGGTGACACACAGATCACAGCCACTCACCACCTACACAGATCAGGGACAGATCACTATTACAGGGAGGGGACACACAGATCACACCCACTCACCACCTACACAGATCGGGGACAGATCACTATTACAGGGAGGTGACACACAGATCACATCCACTCATCACCTACACAGATCAGGGACAGATCACTATTACAGGGAGGTGACACACAGATCACACCCACTCACCACCTACACAGAGAGGGGACAGATCACTATTACAGGGAGGAGACACACAGATCACACCCACTCACCACCTACACAGATCAGGGACAGATCACTATTACAGGGAGGTGACACACAGATCACATCCACTCACCACCTACACAGATCAGGGACAGATCACTATTACAGGGAGGTGACACACAGATCACATCCACTCACCACCTACACAGATCAGGGACAGATCACTATTACAGGGAGGTGACACACAGATCACATCCACTCGCCACCTACACAGATCAGGGACAGATCACTATTACAGGGAGGAGACACACAGATCACATCCACTCACCACCTACACAGAGAGGGGACAGATCACTATTACAGGGAGGAGACACACATCACATCCACTCACCACCTACACAGAGAGGGGACAGATCACTATTACAGGGAGGAGACACACAGATCACACCCACTCACCACCTACACAGAGAGGGGACAGATCACTATTACAGGGAGGTGACACACAGATCACACCCACTCACCACCTACACAGATCAGGGACAGATCACTATTACAGGGAGGAGACACACAGATCACATCCACTCACCACCTACACAGATCAGGGACAGATCACTATTACAGGGAGGAGACACACAGATCACATCCACTCACCACCTACACAGAGAGGGGACAGATCACTATTACAGGGAGGAGACACACAGATCACATCCACTCACCACCTACACAGAGAGGGGACAGATCACTATTACAGGGAGGTGACACACAGATCACATCCACTCACCACCTACACAGAGAGGGGACAGATCACTATTACAGGGAGGTGACACACAGATCACATCCACTCACCACCTACACAGATCAGGGACAGATCACTATTACAGGGAGGAGACACACAGATCACATCCACTCACCACCTACACAGATCAGGGACAGATCACTATTACAGGGAGGAGACACACAGATCACATCCACTCACCACCTACACAGAGAGGGGACAGATCACTATTACAGGGAGGAGACACACAGATCACACCCACTCACCACCTACACAGATCAGGGACAGATCACTATTACAGGGAGGAGACACACAGATCACATCCACTCACCACCTACACAGAGAGGGGACAGATCACTATTACAGGGAGGAGACACACAGATCACACCCACTCACCACCTACACAGATCAGGGACAGATCACTATTACAGGGAGGTGACACACAGATCACACCCACTCACCACCTACACAGATCGGGGACAGATCACTATTACAGGGAGGTGATACACAGATCACATCCACTCACCACCTACACAGATCAGGGACAGATCACTATTACAGGGAGGTGACACACAGATCACATCCACTCACCACCTACACAGATCAGGGACAGATCACTATTACAGGGAGGTGACACACAGATCACACCCACTCACCACCTACACAGATCAGGGACAGATCACTATTACAGGGAGGTGACACACAGATCACATCCACTCACCACCTACACAGAGAGGGGACAGATCACTATTACAGGGAGGAGATACACAGATCACATCCACTCACCACCTACACAGAGAGGGGACAGATCACTATTACAGGGAGGTGACACACAGATCACACCCACTCACCACCTACACAGAGAGGGGACAGATCACTATTACAGGGAGGAGATACACAGATCACATCCACTCACCACCTACACAGATCAGGGACAGATCACTATTACAGGGAGGTGACACACAGATCACATCCACTCACCACCTACACAGATCAGGGACAGATCACTATTACAGGGAGGTGACACACAGATCACATCCACTCACCACCTACACAGATCGGGGACAGATCACTATTACAGGGAGGTGACACACAGATCACATCCACTCACCACCTACACAGATCAGGGACAGATCACTATTACAGGGAGGTGACACACAGATCACATCCACTCACCACCTACACAGATCGGGGACAGATCACTATTACAGGGAGGAGACACACAGATCACATCCACTCACCACCTACACAGAGAGGGGACAGATCACTATTACAGGGAGGTGACACACAGATCACATCCACTCACCACCTACACAGAGAGGGGACAGATCACTATTACAGTGAGGTGACACACAGATCACATCCACTCACCACCTACACAGAGAGGGGACAGATCACTATTACAGGGAGGTGATACACAGATCACACCCACTCACCACCTACACAGAGAGGGGACAGATCACTATTACAGGGAGGTGACACACAGATCACATCCACTCACCACCTACACAGATCAGGGACAGATCACTATTACAGGGAGGTGACACACAGATCACATCCACTCACCACCTACACAGAGAGGGGACAGATCACTATTACAGGGAGGTGACACACAGATCACATCCACTCACCACCTACACAGAGAGGGGACAGATCACTATTACAGGGAGGTGGCACACAGATCACACCCACTCACCACCTACACAGATCAGGGACAGATCACTATTACAGGGAGGAGATACACAGATCACACCCACTCACCACCTACACAGATCAGGGACAGATCACTATTACAGGGAGGTGATACACAGATCACATCCACTCACCACCTACACAGATCAGGGACAGATCACTATTACAGTGAGGTGACACACAGATCACATCCACTCACCACCTACACAGAGAGGGGACAGATCACTATTACAGGGAGGTGATACACAGATCACATCCACTCACCACCTACACAGAGAGGGGACAGATCACTATTACAGGGAGGTGGCACACAGATCACAGCCACTCACCACCTACACAGAGAGGGGACAGATCACTATTACAGGGAGGTGACACACAGATCACATCCACTCACCACCTACACAGAGAGGGGACAGATCACTATTACAGGGAGGTGACACACAGATCACAGCCACTCACCACCTACACAGAGAGGGGACAGATCACTATTACAGGGAGGTGGCACACAGATCACATCCACTCACCACCTACACAGAGAGGGGACAGATCACTATTACAGGGAGGTGACACACAGATCACCTCCACTCACCACCTACACAGATCAGGGACAGATCACTATTACAGGGAGGTGACACACAGATCACACCCACTCACCACCTACACAGATCAGGGACAGATCACTATTACAGGGAGGTGACACACAGATCACATCCACTCACCACCTACACAGATCAGTGACAGATCACTATTACAGGGAGGAGATACACAGATCACATCCACTCACCACCTACACAGATCAGGGACAGATCACTATTACAGGGAGGTGACACACAGATCACATCCACTCACCACCTACACAGAGAGGGGACAGATCACTATTACAGTGAGGTGACACACAGATCACACCCACTCACCACCTACACAGATCAGGGACAGATCACTATTACAGGGAGGTGACACACAGATCACATCCACTCACCACCTACACAGAGAGGGGACAGATCACTATTACAGGGAGGTGACACACAGATCACACCCACTCACCACCTACACAGATCAGGGACAGATCACTATTACAGGGAGGTGACACACAGATCACATCCACTCACCACCTACACAGATCAGGGACAGATCACTATTACAGGGAGGAGATACACAAAGTACTGGTACCATCTGAACCTTCTGACAGCTGGGCAAGGATGGCACTCCCCAGTCACAGTAAGTGTGCAGGCAGGTAAGTACTCCCCTGTCACAGTAAGTGTGCAGGCAGGTAAGTACTCCCCTGTCACAGTAAGTGTGCAGGCAGGTAAGTACTCCCCTGTCACAGTAAGTGTGCAGGCAGGTAAGTACTCCCCTGTCACAGTAAGTGTGCAGGCAGGTAAGTACTCCCCAGTCACGGTAAGTGTGCAGACAGGTAAATACTCCCCAGTCACAGTAGGTGTGCAGACAGGGCAGGTAAGTACTCCCCCGTCACAGTATGTGTGCAGGCAGGGCAGGTAAGTACTCACCTCTCACAGAAGGTGTGCAGACAGGGTAGGACCTTGGGGATGTGGTAACGCTCTAGGCAGATACTGCAGATTAGGAATTGCTTGTCAATCTGACGCACCACGGGACTCGCCATGACCACGAAACAGGACTCACCGATCAGACCCGTTCTACAGGGGCACAAAGACATGAGATTGGCACAGGAAAAAACATCAGACTGCGCCACAGGCAGACAGGTGCGAGACTGCGCTACAGACAGGAGCCACAGACAGGCGCGAGACTGCGCTACAGACAGGTGCCACAGACAGGCGCGAGACTGCGCTACAGACAGGTGCCACAGACAGGCGCGAGACTGCGTTACAGACAGGTGCCACAGACAGGCGCGAGACTGGGCTACAGACAGGCGCGAGACTGGGCTACAGACAGGCGCGAGACTGGGCTACAGACAGGCGCGAGACTGGGCTACAGACAGGCGCGAGACTGGGCTACAGACAGGTGCTACAGACAGGCGCGAGACTGGGCTACAGACAGGCGCTACAGACAGGCGCGAGACTGGGCTACAGACAGGCGCTACAGACAGGCGCGAGACTGGGCTACAGACAGGCGCTACAGACAGGCGCGAGACTGGGCTACAGACAGGTGCTACAGACAGGCGCTACAGACAGGCGCGAGACTGGGCTACAGACAGGTGCTACAGACAGGCGCGAGACTGGGCTACAGACAGGTGCTACAGACAGGCGCTACAGACAGGCGCTACAGACAGGTGCGAGACTGGGCTACAGACAGGTGCTACAGACAGGCGCTACAGACAGGCGCTACAGACAGGTGTGAGACTGGGCTACAGACAGGTGCTACAGACAGGAGCGAGACTGGGCTACAGACAGGTGCTACAGACAGGAGCGAGACTGGGCTACAGACAGGTGCGAGACTGGGCTACAGACAGGTGCTACAGACAGGCGCGAGACTAGGCTACAGACAGGTGCTACAGACAGGCGTGAGACTGGGCTACAGACAGGTGCTACAGACAGGCGCGAGACTGGGCTACAGACAGGTGCTACAGACAGGCGCGAGACTGGGCTACAGACAGGTGCTACAGACAGGCGCGAGACTGGGCTACAGACAGGTGCTACAGACAGGCGCGAGACTGGGCTACAGACAGGTGCTACAGACAGGCGCGAAACTGGGCTACAGACAGGCGCGAGACTGGGCTACAGACAGGCGCTACAGACAGGCGCGAGACTGGGCTACAGACTGGGCTACAGACAGGCGCGAGACTGGGCTACAGACAGGCGCGAGACTGGGCTACAGACAGGCGCGAGACTGGGCTACAGACAGGCGCGAGACTGGGCTACAGACAGGCGCGAGACTGGGCTACAGACAGGCGCGAGACTGGGCTACAGACAGGCGCGAGACTGGGCTACAGACAGGCGCGAGACTGGGCTACAGACAGGCGCGAGACTGGGCTACAGACAGGCGCGAGACTGGGCTACAGACAGGCGCGAGACTGGGCTACAGACAGGCGCGAGACTGGGCTACAGACAGGCGCGAGACTGGGCTACAGACAGGCGCGAGACTGTGCTACAGACAGATGCTACAGACAGGCGCGAGACAGTGCTACAGACAGGTGCTACAGACAGGCGCGAGACTGGGCTACAGACAGGTGCCACAGACAGGCGCGAGACTGGGCTACAGACAGGTGCCACAGACAGGCGCGAGACTGGGCTACAGACAGGCGCTACAGACAGGCGTGAGACTGCGCTACAGACAGGTGCTACAGACAGGTGTGAGACTGGGCTACAGACAGGTGCTACAGACAGGTGCGAGACTGGGCTACAGACAAGTGCTACAGACAGGCGTGAGACTGCGCTACAGACAGGTGCTACAGACAGGTGTGAGACTGGGCTACAGACAGGTGCTACAGACAGGCGTGAGACTGCGCTACAGACAGGTGCTACAGACAGGTGTGAGACTGGGCTACAGACAGGTGCTACAGACAGGTGCGAGACTGGGCTACAGACAGGTGCTACAGACAGGCGTGAGACTGGGCTACAGACAGGTGCTACAGACAGGTGCTACAGACAGGTGTGAGACTGCGCTACAGACAGGTGCTACAGACAGGTGCGAGACTGGGCTACAGACAGGTGCTACAGACAGGTGCGAGACTGGGCTACAGACAGGTGCTACAGACAGGTGCGAGACTGGGCTACAGACAGGTGCTACAGACAGGTGCGAGACTGGGCTACAGACAGGTGCTACAGACAGGCGTGAGACTGGGCTACAGACAGGTGCTACAGACAGGCGCGAGACTGGGCTACAGACAGGTGCTACAGACAGGCGCGAGACTGGGCTACAGACAGGTGCGAGACTGGGCTACAGACAGGTGCTACAGACAGGTGCGAGACTGGGCTACAGACAGGTGCTACAGACAGGCGTGAGACTGGGCTACAGACAGGTGCTACAGACAGGCGCGAGACTGGGCTACACACAGGTGCTACAGACAGGTGCTACAGACAGGCGCTACAGACAGGCGCTACAGACAGGCGTGAGACTGGGCTACAGACAGGTGCTACAGACAGGTGCTACAGACAGGTGCGAGACTGGGCTACAGACAGGTGCTACAGACAGGTGCGAGACTGGGCTACAGACAGGTGCTACAGACAGGCGCGAGACTGGGCTACAGACAGGCGCTACAGACAGGTGTGAGACTGTGCTACAGACAGGTGCTACAGACAGGCGTGAGACTGCGCTACAGACAGGTGTGAGACTGTGCTACAGACAGGTGCTACAGACAGGCGTGAGACTGCACTACAGACAGGCGTGAGACTGCGCTACAGACAGGTGCTACAGACAGGTGTGAGACTGGGCTACAGACAGGTGCTACAGACAGGCGCGAGATTGGGCTACAGACAGGTGCTACAGACAGGTGCTACAGACAGGTGCGAGACTGGGCTACAGACAGGTGCTACAGACAGGCGCGAGACTGGGCTACACACAGGTGCTACAGACAGGCGCTACAGACAGGCGCTACAGACAGGCGCTACAGACAGGCGTGAGATTGGGCTACAGACAGGTGCTACAGACAGGTGCTACAGACAGGTGCCACAGACAGGCGTGAGACTGTGCTACAGACAGGCGCTACAGACAGACGCGAGACTGGGCTACAGACAGGCGCTACAGACAGGCGCGAGACTGTGCTACAGACAGGCGCTACAGACAGGCGCGAGACTGTGCTACAGACAGGCGCTACAGACAGGCGTGAGACTGTGCTACAGACAGGTGTGAGACTGTGCTACAGACAGGCGCTACAGACAGGCGTGAGACTGTGCTACAGACAGGTGCTACAGACAGGCGCTACAGACAGGCGCTACAGACAGGCGCTACAGACAGGCGCGAGACTGTGCTACAGACAGGCGCTACAGACAGGAGCGAGACTGTGCTACAGACAGGTGCTACAGACAGGCGTGAGACTGTGCTACAGACAGGCGCGAGACTGTGCTACAGACAGGCGCGAGACTGTGCTACAGACAGGCGCGAGACTGTGCTACAGACAGGCGCGAGACTGTGCTACAGACAGGCGCGAGACTGTGCTACAGACAGGCGCGAGACTGTGCTACAGACAGGCGCGAGACTGTGCTACAGACAGGCGCGAGACTGTGCTACAGACAGGCGCGAGACTGTGCTACAGACAGGCGCGAGACTGTGCTACAGACAGGCGCGAGACTGTGCTACAGACAGGCGCGAGACTGTGCTACAGACAGGCGCGAGACTGTGCTACAGACAAGTGCTACAGACAGGCGCGAGACTGGGCTACAGACAGGTGCTACAGACAGGTGCGAGACTGGGCTACAGACAGGTGCTACAGACAGGTGCTACAGACAGGCGCGAGACTGGGCTACACACAGGCGCTACAGACAGGCGCTACAGACAGGCGCTACAGACAGGCGCTACAGACAGGCGTGAGATTGGGCTACAGACAGGTGCTACAGACAGGCGCGAGACTGGGCTACAGACAGGTGCTACAGACAGGCGCGAGACTGGGCTACAGACAGGTGCTACAGACAGGCGCGAAACTGGGCTACAGACAGGCGCGAGACTGGGCTACAGACAGGCGCTACAGACAGGCGCGAGACTGGGCTACAGACTGGGCTACAGACAGGCGCGAGACTGGGCTACAGACAGGCGCGAGACTGGGCTACAGACAGGCGCGAGACTGGGCTACAGACAGGCGCGAGACTGGGCTACAGACAGGCGCGAGACTGGGCTACAGACAGGCGCGAGACTGGGCTACAGACAGGCGCGAGACTGGGCTACAGACAGGCGCGAGACTGGGCTACAGACAGGCGCGAGACTGGGCTACAGACAGGCGCGAGACTGGGCTACAGACAGGCGCGAGACTGGGCTACAGACAGGCGCGAGACTGGGCTACAGACAGGCGCGAGACTGGGCTACAGACAGGCGCGAGACTGGGCTACAGACAGGCGCGAGACTGGGCTACAGACAGGCGCGAGACTGGGCTACAGACAGGCGCGAGACTGGGCTACAGACAGGCGCGAGACTGGGCTACAGACAGGCGCGAGACTGGGCTACAGACAGGCGCGAGACTGGGCTACAGACAGGCGCGAGACTGGGCTACAGACAGGCGCGAGACTGTGCTACAGACAGGCGCGAGACTGTGCTACAGACAGATGCTACAGACAGGCGCGAGACAGTGCTACAGACAGGTGCTACAGACAGGCGCGAGACAGTGCTACAGACAGGTGCTACAGACAGGCGCGAGACTGGGCTACAGACAGGTGCCACAGACAGGCGCGAGACTGGGCTACAGACAGGTGCTACAGACAGGCGCGAGACTGGGCTACAGACAGGCGCTACAGACAGGCGTGAGACTGCGCTACAGACAGGTGCTACAGACAGGCGTGAGACTGGGCTACAGACAGGTGCTACAGACAGGTGCGAGACTGGGCTACAGACAGGTGCTACAGACAGGCGTGAGACTGCGCTACAGACAGGTGCTACAGACAGGTGTGAGACTGGGCTACAGACAGGTGCTACAGACAGGCGTGAGACTGCGCTACAGACAGGTGCTACAGACAGGTGTGAGACTGGGCTACAGATAGGTGCTACAGACAGGCGCGAGACTGGGCTACAGACAGGTGCTACAGACAGGCGTGAGACTGGGCTACAGACAGGTGCTACAGACAGGTGCTACAGACAGGTGTGAGACTGCGCTACAGACAGGTGCTACAGACAGGTGTGAGACTGGGCTACAGACAGGTGCTACAGACAGGTGCGAGACTGGGCTACAGACAGGTGCTACAGACAGGTGCGAGACTGGGCTACAGACAGGTGCTACAGACAGGCGTGAGACTGGGCTACAGACAGGTGCTACAGACAGGCGCGAGACTGGGCTACAGACAGGTGCTACAGACAGGCGTGAGACTGGGCTACAGACAGGTGCTACAGACAGGTGCGAGACTGGGCTACAGACAGGTGCTACAGACAGGTGCTACAGACAGGCGTGAGACTGGGCTACAGACAGGTGCTACAGACAGGCGCGAGACTGGGCTACACACAGGTGCTACAGACAGGTGCTACAGACAGGCGCTACAGACAGGCGTGAGACTGGGCTACAGACAGGTGCTACAGACAGGTGCTACAGACAGGTGCGAGACTGGGCTACAGACAGGTGCTACAGACAGGTGCGAGACTGGGCTACAGACAGGTGCTACAGACAGGCGTGAGACTGGGCTACAGACAGGCGCTACAGACAGGTGTGAGACTGTGCTACAGACAGGTGCTACAGACAGGCGTGAGACTGCGTTACAGACAGGTGTGAGACTGTGCTACAGACAGGTGCTACAGACAGGCGTGAGACTGCACTACAGACAGGCGTGAGACTGCGCTACAGACAGGTGCTACAGACAGGTGTGAGACTGGGCTACAGACAGGTGCTACAGACAGGCGCGAGATTGGGCTACAGACAGGTGCTACAGACAGGTGCTACAGACAGGTGCGAGACTGGGCTACAGACAGGTGCTACAGACAGGCGCGAGACTGGGCTACACACAGGTGCTACAGACAGGCGCTACAGACAGGCGTGAGACTGGGCTACAGACAGGTGCTACAGACAGGCGTGAGATTGGGCTACAGACAGGTGCTACAGACAGGTGCTACAGACAGGTGCCACAGACAGGCGTGAGACTGTGCTACAGACAGGCGCCACAGACAGACGCGAGACTGGGCTACAGACAGGCGCCACAGACAGGCGCGAGACTGTGCTACAGACAGGCGCTACAGACAGGCGCGAGACTGTGCTACAGACAGGCGCTACAGACAGGCGTGAGACTGTGCTACAGACAGGTGTGAGACTGTGCTACAGACAGGCGCTACAGACAGGCGTGAGACTGTGCTACAGACAGGCGCTACAGACAGGCGTGAGACTGTGCTACAGACAGGCGCTACAGACAGGTGCTACAGACAGGTGCTACAGACAGGCGCTACAGACAGGCGCTACAGACAGGCGCGAGACTGTGCTACAGACAGGCGCTACAGACAGGCGCGAGACTGTGCTACAGACAGGCGCTACAGACAGGCGTGAGACTGTGCTACAGACAGGCGCGAGACTGTGCTACAGACAGGCGCGAGACTGTGCTACAGACAGGCGCGAGACTGTGCTACAGACAGGCGCGAGACTGTGCTACAGACAGGCGCGAGACTGTGCTACAGACAGGCGCGAGACTGTGCTACAGACAGGCGCGAGACTGTGCTACAGACAGGCGCGAGACTGTGCTACAGACAGGCGCGAGACTGTGCTACAGACAGGTGCGAGACTGTGCTACAGACAGGTGCTACGGACAGGCGTGAGACTGTGCTACAGACAGGCGCGAGACTGTGCTACAGACAGGCGCGAGACTGTGCTACAGACAGGCGCGAGACTGTGCTACAGACAGGCGCGAGACTGTGCTACAGACAGGCGCGAGACTGTGCTACAGACAGGCGCGAGACTGTGCTACAGACAGGCGCGAGACTGTGCTACAGACAGGCGCGAGACTGTGCTACAGACAGGCGCGAGACTGTGCTACAGACAGGTGCTACGGACAGGCGCGAGACTGTGCTACAGACAGGTGCGAGACTGTGCTACAGACAGGTGCTACGGACAGGCGCGAGACTGTGCTACAGACAAGTGCTACAGACAGGCGCGAGACTGTGCTACAGACAGGTGCTACGGACAGGCGCGAGACTGCGCTACAGACAGGTGCTACAGACAGGTGCGAGACTGGGCTACAGACAGGTGCTACAGACAGGTGCTACAGACAGGCGCGAGACTGGGCTACACACAGGCGCTACAGACAGGCGCTACAGACAGGCGCTACAGACAGGCGCTACAGACAGGTGCTACAGACAGGTGCCACAGACAGGCGCGAGACTGCGCTACAGACAGGTGCTACAGACAGGTGCGAGACTGGGCTACAGACAGGTGCTACAGACAGGTGCTACAGACAGGCGCGAGACTGGGCTACACACAGGCGCTACAGACAGGCGCTACAGACAGGCGCTACAGACAGGCGCTACAGACAGGTGCCACAGACAGGTGCCACAGACAGGCGTGAGACTGTGCTACAGACAGGCGCTACAGACAGACGCGAGACTGGGCTACAGACAGGCGCTACAGACAGGCGTGAGACTGTGCTACAGACAGGTGCTACAGACAGGCGCTACAGACAGGCGCTACAGACAGGCGCTACAGACAGGCGCGAGACTGTGCTACAGACAGGCGCTACAGACAGGCGCGAGACTGTGCTACAGACAGGCGCTACAGACAGGTGCGAGACTGTGCTACAGACAGGCGCGAGACTGTGCTACAGACAGGTGCTACAGACAGGCGCGAGACTGTGCTACAGACAGGTGCTACAGACAGGCGCGAGACTGTGCTACAGACAAGTGCTACAGACAGGCGCGAGACTGTGCTACAGACAGGTGCTACAGACAGGCGTGAGACTGTGCTACAGACAGGTGCTACAGACAGGCGTGAGACTGCGCTACAGACAGGCGTGAGACTGCGCTACAGACAGGCGTGAGACTGCGCTACAGACAGGCGTGAGACTGCGCTACAGACAGGCGTGAGACTGCGCTACAGACAGGCGTGAGACTGCGCTACAGACAGGCGTGAGACTGCGCTACAGACAGGCGTGAGACTGCGCTACAGACAGGTGCTACAAACAGGCGCAAGACTGTGCTACAGACAGGTGCGAGACTGTGCTACAGACAGGTGCGAGACTGTGCTACAGACAGGTGCGAGACTGTGCTACAGACAGGTGCGAGACTGCCCTACAGACAGGCGCGAGACTGCGTTACAGACAGGTGCCACAGACAGGCGCGAGACTGCTTTACAGACAGGTGCCACAGACAGGCGCGAGACTGCGCTACAGACAGGCGCGAGACTGCGCTACAGACAGGCGCGAGACTGCGCTACAGACAGGTGCTACAGACAGGTGCTACAGACAGGCGCGAGATTGGGCTACAGACAGGCGCGAGATTGGGCTACAGACAGGTGCTACAGACAGGCGTGAGATTGGGCTACAGACAGGCGTGAGATTGGGCTACAGACAGGTGCTACAGACAGGCGTGAGATTGGGCTACAGACAGGTGCTACAGACAGGCGTGAGATTGGGCTACAGACAGGTGCTACAGACAGGCGTGAGATTGGGCTACAGACAGGTGCTACAGACAGGCGTGAGATTGGGCTACAGACAGGCTCTGTGATGGGACATGTGTCTCTGATGGGAACTGTCTCTCTGATGGGAGTCATCTCTGTCTCTCTGATGGGAATTGTCTCTCTGATGGGAGCCATCTCTGTCTCTCTGATGGGAATTGTCTCTCTGATGGGAGCCATCTCTGTCTCTCTGATGGGAACTGTCTCTCTGATGGGAACTGTCTCTCTGATGGGAACTGTCTCTCTGATGGGAGTCATCACTGTCTCTCTGATGGGAACTGTCTCTCTGATGAGAGTTATCACTGTCTCTCTGATGGGAACTGTCTCTGTTATGGAAGCTGTCTCTTTATGGGAGATGTCTGTGTCTCTCTGATGGGAGTCATCTCTGTCTCTCTGATGGGAACTGTCTCTCTGATGGGAGTCATCTCTGTCTCTCTGATGGGAACTGTCTCTCTGATGGGAGTCATCTCTGTCTCTCTGATGGGAACTGTCTCTCTGATGGGAGTCATCTCTGTCTCTCTGATGGGAACTGTCTCTCTGATGGGAGTCATCTCTGTCTCTCTGATGGGAACTGTCTCTCTGATGGGAGTCATCACTGTCTCTCTGATGGGAGTCATCTCTGTTATGGAAGCTGTGTCTCTCTGATGGAATGGGAGCTGTCTGTGTCTCTCTGATGGGAACTGTCTCTCTGATGGGAGTCATCACTGTCTCTCTGATGGGAACTGTCTCTCTGATGGGAGTCATCTCTGTTATGGAAGCTGTCTGTGTCTCTCTAATGGGAGATGCCTCTGTCTCTCTGATGGGAACTGTCTCTCTGATGGGAGCTGTCTCTGTCTCTCTGATGGGAGATGTCTCTGCATTGTGACTCACCATGTGAGATGTTTTCTCCCGCCGGGCAGTGTCAGTCTGTCTCTCTCCCCCTCTGCGGTCTGTCTCTGTGGATGTTAGTCTGTCTCTCTTCTCCAGGCCGCAGTCTGCCTCTCCCAGGCTGCCATTGTGCAGAGGAACAGCTGAGAGATGACATCACAGAGGGACAGCCCCCAACTCTGACATCACGCAGGGACAGCCCCCAACTCTGACATCACGCAGGGACAGCCCCTAGATGTGACGTCACAGATAGCCGGCCCCACAGATCGGTGTATACCAGAGCAGTGGGAGATTTGTGGTGAGAAGCGTTTTAATGTTGGTGAACGTTTCCTAATGTCAGATTCAGAGATCCGTCACATTACAGTACATTATAATATAGTGCGATATAATACAGTGCGATATAATACAGTGCGATATAATACAGTGCGATATAATACAATACAGTACAGTGCAATACAATAGAATACAGTACAGTACAATAACATACAGTATAATATAATACAATACAGTGCAATACAATACAGTACAATATAATACAGTACAGTACAATATAATATAGTGCAATATAATACAGTACAGTACAATATAATATAGTGCGATATAATACAGTGCGATATAATACAATACAGTACAGTGCAATACAATATAGTGCAATATAATACAGTACAGTACAATATAATATAGTGCGATATAATACAGTGCGATATAATACAATACAGTACAGTGCAATACAATATAGTGCAATATAATACAGTACAGTACAATATAATATAGTGCGATATAATACAGTGCGATATAATACAATACAGTACAGTGCAATACAATATAGTGCAATATAATACAGTACAGTACAATATAATATAGTGCGATATAATACAGTGCGATATAATACAATACAGTACAGTGCAATACAATAGAATACAGTACAGTACAATATAATACAGTATAATAATACAATACAGTGCAATACAATACAGTACAATATAATACAGTACAGTACAGTACAGTTCAATAGAGTACAATATATACAGTACAATACCGTGCAATACAATACAATGCAGCACAGTGCAGTACAATACAATACAGTGCAGTACAATAAAATGCAGCACAGTACAGTGCAGAACAGTGCAATGTAATGCAATACAGTACAATACACTACAGTGCAATGTAATGCAGTACAGTACAATACAATACAATACAATACAATGCAGCACAGTGCAGTACAATACAATACAATGCAGCACAGTACAATACAGTGCAGTACAATACCGTGCAGCACAGTACAGTGCAGAACAGTGCAATGTAATGCAATACAGTACAATACACTACAGTGCAATGTAATGCAGTACAGTACAATACAATACAATACAATGCAGCACAGTGCAGTACAATACAATACAGTGTAGTACAATACAGTATAGTACAGTGCAGTACAATACCGTGCAGCACAGTACAGTGCAGAACAGTGCAATGTAATGCAATACAGTACAATACACTACAGTGCAATGTAATGCAGTACAGTACAATACAATACAATAAAATGCAGCACAGTGCAATACAATACAATACAGTGCAGTACAATACAATACAGTGCAGTACAATAAAATGCAGCACAGTACAGTGCAGAACAGTGCAATGTAATGCAATACAGTACAATACACTACAGTGCAATGTAATGCAGTACAGTACAATACAATACAATACAATGCAGCACAGTGCAGTACAATACAATACAGTGTAGTACAATACAGTATAGTACAGTGCAGTACAATACCGTGCAGCACAGTACAGTGCAGAACAGTGCAATGTAATGCAATACAGTACAATACACTACAGTGCAATGTAATGCAGTACAGTACAATACAATACAATACAATGCAGCACAGTGCAGTACAATACAATACAGTGTAGTACAATACAGTATAGTACAGTGCAGTACAATACAATGCAGCACAGTACAGTGCAGAACAGTGCAATGTAATGCAATACAGTACAATACACTACAGTGCAATGTAATGCAGTACAGTACAATACAATACAATACAATGCAGCACAGTGCAATACAATGCAGCACAATGCAGTACAATACAATACAGTGCAGTACAATAAAATGCAGCACAGTACAGTGCAGAACAGTGCAATGTAATGCAATACAGTACAATACACTACAGTGCAATGTAATGCAGTACAGTACAATACAATACAATACAATGCAGCACAGTGCAGTACAATACAATACAGTGTAGTACAATACAGTATAGTACAGTGCAGTACAATACCGTGCAGCACAGTACAGTGCAGAACAGTGCAATGTAATGCAATACAGTACAATACACTACAGTGCAATGTAATGCAGTACAGTACAATACAATACAATACAATGCAGCACAGTGCAGTACAATACAATACAGTGTAGTACAATACAGTATAGTACAGTGCAGTACAATACAATGCAGCACAGTACAGTGCAGAACAGTGCAATGTAATGCAATACAGTACAATACACTACAGTGCAATGTAATGCAGTACAGTACAATACAATACAATACAATGCAGCACAGTGCAATACAATGCAGCACAGTGCAGTACAATACAATACAGTGCAGTACAATAAAATGCAGCACAGTACAGTGCAGAACAGTGCAATGTAATGCAATACAGTACAATACACTACAGTGCAATGTAATGCAGTACAGTACAATACAATACAATACAATGCAGCACAGTGCAGTACAATACAATACAGTGTAGTACAATACAGTATAGTACAGTGCAGTACAATACAATGCAGCACAGTACAGTGCAGAACAGTGCAATGTAATGCAATACAGTACAATACACTACAGTGCAATGTAATGCAGTACAGTACAATACAATACAATACAATGCAGCACAGTGCAATACAATGCAGCACAGTGCAGTACAATACAATACAGTGCAGTACAATAAAATGCAGCACAGTACAGTGCAGAACAGTGCAATGTAATGCAATACAGTACAATACACTACAGTGCAATGTAATGCAGTACAGTACAATACAATACAATACAATGCAGCACAGTGCAGTACAATACAATACAGTGTAGTACAATACAGTATAGTACAGTGCAGTACAATACAATGCAGCACAGTACAGTGCAGAAAAGTGCAATGTAATGCAATACAGTACAATACACTACAGTGCAATGTAATGCAGTACAGTACAATACAGTACAGTACAGAACAATGCAACACTGTACAATGCAATACAGTACAATTCAATACAGTATTGTATACAGTGTGTATCTTGGTCTACAGTAAAATGGCCACCAAGTCCCTGCACTGCAGACACTGTCTATAACAGCAGTAAATGTACAGTTCTACCTCTATATAGAACTCTGACGTACAGACCCATATTGTTTATCTTGGTCTACAGTAAAATAGCCACCAAGCCCCTGCACTGCAGACACTGTCTATAACAGCAGTAAATGTACAGTTCTACCTCTATATAGAACTCTGACGTACAGACCCATATTGTTTATCTTGGTCTACAGTAAAATAGCCACCAAGCCCCTGCACTGCAGACACTGTCTATAACAGCAGTAAATGTACAGTTCTGCCACTATATAGAACTCTGAGGTACAGACCCATATTGTGTATCTTGGTCTACAGTAAAATGGCCACCAAGCACTTGTACAGAAACTTTCTATAACAGCAGTAAATCAATATGTAGTTCTACCTCTAAATAGAACTGTGGTACATATCCATATCGTTTATCTTTGTCTACACTAAAATGGCCACCAAGTCCCTGCACTGCAGACACTGTCATTGACAGCAGTAAATGTACAGTTCTATGGCTATATAGAACTCTGAGGTACAGACCCATATTGTGTATCTTGGTCTACAGTAAAATGGCCACCAAGCCCCTTGTACAGAAACTTTCTATAACAGCAGTAAATCAATGTGCAGTTCTACCTCTAAATAGAGCTGTGGTACATACCATATCTTTGTCTGCACTAAAATGTAGGCTGACCAGATCTCACCTTTAACTGGGGACACATAGGAAATAGCCATTTTGCAGTACTTCACTGAAGTCAGTGCAGTCCTGCTGTATGAATTTCTCCTATGCGTCCCCGCTTAAAGGTGAGGTCCAGTCAGCCTACTAAAATGGCCCCCAAGCCCCTGCTCTTTCTATAACAGCAGTCAGTGGGCGGTTCTCCCTGTATAGAACTCTGTTTTTTGTTTACATGGTTTGAATCTAGGTCTACACCAAAATGGCCTCTGGCCCTACCACAACAAGCTGCTTCTATAACAGCAATCAATGGGATTTTTTCCATGTTTAGAATTCTGTACCTCCCGAGTGTACCTATATAGGAAGAACACTCCTCCTTGAGACCCAAATCCCTCTTTCCCACCTTGGTATCCTTCTGTTTAGGAGATCACACAGTGTGATGTATATATAAGTGTATCACACTGCTCGACAGCAAAAAAACTCACATATTTATGTCATCTTCAATACATGTGTTTATACATTAGTCTGTGTAAGTAACACATTGATCTTGTTATAAAACTTGTATTGAATTACATAAAAAAAAGCCATGAAATAACAGAAAAATTCTAGGTAATAATCCGACCCACCAGTCACACCCCCAGCAACCCCCCGTAATATGAAAGTGTTCCTCTTTGGCCATTTGAAATGTTGGGAGCTATGGAATACTTTGGTACATATTAATTGTGTGAGCCTAGGTCTACAACAAAATGGCCATAAAGTACCAGCACTGCAGATACGTTCTATAACAGCATTCAGTAGGAGGTACTACCTGTATAGATCTCAGTGGTACAGGTGCGAAGTGTGATCAACAGGGGTGATGTGGCGTGGGCTGAATTTGATGGATGCATGTTACTAGTGCACAGACGTGACCACCAAGTCCTTGCACTTCAGACATCTCTATTACAGTAGCCTATGGTGACCAGACCTCACCTTTAACCGGGGATGAATATGAAAAATGCATACTGCAGGGCTGCTTTGATTTCAGTGAAGTACTGAAATATGCCTATTTCCTATGTGTCCCCGGTTACAGGTGAGATCTGGTCAGCCTACTATGAGCACATCTCCTTGTATAACACTCTGTGGTACACATGCATGGTGTGAGTGTAGGTCTACTCCAAAATGGTCACCAAGCCCTTGCACTGCATACATCTCTATTATAGTATCCTACCAGTAATACTGATTTTAAGATCCTATCTAAGATAATGGCTATGCACCTACAAGATATGCTTCCATCTATTATCTGTGCTGAGCAAACAAGTTTAATTCAGAACAGACGTCCAGTTAAGAGTATGTGGGCCACCGTATCCACGCTCATGTCTTCCAGAGACTCTCCAGCCTCGGATTATATGATAGCTAACCCTGATGAGGAGAAGGCCTTTGATAGGATTGAAAGATCTCATCTTTTCTGTATCTTATTCTCACTATGTATCATCAGCATTCCACCTTCTTGGCTATCAATGGGGCAAATACACCTCCAACACTTCTGGGTAGAGGGACCAGTCAGGACTGTCCCTTATCTCCCCTGTTATTAAGTTTAGCTTTAGATCCTCTCTTGTGCAAATTATCCTATCTTCCATCTTTCCAAGTCATCCAGTTACTAGGGATGGGCGAAAAGTGTGAAAAATTCCCTCGTGACTTTTTGCAAAAACTTGCCGATTTTTCACTTTTCTGCCTATGCAAAAATTTCCTCCTTTTCGCCTATTTTAACACATTTGTTGCCTATTTTAACCCATTTTTTGCCTATATTTCCTATAGGTACTACAGTTCTCACTGTACTATTACTTCTTCGGACGGCTGAAGTTTAGAAATAAGTGTCTGAAAGTCAAAGTTGTGAGTCCTACAACAACACATGGCTTGAAAAATGTGTTATCATGCAGAGTGCCTTTGTACTTCCTGTTTAAGTGACACTGGTACATATTCATGATGATATCAAGTAATAATAAAATAAAGTACAACCTACAGTGTGGCAGATATGTATGGTAGTGGTGATGGGGGACTGGCATGGTGTGATTTGTGTGTGTATTTTTACCACTGTCATACTCTATCCTCCTTCTCAGATTATTGACACACATTACTTATCGATCATAGCAGTGGTCCCAATTGGGGTAGATGGTGGAAACCCTTCTTCACATCCCTCCTGCACCTCCTCATCTGTGCTGCTGTTAATATATTTGTCCTGGCTTTGTCTGTCATAGTCCTCTGCTCCACCCCTCCCCCTTCCCCTTGTCCTTCCCCTTGTGCGTTTGCTGGACATTACACAACGACACTGTGCTTTTACTGTACCGTACACAACACAACTGATGGAGCTGTATGATGCCTTGCCTAAACCCAGTCAGCTGTCTGTCACTGTCACCTAAGATATTTAGCTATTTATTTCTTCATTCATTTTTATTTCTTTATTCTTTTTTATTTATTTTTTTATTTAAAAAAAAATGTTTAAGTTGTCCACCATGTTGTCTTATCACTGTCTGTCCCCAAAAAATTATAACTGAAAAACAAAATCAACAACTTCTTTGTTGTTGCTCTATCTACTCTAAGCTTTATCCTTGCTTCTTACCCGTGCCGATCTTGCTTGGCTTATTGCCTTCTCCACATTTGTCTGGCGGGGAGGAAACCTTGCAGCACTATGCCCAATTGCATCTGCCCCCATCTTTAGCAGGCATCTCTTTCTCCAGTGTTCACTATATAATCTGGTGAGCTTACTACGTCTTGCTATTAATTGGATCCACAGCTCTGATGTCTCAAGACTACAGACCATGATTATCATTTACCCCACCTCTTCCACCCTACATACCTGTTGTATGCTAGGCCATCTTACCTTCATCCATTTACTGACTCCAATCCCCTTATTGTCTAGCATGGCAAATTTTGCATACTAAATTGTACAAACATAGCCATGGTAATCCGGACTTTCCCCATGGATGAATAAGGGAAAACACCTACTTGAAGATCTTTTAAACCCGGCCACTCATACGGTTCTTTCCTTCCAAGACTTGCAAACATGACTTGCCCTCCCTCACCACTTTTTCCTCTACTTGCAAACACACCATTATGCTACCTCTCTTCTAAACAGAAGGCCAGAGATGCTCAACTAAGCTCATGAGCTTCCAAGAGTATGCAAAAGCTCATTGGGACTCTGTCCTCAAACCCAGTGTACAATCTCTTTTAACTCACAAATACTGTACACAGAGAAGAAATATTCTCAAGCATATCATACAGGTCCTGCCAAAATGCCAGTCCAGCCATGAAACATCAGATGATTCTTCTCTGAACAAGAGAAGCAGCTAAACCCAGATATACATTTCAGCCTTGTTTGACCTTATCAGTGAGGTACAGCTGATTCCTCTAGTTCCTTGTGACCAAGGGGGCCACGTCTGGATTCCCCCATTAACCTTAGCGTGACCGACCCTCAGAGCAATTTGCATATAGATAGAAGAAGTCAGAGATGCTCAACTAGGCTCATGATCTTGTAAGGGTATGCAAAAGCTCACTGGGACTGTGTCCTCACACCCAGGGTGCAATCTCTTTTAGCTCACAAATACCATACACAGAGAGGAAATATTCTGAAACATATCATACAGGTCCTATCCAAAACAACTGTCCAGCCACGAAATATCAGACAATTCTTCTCTGAACATGTGAAGCAGCTAACCCCAGATGTACATGTCGGGTTTGAAAATATTCTTTATTTACATATCCAAATCATGTTACATATATTTCTTTGAAAGATACAAATCACAGTACATACATCACATAACATATACATGAACAATGTAGGCATTCGTTTTATTTTTTCCAGTATAACATTTTTACGTGGTTTATAACTTTATTGGTACATCAAGAAAAAGCCTGGGTGATGGCGGTGGTGGGCCAGGAGCTGGGGCAATTGGGCGGGGGTAGGGGTAGCAGTGTAGGGGCAGGGGTGAGAGTGGGCCATGGGAGGGAGATTTAATCTTTCTCCTCTTCCGGACTGTCAGTGATGGAATAGTCTCTGAGGAGGCTGTGACGTAACCTTCTACAGTCCTGGACTGACACCTGCTCTCTCTCCTCAGTGCGGGGAGATTTCTGGCAAACCACAAAGCGTCTTTTACACAACACATGATGCACCAGGTGTCCTGAATAACGTCCAAGGTGTGTGTGCCTGGAAATAGTCCGTAAAGCACCGAATGGTAAGACAGGTGATTCCTGTGAACATTGTCCCAGAGTTCAGGTTTCAGGGTATCTAACAAAGCCTGTCCAAAACACGTGCAGGGCTGTTTCTTCTGCCACAATGCACGTGGGGCAATGTCTGTATCTGCACAGCCCCCTCGCATGCACCAATGTCCTGAGGGGGAGGCCTCCCTGTATGGTCATCCATGCCATGTCCTTGTGTCTATTGGTCAGCCTGCTTGATGCCACATTTTTCCAGACTGTCTCTGCTGTGGCATCGGGGAGCCCTGAAATTTGCTCCATCGTGTCCTTAGCTCTGATCAGTTTGTGGATGATTCTTGGGGTCCACAATTCGGGCTTGACTCCTTCCAGTTGGTGCTCCCTCACAAACTTAGAACCATGGGGTAGTCCAGTTGTAGGGGATGGAGCTGTCCCACTTGTCCCGGCCAAGCACCTCTCCCCGTTGTGTTTATACAAGATCGTTATTATGCCCTCTCTTAGTGCAGGGGCCATTCTGCCCTCCACCACCTTCTCCTCGTACAGCTCGAGCAGGTCCAGGCCAATGAGTCCCACAGCGCTATGTATAGCTCCACTGGGAGACCAGCACTGCCTGGGGTCCTGCCCCGCCTGTAGGATTTGGCGACAGAGTGCAGCTCCCCCGCTGTGAGAGGTGTATTCATGGCAGCTTGACCTGCAGGATCAATGGTGTTAGTGATACCTGACAGGAACTTCTCCGCTGCTTCCTTTTCTGTCAGTTTAGGGGAGAAGAGGTCTCTGTAGAAGTCTGTGACTACCTTCTTGACCTCTTCCTTCCCCTCTCGCAGTACTCCTTGGTTATCTCACAGTTCACCCAGGGGTGTGTGGGCAGCGTGGAGTTTCCTGAAAAGGAAAGAGTTACATTTCTCACCGTTCTCCAGGTTCTCCACTTTGGAACGGAAGATGAGTTGCCTGGATTCCTCCTCAAAGTGCCTTTTCAGGCTCTCCTTGGTCTCCTCCAGCTCCTCTCTCACATCCCAGTTGCAGAGTTGGAGTTGTACTCAGGTGCAGAGAAAGGTATTGAATAACGCCATAGTATGGCAAAATATGGACTGAGCTTCCAAGGGGAATGAAGAGGTAGGGGAAAATGTATGAAACTATATACAACATACAGTAAGTACTGTGAAGAAACAGGAGGTTCAACTTTCATGTCCCTGTGATATATGAGGACTGTGGGATTATATGGACATTCCAGCAATACATCTGCTATGAACGTTTCCTATCGCAAGTCCTTTGAACTCAACCTCGCCATCTATTGGTTGAAACTTGCATTGCAGCATTGTGCTATGCACTGCCATCTGTTGGTTGGTGATCTACGTTGCAGCATTGCTGTGTCCCATGCGAGTATGCAAATATGGCACTGTTGCATTCTGGGACCGTCAGTTTCTCTCCAATGTTTTCATTTTACTCCCCATCCTACACCCTAAAATTGTTAGACCATGTTATGTTTGTTGTATGTCTTGTCTTCTGTGTGTTATGATATTTTGTAATATTCATGTCACCCCAAGTTAAACGAAGGATGCGAAAGGCCTGGTATTCCTTTTCAACGAGCTGGATTTCTTTCTTTCCCTCTTCCTCCAGATGTGGGTATTGATGATACCAAAGCCCATGTAGCAAAAAGTGCCTTGTTATAAGTGGTGTTGTTTTCTCAGGGTAGAGGGGTGAGTTCCTGCCAGGATGTCACAGAGGGGACTGAACCTGTTCCCCAGAACAAGGCAAAGGGGTTAGTGCCTGCCCAGCAGAGACTTTGCAGCAGAGGGAAGGATACCTGCTCCGCAGTGACCTGTTCCAGTGGGTAGAAGTGCCAGTCCCTACCCAGGTCACTGCTCCCCATTGGGCTGGCTGCACCTGGAGGTCTTCCAATCCGGTTGACCGCTCCTCCTCTGGGTGGTGCAGCTAGATCCAGTGGCAAACGGCCCAGGTCTGTCCGGTGGTCCTCTGAGGTCGGTACGGTGTAAATGACCTGGTAGGTGCCCCCTAACGCTACAGGGGTGGGTGCCTGCTGCGGAGGGCCGTCACAAGTACCATGGTAGAACCTGCTGGAACTGCAGTTTTCTTTGCAGTTTTCTTGAACCATGGTTCATCCTTTTGCCTGAAATAAACTGTGAACTTTAACCTTGGTTAGATCCCACCATTGGGATACATTGGGGAAGCGTCCTTTATCATGTCGCCAAGACACATATGCACTGCGCAGCTCATCCATTATCTCCCTCCTCTCTAACAGGGTACACTTCAGCTTCCAGGAGCCTGGGCCAGGAGGAAACCCTTTGCCCAAGGCCCCCTGGAAGTGAATTGCCCTGTGGTCAGGGGACCATGGAGTGCTGCTTGTTCTGTACTGCTCTGGGTGTGAACACAAAGTCAATCCGGTAACGCTCCAAATATAATTCACGGAGCCCACCCACATGGATCCCGCAGGTTTGCCTCAGTGACCATCTCCCTAGGCAGCCTAGATGTTACTTCTAGCTTGGCTTGGCTGCTGGAGCTCCACACCCTCTTCTCAACTGGGCAGTTAAAGGGACAGTAATGTCACATAAAAAATATTTAGATTAAGTAGATATTGAAAAAATGTAAAAACTATTTGCAACTAACACTATCTCTCTAACTGCTATGGTTTGAGAGATATAGGGATTCAAAGTTCTCCCCTTCTCCTGTTGTCAACTGTAAATCTGACAGCAGGAGAATCGAGTCATGTGACTGGAGGAGGCTCTGCAGCAGAGCTGATATCGCGTTACTTAAAAATAATTCACTGGAACTATCTACAAAGTGTGCCAGGTTTGGAAGCTCGCTTTATAGACCTTTCCAGTAAATTAATTCTTTTTAAGTAACGAGAACTGGGCTCTGCTGCAGAGCCGCCTGCTGGTCCCCGGACCGGCATCTCCTGCTGTCAGCTAGACACTGATGTCAGGAGAAGGGGAGGGAGGAGGAACTTTGAATCCTGATATCTCTCAAACCATAGCGGTTTGGGAGATAGGGTTTGTTGCAAATAGTTTATTTTTTCAATATCTACCTAAATCTAAATATTTTTTTGGGAGGCACTATGGACCCTTTAAAGCCCCCGCCTATCACCACTGCTCTGGAAGTCACTAGCTGGGTCCTCATGCACTGGAGTAGTTCCAGTCGCTGCCTCTTTTCAGGGGAGGCATACACGGTTATGAGCCTTACATGTTCCCCCTTCCAGGAGCCATCCACGGCAAGAAGTCTACCGCAGACTTGCACCTGGGCGGAGTCAACCATGAAACGCCCCTCCTCCCAATCAAGATGGCGATACCTGCAGACTTAAAGCCATTTCCCCCGGACCAGAATGACGGGCCATGGGACCACAGCCTGCTTAGGAGACGGTAGAATTGGGAGAAGGGGATGGAGCATTCCTGCAGCATATAAACGTCACATTTCTGGAAAGAAAGAAAAGTTAGGAAATTCTGTCTCCTAAACTGGTCCCCAATGCTCCTCACATTAATGGTAAACACAGATACTGATGCCATTAGTTGGGAGAATAAAAAGGCAGGTTAGTACATCATTTACCACTGTCTTCCTCAGTCTCTGCACCTTCTCCTCCTCCTCCCTGGTCCAGGAGGTCCAAGGGGGCGTTGAGGAGGTTGTCTGTGGCTTCCAGTTCCTCATGGCTCAGGCTGAGTATTTCGGATTCTGTTGCTGGTCCATCTGACGGGGTTAGCTCCTTCACCATCTGTTCCATCTGGTCCTCTGCTGTTTCTAGATGTGTTGGAGGGGCAGATGTGTGTGCCCTCTTCTGGACATTTTGGTTGGAGGGGATCATTCAATCCTCTTCCTTCTTTCTTTTCCTTCTGTGCACCTTTTTCAACTGCAAACCCAGCGGTGTACCTGCAGTGGATGGAAGAGGAGGAAAGGGTTCCTGGGAGGGGTCTGTTGCAGCTTGGAAGAGGGTTAATGCTGCTGCAGTGAGGGGTAGTTGGACAGGGAGGGAGGGAGGCGGGGGGGTTTGAGGCAGTAGAGGGCGTTGGAGTTGCTACCTCTGGTAGGGGAAGGAGGAGAGTTGTACTGGCCTCAGACAGAGCCGATTTAACATTTGCAGGGATGGGGGCTGCTGGTCTTACCCTTCCTAGGCTTTGCTGTAGGAGGTGCCTTTCATTTTGCCGGCAGGGTTGGGGCTTTTCCCATTTTCTGGAGCTCTTTCTCTGCGGCTGCTGCACAGGTCTTGGTCCTTTGTTTACAGACCTTGTACATGTGGGATGCCTCACCACAGAGATTACAGCATGTGTTCCTTGGACAGTCCTTGGTTTCATGCCCCGCCACTTTGCAGATCCTGCAGGCCATCTGTCTGCACTCTCTACCCTGCTGTCCCGGTTGCTTGCATTTCCCTCAGTTCTTCGGTTGGTCATGGTAGAAAAGTATTCCAGCAGAGTTACCCAGGGAAAAGATTTGGGGTAGGTGCTGTAGTCCATCTGTAGACTGTTGGTCTTGTCTTAGCCGGACCACAAGTGACCCTTTTCCTATCCAGAAGCCATACTTGTCTTTCATCTGAGTTGGCTCCCTTATGACTGTGCAGAAACACTTCAGAAATGTGGAGATGTCTCTTCCCGGTGTAAGTGGGTTCTGCATTGAAACCGACACCCGCCTCTTCTCTCTTTGGATAGGGTGATTGCCCACAAAGCAAGAGAGAGGGGATTTGGGCCTCGTAGCTTTGAACATCTCCCAGTACCTCTTGCATTCTCTGATGGATATGAAGTTGATATAAAAGATACCACCTAGGAGGCTCTGCACGCTGAGGGTTTCTGCTTCTGTGAAGCCATGGTTCAATCACATCTGTTTGTTGAAGGTCTCAGCATTCAGGTCTGGGGTTCTGCCTTCCACCTCTTTCAGCTTCAGCACTACAGTCCGCCGCATCCAAGGCTCCAGAGAGGGGAGATCCCCTTGGTGGCCGCTGCCTCCTGCCGTCCGGAAAGCAGCAGTCATCAGAGCCCTGAACTGGCTTTCCCACACTGTTGCTGTCTTTAGGGGTTGGCTTACCCAGATCCTTGCAGCTGGTTCCCCACAAGTTGGCTTCAGTCTGTTGTGCTGTCTTGCTTTCAGCCCTCTTGGCTTCGTTTTGGAGGTTGATTGACGGCACCCTAATAAAAGGAAATTATAAATGTGGACACAAAGCCTGCATCACTTGTAACTATATACAGCATAAGAAGACTCAGTTTACTTGTAAATCTACGAGTGAGAGATTTGAAATTGAAGCATTCCTACAGTGTACTTCCACTTATGTTATATACATGTTGGAGTGCCCTTGTGGACTCCAATATGTAGGTAGAACTATAAGGAGCATGAAAGATCGCTTCCTGGAACACAGAAGAGGAATTATAAGAGGCAACCAAAAACAAAGTGTAGCAAGACATTTTGCAGAATACCACCACAGTGATCCACAAAATCTAAAATTATATATTATCGACCAGATACCTCTACAAGCAAGAGGGGGTGACCGCTTCTCTAAACTAGCGAAACAGGAGATATATTGGATCTTCAAGTTACAAACCATGAGTCCATTAGGTTTAAATGAAGAAATGGATCTCTGGTGTATTAGATAATTAACGTGAAGAAATACACAAACAATAAGAAAGCCCCTGAAATTAACATATGAAAAGGAGAGAACAAAGAACGGATAGTTCTCTTCTATATAAAATATCCACTGATACGGCTACTGAGAAGGAACAAAAGAGAAGAGGATCCTAATAAATATTTTAAGGATGAGATTGGATCGATATTATAGTAAAGAAAATTATATTAATAAGATCTGTAAATTTAAATTTATATCAAGAAAAGAAATTCTCCAATTATAAATTATATCATACTTTATATTTTACTATAGCCTCTAACAATATTTTCAGTGATCACTACAGTGTACTATTTAAACGTATAATAGCCGATATAGCTATGAAAGATCGTCTACTAATAAGAATAGATATAGGGGACAAAGCACTTTATTAAGTATTTAAATAATTGTGTCTTTTGATAATATTCTAAGTAACTGTAAGAATGTATCGCCAATAAGCTTTATAGCAAGTACTCAAACAGTACTGTTGGAGGTCACAATACATAACCACCAACTTGCTAGTGAAACAGTAACAACAAGTTATCAAACTATATATAATATACATTTAGGTTTTAAATATGTATTTCTAACAAAGTCAATAGTTCATACAATTATTCAATAACATCTAATTAATAGAAACCAATATGGAGGATAAAGCATCATATTCAGTACATTAAGAATACCGCATCCTGTCAGTTCCCTCAGGGACTGTTACAATGTAACAAGCCTCTATAGTATAACCACTCGTTCCTTTGAACCAGCATTTCTAGCGAATAGAACAATGTATCGCTAACTAATCTGCAATAGCAACAATAATAGCAACAATGACTCAGTTGCAGGTTACACACAATCATTTCAAAATGATCTTTTACCCATTCATTACTTTGATCGTAAAAATTACTTTATTTGTTGGTTTTCACCTTCGGAGTTACAATACTCCTTTTTTTTCCTTCCCCTTTGAACTTTCTAAACATTGTGATTGGCTGAACCAATAATAAAATAGGGACAGCTGTCAGGGCCCAATCAGAAAATACTTCCAGAAGAAGGCGCAAAAAAGCAAACAGCGCCGAAACGCGTTGAAGAAGCAACCTGACGTACGATGATACGGAACGCCGAATGTGGAGAGGAACATTGAGGGAGCAGGAGGACCGGTATCGAATCACGGAGAGAAGTGCCGGCACAGGACTATACAGCAGCGGGGAAACGGTTCCAAGGACGAGACTTTTGCTTGTACTTGAAGGGTTAAGACGCATCAGGAGTTTGAAGTAAGCGGCCACACAAACCGGGATTTGTATAACAAGTGCACTGATTTAGATGGTTACACTGACTGCTTACGTTCCTTCCTGATCACACTCGACACACTGCAGTTCCCCCTGAGTATATGTACAGGACGCCGATACCTCATTAGTCTCCATTTATGATACCTGCATCTATGTTGTATTTATACAAACTGCTCCATATCCACTTTTGTATTAATTCTCTACAACTTAGTATGTATATATTTATACACTACTATTTTATGTGAATTTATTTATTCTCTTAGTATCTTTGATCTCTATTTGAGTAATTTGGGGATTTTCTCTGTCAACATATACAAGTTGTGCTTTTATTGATCTTCATTGATTTTATATGTACGCTTTTTATTAATAAAATACTACACTTAGATCTACTTTTATGCGCTGTCCCACCCCATCCCTTTTCTGTTTTTTGTTACAAGACAATCTACCCAGGATTGAATTGCAACTCATTAACAGGGACAAGCTGCTGAAAGAACTTGTATCACGGGGTTTTGAAAGACTATATCTATAGGGATAAGTTTTTTTTTTTTCTTCCTTCTCTCACCATCCCTATACACACAATAAATAGGTCTCTTCATTTAAAATAAAATTAAAATGAAAAAAGATCTATAAAAAGATTTATTATCATCAAATGTTTAATAGGAATATACTATAAACTATATGATAAACAATCATCTAATACCCCATAATACAGAGATCTAATATCTGATATAGATAGGGGGCGCAATACTACCTCCAGCTTTATTCCTTTTGGAGGTTGCTGGAGGCTGTGACAGCTGCCATTTTATCTTGGTTGTTAAGGGGCGTGGTTATGCAAATTTATGCAGATGAGCCCCCATCAGTATTTTCCTTTAGGACGAGTTTCTGTGCTGCACAGGGCTCGGTGGTGGAGCTTATGAACTCTTCGCCATGTCTTCAAATTCGCCAATTAGGCACAGTTTCTTCAGTGGGGTTTCTTGCTTGTAGCCTTAGTTGCGCCAGCTTGGACTGAGCTGGATTTCTGGAGAGGAGATTCCTGCTCAGTCTTTGTTCATACACTACCAAGAGCTCGCACAGCTTCCACGAATTCTCCTTTTAGCGCCTTGCTTCCTCAAGCTTCGGCTTGTAGATCGATCCCTTGGGAGCTCTCTCTGCCGCTGGAGAGCGTGCCCTCCCAAAAAGGGATTCTGGGCATCTTCTACCTCACCGGTGTTAGAAAGGGCCGAGCCCAACCAGCATTAATTTCATGCAGGTGTTGGTAAACCAGTTTCAGATGGAAGCCTTCTCCGCTGCCAGAGGAAGTGCCTTCCGCTAGGAAGACTGTGCTTCTCTAACCTCAACGGTGTTACGTAGAGGCCGGAACCACTACAATCATTAATCTCCACCAGGTGCTGGGGAATCATCAAAAGTCTACAACTAGCAAAAATCTCACCTCAGTTAAACTTCATAGGTTATGATACTGCCACTGCGCAGTCCATGTCAATGGTCAATGTCCAATGTCCACTGTCCAATGTCCAATGTCCAATGTCCAATGTCCACTGTGTTAAGCATCATCAGTAAGGTACAGCTGATCCCTCTAAGCTATTGTGAGCAAGGGGTCCTCGTCTGGATTCCCTCATTACCCTTAGGGGTGACTAAACCCATGAGCAATTTTCATAGAAATAGAAGAAGTCAGAGATGCTCAACTAGGGTCACAAGTGACTAGAGGGATCAGCTGCACCTCAATGATGAGGCCCAACAAGGCCGAAACGTACGTCTGGGGTTAGCTGTTTCCCTTCTACAGAGAAGACTTGTCTGGCATTTTGTGGTTGTACTATCATTTTGGCAGGACCTGTATGATATGTTTCAGAATATTTCTTCTCTGTGTATGGTACTTGTGAGCTAAAAGAGATTGCACTCTGGGAGTGAGGACACAGTCCCAGTGATCTTTTGTATACCCTTGCAAGATCATGAGCCTAGTTGAGCATCTCTGACTTCTTCTATCTATATGCAAATTGCTCTTAGGGTCGGTCACCCTAAGGTTAATGGGGGAATCCAGACGTGGACCCCTTGCTCACAAGAGCATAGTGGTATGAGCTGTATATCACTGATGAGGTTGATGTGTACATCTTGAGTTAGTGGTTTCTCTTGGTCAAAGAAGAATTGTTTAGCATTTCATATTCACATGGGAAACAAGTCTAAAAATTAGACATGTGTTCAACAAGTCCAGTCTATGTCAGAAACACCATTGTTGATCGAGAAGAATGCAAAAAAAAATCCATCTGGAGCCATTTTCAATTTAGCCCCAATTGGAAAAAAAAATATATTTCTTCCTGATTGCAATTGGTAGTTAGATAGTTCCTCAGATCAATGTTCTATCTGCTTTGAAGCCATCTGTCATAATTTTCAAAGTTGTTCTGTGCTAGATAGGCATCTATTGCTTTTTTGAAAACAGTTACATTATCTGTAGCACAACATCCTGAGGCAAAGAATTCCATAGCTTTACCGCCCTTACTGTAAAGAATCCCTGACTTTGTTTTTGTGGCTCGACGGTCATTTTGGCAGGACCTGTATGATATGCTTCACAATATTTCTTCTCTGTGTATGGCATTTGTGAGCTAAAAGAGATTGCACCCTGGGAGTGAGGACACAGTCCCAGTGAGATTTTGCATCCACTTACAAGATCATGAGTCTAGCAGAGGTTATCTGACTTATTCTGTGTATATGCAAATTGCTCTTGGGGTTAGTCACCCTAAGTGTAATGATGGGAATCCAGACATGGACCCCTTGCTCACAAGTACTTAGTGGGATCAGCTGCAGCTCACTGATGAGATCTAGCAAGGCTGAAATGTATGCTTCCTTTATTCATAGAACAATTGTCTGGTATTTTGTGGCTGGACTGTCATTTTGGTAGGACCTGTATGATATTCTTCAGAAATTTTTTTCTTTGTGTATATCATTTGTGAGCTAAAAGAGATTGCACCCTGGGTGTGAGGACACAGTCCCAGTGAGATTTTGCATACCCTTGCAGGCACATGAGCTTAGATGAGCATCTCTGTATATGCAAATTGCTTTAGGGTAGTCACCCTAAGGGTAATGGGGAATCCAGATGTGGACTCCTTGCTCACAAGTACCTAGAGCAGTGGTTCTCAACTCCTGTTCTCAGGATCCATTAACAGGCCAGGATTTGATAATGTCCTTGTTAGTGCACAGGTGAGTTAATCAAAGTGAATGAGCCTCTGATCACCACACCTGTGCTCTAGCAGAGAAATCCTTTAGTTCTGACCTGTTAGTGGGTCCTGAAGACAGGAGTAGAGAACCACTGGCCTAGAGGAATGAACTGCATCTCAAGGATGATATGTCAATTAGTAGATCAGCTGACTAGGAAGGAAACCACACTAGATTTATTATTTAATAATGGAGACTTGGTATCAGATGGAGCTGTAGGAGAGTGTTTGGGCTCCAGTGAACATCAATCTCTGAGGTTTAATATAATGACAGGGGCTGAGTTGCACCACACAAAAAACGAAGGTTCTAGACTTTAGAAAGGCTGATTTTTCTAAAATGGAAACATTTTTATGTCAGTCTTTAACAACTTGGAGATCTTTAGATGGAGTCCAGGAGAAATGGGATTATCTGAAATGTGTTTTACTAAACGCAACAGAGCATTGCATTAGACATGTCAGCAAGTGTAAAAGATAAAGAAAACCACTGTGGTATCTCAGCAGAAGTGGCAAATATAGTAAAGGAGAAAAAATAAGCATTTAAGAAATATAAGCAGAGGCAGAAGGAAGAAGATAGGTATCGGTACAAGACTAGGCTGGAGGAGGCCAAATGCATTATTAGATGTGTCAGAGCACAGACAGAGGAAAAAATTGCTCAGTCAATAAAAAAGGGGGATAAAACATTTTTTTAGATATATAACTGAAAGGAGGAAAATGAAACAAGGAATAGTTAGACTGAAAACAAAAAATGGAAACTATGTAAATGAGAATAAAGGGCTAGCTGACTGTCTAAATGAATATTTCTGTTCAGTTTTTACAGAGGAAGATGAAGGAAAGGGACCTCTGTTAGAAAAAAGAAATGGCAAGACACGGGAAACATGCATGTTTACAGAAGAAGAAGTTCTAATTCAACTTTCTAAGGTAAAAACAGATAAATCAATGGGACCAGATGGGATACACCCAAAGTTATTAAAATAACTTGTGTGTTCTGGCAAAACCTTTAACAGAATTATTCAATCAGTCACTAACGACAGGACTAGTTCCAGAAGATTGGAAGGTAGCAAATGTAGTACCCCTTCACAAAAAAGGTAGCAGGGAAGAGTCTGGTAACTACAGACCAGTAAGTCTTACATCAGTAGTGGGAAAATTAATGGAGACTATGTTAAAGGAAAGAATTGTTGAATAGCTGAATTTAAATGGCTTGCAAGATAATAATAATAATAATAATCCTTTATTTATATAGCGCACACAGATTCCGCAGTGCTTTACACTCATATTGGTTCCTGCCAAACAGCATGGGTTTACAGCAGGGAGATCTTGTCAAACTAACCTCATAGATTTTTTTGACTGGGTAACTAAAATAATAGACCAAGGGGGAGCAGTAGATATAGCTTATTTAGATTTCAGTAAAGCATTTGACACTGTCCCCCACAGAAGACTCATAAATAAATTGCAGTGTTTGTGTCTGGATGTAAAAATAGATAAATGGATAAGGCAATGGCTGAGTGACAGGAGACAGAGGGTGGTAGTCAATGGAGAATATTCAGATGAAAGGAGTGTTACTAGTGGGGCACCTCAGGGATCTGTACTGGGACCCATTCTTTTAATATTTTTATTAGTGATATTGCAAAAGGTCTTCAAGGTAAGGTATGCCTTTTTGCAGATGATATAAAGATCTGCAATAGGGTAGACATTCAAGGGGGAAAAAGCCAAATGACAAATGATTTAGGAAAATTGAAGAATGGACAAGAGAGTGGCAGATGCAGTTTAACGTTGAGAAATGTAAAAGAATGCACTTGGGACATAAAAATCCAAAGAAAAAATATACTACTAAGGGTACTGTACATGAAGGGATTCAACAAAGTGCAGGATGGAAGTATATTTCAAAGGAATAAAAATGTTAGGACAAGAGGCCATAGTGTAAAACTAGAGGGACACAGGTTTAGATGTAATGTAAGAAAGTTTTACTTCACTGAGAGGGTAGTAGATAAGTGGAACAGCCTACCAGCAGAAGTGGTAGATGTTAATACAGTTATAGAATTTAAGTATGCATGGGATAGGCATAAGGCTGTCCTGAACATAAGACAAGTCCAAGGACCAAATAAAGTTTGAGGTTTTTACAGTAGGAAAATGGGCAACTAGATGGGCCGAATGGTTCTTATCTGCAGTCAAATTCTATGTTTCTATGTACATCTGGGGATAGCTGCTTCCCTTGTACAAAGAAGATTTGTCTGGCATTTCATAGTAAAAAAGACACATGTCAAGCCCATGCCAAAACACCCTTGATGATCCAGAAGAAGGCAAAAAAAAGTCCTCTGTAGCCATTTCCAATCTAGCTCCAATTGGGGAAAAACAAAAAAAATATTCTTTTGTGACTCCACTTGGTAGTCAGATAGTTCCCCGGATCAACATCCTATCTGCTTTGAAGCCGTATTGTTCTGTGCTAGATAGACATCCATTGCTTTTTTGAAAGAAGTTGCATCATCTGTAGCACAATATCCCAAGGCAAAGAATTCAATAGCTTTACTACCCTTACTGTAAAGAATCCCTGCCTTTGTTTTTGTGGCTGGATTGTCATTTTGGAAGGACCTGTATAATATGCTTCAGAATATTTCTTCTCCGTGTATGGCATTTGTGAGCTAAAAGAGAATCACGGTGCCAGTGATTGCCTCCAGTGGTGCTCTGTGGTACAGGTGACCTTGTTATCCTTCGGCTTGTCGCTGTGGTCTAATCGCTATTCTTATAGGCCACTGGTGTCTCTGCCCACTTGCTAGGCCTTATAGGCCTCAGCCTCACCATACACCCTTGCCCTTTCATGGTGTACGTGAGCATTGTGCTTCTGTGTTCCAATTGCTGATCCTGTGTATGTCTCCTGGCTTTCGTCTGACTTCCGTTCCAGCTTGTCTCCTGGCTTTGTCTGACTACCTGATCTGGCTGAGACTCCTGGCTTCGTCTGACTACCAGATCCGGCTGAGACCCCTGGCTTCATCTGACTACCCGATCCAGCTGAGACCTCTGGCTTCGTCTGATAATCTAATCCGGCTGAGACCCCTGGCTGCATATGACCATTCCTTTCTGCTTTGGTTGCCTCTTGCGCCGCTGCGTTCCTGGCTTTGGTTGACTTTCCACTCTGGCTTACCCAGCTCTGGCTGACTTGTTCCATCCTCGGCCCACCCGGACCTACTGTCGCTGCCACGCTTACTGCCTCCAGGCAGTGTTCAATATTGTCAGCCTTGTCCTTGGCCTCCTACGGCCTATTGTCTGGGTAGCCTGTTGTCTCCCTAGTGTTCTAGGGTTGTCACCATTGCCTGTCAGGCTCCTAGCATTCTAGGGCCTGTCCTGTTGCCTGGTTATCCCCAGAGCGTTCTGGAGATTCTTGCTTCTTTTAGGTGCTTCAGCGTTCTGGGGTATTGTCTTTGTACTAATTTCACTCCTGTCTAGTGAAGGGTTGGGGAAGTGTCATTACACTGTTCCTATACCTGGACTAGTGAAGGTTGGAGAGGTGCTTTCACTCCCTGTAGGTGCTTCAGAGTTCTGGGGGTATTGTCTGTATACTATCTTACCACATGTCTAGTGAAGGGTTGGGGAAGTGCCGTTGCACTGTCTCCATACCTGGTCTAGTGAAGGAGGGAGAGGTAGTCTACTTCCTTTTTATTTTTATCTTAATACATTTTAATTTTATTGTATCTGTACTTGTCAATTGTCATTATTTCACAAGTCTCCCCGTGACAAAGAGATTGCACTCTGGGCATGAGGACACAGTCCCAGTGAACTTTTGCTTGCCTTGCAGGCTCCTGAGCTTAGTTGAGCATCTCTGACGTCTTGTTTGTATATGCAAATTGTTCTCAATGTTAGTCACTCTAAGGTTAATGGGGGAGTGCAGACCTGGACCCGTTGCTTACAAGGGCCTGGAGGGGTAAATGGCATTGCATTGATGAGGCTGAAACATATGTCTGGGATTAATTACTTCCTTTGTTCAGAGAAGAGTTGTCTGGCATTTTGGCTGGGCCCATATGATATGCTTTGGAATATTTCTTCCTTGTGTTTGGCATTTGTGAGCTAAAAGAGATTGCACCCTGGGTGTGAGGATGCAGTCTCATTGGCCGTTTGCATACCCTTCGAAGCTCTTGAGCTTTGTTGAGTTTCTCTTACTTCTTCTCTGTATATGCAAGTTGTTTTTAGGGTTAGTCATCCTAGGGGTAATGGGGGAGTCTAGACTTGGACCCCTTGCTCACAAGTGCCTACAGGGATCAACTGTATCTCACTGATGAAGCCCAACAAGGCCAAAGTATACATCTGGGGCTAGCTGCTTCCCTTGTTTAGAAAAGAATTGTCTGGTATGTGGTGGCTGGACTGTCATTTTGACAGGACCTGTATGATATGCTTCAGAAGATTTCTTCTTTGTTTATGGCATTTGTGAGAGAAAAGAGATTGCGTCCTAGACAAGGGGCACAGTCCCACTGAGCTTTTACATATCCTTGCAAGTTCATGAGCTTAGCTGAGAATCTCTGACTGCTTTGCTGTATATGCAAATTGCTCTTAGGGTTGGTCATCCTAAGGGGAATGGGGGAATCCAGATGTGGACCCCTTGCTCACAAGTGCCCAGGGGGATCAGCTGCACCTCACCAACAAGGCCCAGCAGGGCCGAAACGTATGTCTGGGTTAGCTGGTTACCTTGTTCAGAGAAGAATTGTCTCACATTTAGTGGCTGCACTGTTATTTGGATAGGACCTGGTATGATGTGCTTCAGAATATTTCTGCTCTGTGTACGGTATTTGTGAGCTAAAAGAGATTGCATCCTGGGTTTGAGGACACAGTCCCAGTGAGCTTTTGTATACCCTTGCAAGCTCATGAGCCTAGTTGAGTTTCTCTGACTTCTTCTATCTATATGCAAATTGCTCTTAGGGTTGGTCACTCTAAAGGAAATGGGGGAATCCAGACATGGACCCCTTGCTCACAAGTGGCTAGAGGGAGTAACTATGTCTTTTTGGTGATACCTAACAAGGTTCAAATGTATGTCTGGTGTTAGCTGCTGCACTTGTTCATATAAGAGTTGTTCTGCATTTCATGGCAGGACTGTCATTTTGACAGGACCTGTGTTATATGTTTTAGTATATTTTTTCTCTGCATATGGTATTTGTGAGCCCAAAAAGATTGTACTCTGGGTGTGAGGACACAGTCCCAGTGATCTTTTTTTGCATACCCTTGCAACCTCAGAAGCCTAGTTGAGCGTCTCTGACTACTTCTCTGTATATGCAAATTGCTCTTAGGGTTAGTAACCCTAAGGGTAATGGGGGAATCCAGGTGTGGACCCCTTGCTCACAAGTGCCTAGAGGGATCAGCTGCATCTATCTAACAAGGCTGAAATGTACCTCTGGGGTAAGCTGCTTCCCTTGTTCAGAGAAGAATTGTCTGGCATTTCATGGCTGGACTGTTATTTTGGCAAGACCTGTATGATATGTTTCAGAATATTTCTTCTCTGTGTATGGCATTTGTAAGGTAAAAGAGATTGCACCTTGGGCATGAGGACACCCTCCCAGTGAGCTTTTGCATACCCTTGCAAGCTCATGAGCCTAGCTGAGCATCTCTGGCTTCTTCTATTTCTATGTAAATTGCTGTTAGGGTTGGTCACCCTAAGGTTAATGGGGGAATCCAGAAGTGGAATCCTTGCTCACAAGTGTCCTGAAGGATCAGCTGCAGTTCATTGATGATACACAACAAGACCAGAAAAGAATTGTCTGGCATTTCATGGCTGGACTGTCATTTTTTGCAGGACCTGTATGGTATGCTTCAGAATATGTCTTCTCTGTGTATGCATTTGTGAGCAAAATTCACCCTGGGCGTGAAGACACAGTCCCAGTGAGCTTTTGCATCCCCTCGCAAGCTTAGGAGTCTAGCTGAGCATCTCTGACATCTTCTCTGTATATGCAAATTTCTCTTAGAGTTAGTCACCCTAAGGGTAATAGGTGAATGCAGACATGGACCCCTTGCTCACAAGTACTTAGAGAGGTCAACTGCACCTCATCGACCATGCCCAACAATCCTGAAATGTATATCTGAGGTTAGCTGCTTACTTTGTTCAGGGAAGAATTGTCTGGAATTTTGTGGCTGGACTGTCATTTTGGCAGGACCTGTATGATATGTTTCAGAATATTTATTTTCTGTGTGGCATTTGTGAGCTAAAAGAGACTGCACTAGGCATGAGAGGACAGTCCCAGTGATCTTTTGCATACACTTGCAAGCTCATGAGCCTAACTGAGCATCTCTGACTTCTTCACTGTGTCAGAGACATTGCCATGATAGGGAGGAAATGGTTAATTTTTCTTTTAAGCAAAATTCTCTAAAAGTCTGTTTTTTAGATGTATGTAAATGATCTCATGTTAAAACAATGGCCTTTGTTTCAAGGTAGGGGGTGAAAATAACTGAATGTCATTTATGGAGATATACGATTATGTGCTAGACAACAAGTCTAAAGGAAGATGTCCGTCCGTCCTTTTGTCAGGACCTGTATGATATGCTTCAGAATATTTTTCTCTGTGTATGTCATTTGTGAGCTAAAGAGATTGCACTCTGGGTGTGAGGACGCAGTCCCAGTGACCTTTTGTATACCCTTGTTAGCTCATGAGTCTAGTTGAGCATCTCTGACTACTTCTCTGTATATGCAAATTGCTCTTATGGTTGGTCACCCTAAGGGTAATGGGGGAATCCAGACGTAGACCCCTTGCTCACAAGTACCTAGAGGGATGTGCTGTACTTTACTGTTGTTTTGTCAGGACCTGTATGATGTAATTCAGAATATTTCTTCTCTGTGTATGGTGCTTGTGAGCTAAAAGAGATTGCACTCTGGGTGTGAGGACACAGTCCCAGTGAGTTTTTGCATCCTCTTGCAAGATCATGAGCCTAGCTGAGCATCTCTGACTTCTTCTATTTCTGTGCAAATTGTTCATAGTCTTAGTTACACCTAAGGGTAATGGGGGAATCCAGACGTGGACCCTTTGCTCACAAGTGCTAAGAGGGATCAGTTGCACCTCAACGACGAGGCCCAACAAGGCCAAAACGTATGTCTGGGGATAGCTGCTTCTCTGGTTCACAGAAGAATTGTCTGGCATTTCGTGTCCAGTTCTTCATTTAACCCATTCTGAATTATATAAGATGAAGACCATGATTCCGAACGGGTTAAATGAAGAACTGGACTTCTTGTTTGTCTAACAGTTCACCCCGTTGGACCATACTCACCCAATGCATATAAACACCATTATCAATATCATATATTCAAGTCCCCTATTGTTAACAACAAGAAAGTGTATATGTAAACACCTATATAGTTATTCTGTTTCCTCTCTTACATCACCACGGGGACTGCAATGAAAATAGGAACTGAAACACCAAAACACCGACTGAAAGGTAATATTGTATCACTAAATGACACAGAACTTCCCCAGTGATCATGGAAGGTTTATTACACCCTTGTTATTTTGTGCTGAATTAGACTCTCTGAGACATTCCATCATACAGGGAACACTATTGTTCATGAGGAATAGACCTTGTCCTTTTATACTGAAAACTACTTGGACCACACTAATATATCACAATTACATGGCTCATGAGATACAAACTTCAATATACTTTCCTCCGAATTACCCTGAGTCATACTTTCCTCCTGACTAGAAATGAGAGCCACAGAACGTTACTGTCACGGGAACCACCGGGCCCTTGGCTCCTGGAGGGGCCTGGGGGCCAGCCCCTTCCTACAGACTCTGTGGACTGTTCTAATCAGTGTTAAGACTATTGGAGTTAATATTGGTATGTCGAACTTTGGGACGTTATATTGGCGGACAACTATGCCAAAAGGACTAAAAATAATAGCCTGCTTTCAGGGGACTGGGCCGTTAGGGGTTAAGTATTTGAGTTGGACCAAGGATGCTGCAAATGTGTATTGCAGTCCCTCAAGCCTTTTGTTTCATTGTTCACCCTCACCCAAGCTCTGTGTGTATTGTAGTCACTTCAGTCATTGTAGGTCTGTGAACTGTACTGAGACACCCTGTGGTGTGCTAACCTAATCATGTCTGGCCCTTTGTATTGTGTTGCACCATTTGTTACTAGCCTTTTGTGTAGTAATGCAATCATGTCTGTGTTGTTGTAATTGCTGGGACCTTCTGTTGTTGGCCCTTTGTCTTGTATATTGTGATTATATTATCCCTGTGACTCACCTATTGTATCCTGCCTGCCCATGTATTTCAATGTAGGTTTTGTGTATAAATATGTGTGGTTTGCTCCAATAAAGTCAGTTCTTGTCTTACCTACACTGGTGTTGTCTGGTGGGGTAAGCTTGCTGTATTCAGAGTGTGTGCTGGTTACCCTGATACTAGTTTTGCCTGGTTTGGGGTATATTGCGTTATGCTGTAGGATGTCCATCTGGCTCATAGTGGAAGAAGTGACCATTGACGGGGACACCAAGGCTGGGTGTCCGCTGGTACCATCACAGTTACCATCAAAGCTTCATCATAATTCTCTAATTTTCAATTTTTAATATTTAGTATGTATATATATATAAATTGGGCTTATTACTCTGCAGTCCTATCTAGACGATTCAGAGATAGTATATGTGACGGTAAAAGTGGGCATCCAGCCTCGGTGTCCCCGTCAGTGGTCACTTCTTCTGCTGCAAGCCAGATGGACATCCAACAGCATATTGCAATATACCCCAAACACCAGGCAAAACTAGTGTCAGGGTAACCAGCTCACACTCTGAATACAGCAAGCTTACCCCAAGCATCAGCGAGCTTATGCATACCCTTGGAATCTCATGAGCTTAGTTGAGTTTCTCCGACTTCTTCTCTGTATATGCAAATTGCTTTTAGGGTTAGTCACCCTAAGTGTAATGGGGGAATCTAGGTGTGGACCCCTTGCTCACAAGTGCCTACAGGGATCAACTGCATCTCACTGATGGAACCCATTAAAGCTGACACATGTCTCTGGGGTTAACTGCTTTTCTTGTTCAGAAAAGGATTGACTTGCATTTGGTGGCTGGTGCGACCTGCATGATCTGCTTCAGAAGATTTCTTCTTTGTGAGTGAAAAGAGATTATACCCTGGGTGCAAGGACACAGTCCCAGTGAGTTTTTGCATACCTTTGTAAGTTCACGAGTCTAGCCGAGCATCTCTGACTTCTTCTATCTATATGCAAATTGCTCTTAGGGGTAGTTATCCTAAGGGGAATGGGGGAATCCAGATGTGGACCCCTTGCTCACAAGTGCCCAGAGGGATCAGCTGCACCTCACCAACAAGGTCCAGCAGGGTTAGCTGGTTACCTTGTTCATATAAGGTTTGTCTGGCATTTGGTGGCTGGACTGTCATTTTGGCAGGACCTGTATGATATGCTTCAGAATATTTCTTCTTTGTGTATATCATTTGTGAGCTAAAAGACCCTGGGTGTGAGGACACAGTCCCAGTGAGTGTTTTCATACCCTTGCAAGTTCATGAGCCTAGTTGAGCATCTCTGACTTTTTCTGTTTCTATGCTGATTGCTTTTAGGGTTAGTCACCCTAAGGTTTGTGGGGGAAGTCAGACGTGGAACCCTTGCTCACAAGTGCACCCAGAGATCATCTGCATCACACCGATGAACCCCCAACAAGGCTAAAATGTATGTCTAGTGTTAGCTGGTTACCTTGTTCAGAGAAGATTGTTTTGCGTTTCGTGGCTGGACTGTTATTTGGGTTGGACCTCTATGATATGCTTCAGAATATATTTTCTGTTTGTATGGTATTTGTGAGCTAAGAGGGATTGCGCTCTGGGCACGAGGACGCAGTCACAATAAGTTTTTGCATACCCTTGCAAGCTCATCTCTGATTTCTTCTCTGTATATGCAAATTGTTCTTAGGGTTAGTCACCCTATGGGTTATGGATGGCAGCATACGTGGACCACTTCCACACAAGTTCCTAGAGGTATTACCTGCATCTCACTGATGAGGCCCAACAAAGCCAAAATGTACATCTGGGGTTAGCTGCTTGCCTTGTTCAGAGAATAATTGTCTTCCATTTTGTGGCTGGACTGTCATTTTGGTAAAATCTGTATGATATGCTTCAGAATACCTCTTTGTTTTTGCCATTTGTGAGCAAAAAGAGATTATACACAGGGTGTGAGGACACAGTCGTGGTGAGGATTTTTCATACCCTTGGAAGCTCCTGAGCTTAGTTGAGTTTCTCTGACTTCTATCTATATGCAAATTGCTCTCAATGTTAGTCACCCAAAGGGTAATGGGGAATCCCCTAGCTAACAGGTGCCTACAGGGAGCAACTGCATCTCACTGAAGAAGCCCAACAAAGCCAAAACATACATCTGGTGTTAGCTGCTTCCATTGTTCAGAGAAGAATTGTCTTGCATTTGGTGGCTGGGCTGTCATTTTGTTAAGGTCTGTATGATATGTTTAAGAATAGTTTTTCTGTGTGTATGGTATTTGTGAGCTAAAAGCGATTCCATCCTCGGTGCGAGGACACAGTCCCAGTGAGTGTTTGCATACCATTGCAAGATCATGAGCCTAGCTGATCATCTGTGACTTCTTCTATTTCTATGCAAATTGCTCTTAGGGTTAGTCACCCTATAAGGGTAATAGGGAAATTCAGATCTGGATCCCTTGCTCAGACGAGCCAAGAGGGAACAGCTGCATGTTTCTGAGGAGGCCAAAGAAGGCTGAAACTTGTGTTTGGGGTTGGCTGCTTACATTGTTCAGAGAAGATGTGCTTGGCATTTTGTGGATGGACTGTTGTTTGGGTTTGACCTATATGATATGTTTCTCAATATTCCTTCTCTGTGTATGGCATTTGTGAGCTAAAGACATTGCACTCTGGGTGTGAGGACATGGTCGCAATGAGCTTTTTGCATACCCTTGCACACTCATGAGCCTAGTTGAGCATCTCTGACTACTTCTCTGTGTGTGCAAATTGCTCTTATGGTTGGTCACCCTAAGGGAAATGGGGGAATCCAGACGTGGACCCCTTGCTCACAAGTACCTAGAGGGATGCGCTGCGCTTTTCAGTTGAGGCAAAAATGTACATCTGGTGTTAGCCACTTCCCATGTTCAGAGAAAATTGTCTGATGTTTGGTAACTGGACTGTCATTTTGGTAGGACCTGTATGATGTGATTCAGAATATTTTTTTCTCTGTGTATGACATTTGTGAGCTGAAAGAGATTGCACCCTTGTTGTGAGGACTCAGTCCCAGTGAGTTTTTACATACCCTTGCAAGCTCATGTTCCTAGTTGAGCATCTCTGATGTTTTCTATCTATGTGCAAATTGCTCTCAGGGTTGGTCACCCTAAGGGTAATGGGGGAATCCAGATGTGGACCCCTTGCTCACAACTGTCTAAAGGGATTATTTGCACCTCACTGATGGCGACCAGCAAGGCTGAAATGTATGACTGGTGTTAATTGTTTATCGTGCTCATATAAGAATTGTTTGGCATTTGGTGACTGGACTGTCATTTTGGCAGGAACTGTATGATATGCTTCAGAATATTTCTTCTTTGTGTATGGTATTAGTGAGCTAAAAGCCCCTGGGTGAGAGGACACAGTCCCAGTGAGTGTTTGCATACCCTTGCAAGTTCATTAGCCTAATTGAGCATCTCTGACTTCTTCTGTTTCTATGCTAATTGCTTTTAGGATTAGTCACCCTAAAGGTATTGGGGGAAGTCAGACGTGGAACCCTTGTTCACAAGTGGCCACAGGGATCAGCTGCATCACACTGACGAGCCCCAACAAGGCTGAAATGTATGTCTAGTGTTAGCTGGTTACCTTGTTCAGAGAAGATCGTCTTATGTTTTGTGGCTGGACTGTCATTTGGGTAGGACCTGTATGATATGCTTCAGAGTATTTCTTCTCTGTGTACGGCATTTGTGAGCTAAATGAGATTGCGCTCTGGGCTCGAGGACACAGTCCCAATTAGTTTTTGCATACCCTTGGATGCTCATGAGCTTATTTGAGTTTCTCTGACTTCTTCTCTGTATATGCAAATTGCTTTTAGGGTTGGACACCCTAAGTGTAATGGGGGAATCCAGGTGTGGACCCCTTGCTCACAAGTGCTTTGAGAGCTCAACTGCAATTTGCTGACATGGCTGAAATGTACATTTGGGGTTAGCTGCTTCTCTGTTTTCAGAAAAGAGTTGTTTGGCATTTTATGGCTGGACAGTCATTTTGTTAGGACCTGTATGATATGTTTCAAAATAGTTCTCTGTGTATGGTATTTGTAAGCTAAAAGAAATTGTACCCTGGGTGTGAGGTCTCAGTGAGCTTTTGCATACCCTTGCTAGCTCATGAGCCTAGTTGAGCATCTCTGACTTCTTCTGTTTTTATGCAAATTGCTCTTAGGTTTGGTCATCCTAAGGGTAATGGGGGAATCCAGATGTGGACCCCTTGCTCACAAGTGCGTAAAGAGGGATCAGCTGCACCTCACCAACGAGGCTTAACAAGGCTGAAAGGTATGTCTGGGATTAGCTGCTTCCCTTGTCCAGAGAAGAATTGTCTGGTATTTCGTGACTGAACTGTCATTTTGGCAGAACCTGTATGATGTGCTTCAGAATATATGTTCTCTGTGTATGGTACTTGTGAGCTAAAAGACCCTGAGTGTGAGGACACAGACCCAGTGAGATTTTGCATCCTCTTGCAATCGTTTTGGGGGAATTCAGACGTGGGCTCCTTGCTTACAAGTGCCCACAGGGATCAACTGCATCACACTGACGAGCCCCAACAAGGCTGAAACATATGTCCAGTGTTAGCTGTTTACCTTGTTCAGAGAAGATTGTCTTGGGTTTTGTGGCTGGACTGTCATTTGAGGACACAGTCACAATGAGTTTTTGCATACCCTTGCACGCTCATGAGCTTAGTTAAGCATCTCTGACTTCTTCTCTGTGTATGCAAACTGCTCTTAGGGTTAGTCACTCTAAGGGTAATGGGTGAAAGCAGACATGGACTGTGAAGAAACAGGAGGTGCAACTTTCATGTTCATGTGATATATGAGGTTTGGGGGATTACATGGACATTCCAGCAGTACATCTGTTATGGACTTTTCCTATCTCAAGACTTTTGGACTCCACCTCACTGTCTATTGGTTGAGCCTTGTATTGCGGAATTGTACTATGCACTGCCCTATACTGGTTGAGCCTTGCATTGCAGCATTGTACTATGCACTGCCATCTATTGGTTGGTGACCTACATTGCAGCATTGCTGTGTCACATGCTAGTATGCAAATATGCCAGTGTTGCATTCTGGGACCTTCAGTTTCTCTCCAATGTTTTTATTATACTCCCCCATCCTAAACCCTAAAATTGTTAGAACCTGTTATGTTTGTTGTATGTCTTGTCTTCTGTGTATTATATTTTGTTATATTCATGTCACCTCAAGTTGAATGAAGGCTGTGAAAGGCCTGGTATTCCATTTCAATAAACTTATGTGTTTCCCTACTCTTAAAGCAGAAATTTAGGCTCTTTTATTGGTGGGTGGCAGGGATATATGATACCAGGCCCGTGTAGTCAAAAGTGCCATTATAAAGGTAGTATTGTTTTATCTGGGCAGGGAGGTGAGTTCCTGCCTGGAGGAAGTGCAATTGTTGCAGAGGGACCTGAACCTGTTCCCCAGAACAAGGAAGATGGGTTAGTGCCTGCCCAGCAGAGACTTCGCGGCAGTGGGAACGATACCTGCTCCGCGGTGACCTGTTCCAGTGGGTAGAATTGCGAGTCACTACCCAGGTCACTGCTCCCCATTGGGCTGGCTGCACCTGGAGGTCTTCTAATCCGGTTGACCGCTCCTACTCTGTGTGGTGCAGCTAGATCCAGTGGCAAGCAGCCCAGGTCTGTCCGGTGTTCCTCTGAGGCCGGTACGTGTGTAAATGACCTGGTAGGTGCCCCCCTAACGCTACAGGGGTGGGTGCCTGCTGCGGGGGGCTGTCACATGGACCAATTGCTTACAAGTGCCTAGAGAAATCAGCTATACCTGCTGAGGCCCAACAAGGCCAAAATGTACATCTGGGGTTAGCTGCTTGCCTTGTTCAGAGAATAATTGTCTTCCATTTTGTGTCTGGACTGTCATTTTGATAAGACCTGTATGATATGCTTCAGAATATTTCTTCTCTGTGTTTGGCATTTGTGAGCAAAAAGCGATTGTACCGAGGGCGTGAGGACACAGTCCCAGAGAACCTTTGCATACCCTTGCAAGCTCATAAGCTTAGTTGGGTTTTTCTTACTTCTCTGTATATGCCAATTGCTCTCAATGTTAGTCACCGTATGGGTAATGGGGGAATGCAGACCTGGACCCCTTTCTTACAATTGCCTACAGGGAGCAATTGCATCTCATTAACGAGGCTGCAACATATATCTTGGGTTAGTTACTGCACTTTTTCAGGGAAGAATTGTCTGGCATTTTGGTTGGACCCATACGATATGCTTCGGAATATTTCTTCCTTGAAGACCCCTTCTCACAAGTGCCTAGAGGGATCAGCTGCACCTCACTGATAAGGCCCAACAAGGCCAAAATGTACATCTGGGGTTAGCTGCGTCCCTTGTTCAGAGAATAATTGTCTTCCATTTTGTGGCTGGACTGTCATTTTGGTAAGATCTGTATGAAATGCTTCAGAATATTTTTTCCTTGTGTTTGGCATTTGTGAGCTAAAAGAGATTGCACCCTGGGCATGAGGACACAGTCCCAGCGAGCTTATGCATACCCTTGGAATTTCATGAGCTTAGTTGAGTTTCTCCGACTTCTTCTCTGTATATACAAATTGCTTTTAGGGTTAGTCACCCTAAGGTAAATGGGGGAAGCCAGACTTGGACCCCTTGCTCATGCGTGCCTGTAGGGATCAACAGCATCTCACCAATGAAGCCCATAAAGGTCAAAACATATCTCTGGGGTTAACTGCTTCCCTTGTTCAGTAAAGAATTGACTTGCCTTTGGTGGCTGGACTGTCATTACGGTGCGACCTGTATGATATGCTTCTTCTTTGTGAGTGAAAAGAGATTGTTCTCTGGGTGTGAGGACACAGTCCCAGTGAGCTTTTTGCATACCCTTGTAAGTTCATGAGCTTAGTTGAGCATCTCTGACTTCTTCTGCTTCTATGCAAATTGCTCTTAGGGGTAGGAATGGGGAAATCCAGATGTGGACCCCTTGCTCACAAGTGCCCAGAGGGATCAGCTGCACCTCACCAACAAGGTCCAGCAGGGTTAGCTGGTTACCTTGTTCAGAGAAGGTTTGTCTGGCATTTGGTGGCTGAACTGTCATTTTGGCAGGACCTGTATGATATGCTTCAGAATATTTCTTCTTTGTGTATATCATTTGTGAGCTAAAAGACCCTGGGTGTGAGGACACAGTCCCAGTGAGTGTTTTCATACCCTTGCAAGTTCATGAGCCTAGTTGAGCATCTCTGACTTTTTCTGTTTCTATGCTGATTGCTTTTAGGGTTAGTCACCCTAAGGGTTTTGGGGGAAGTCAGACGTGGACCCCTTGCTCACAAGTGTACCCAGAGATCATCTGCATCACACAGATGAACCCCCAACAAGGCTGAACTGTATGTCTAGTGTTAGCTGGTTACCTTGTTCAGAGAAGATTGTCTTGCATTTTGTGGCTGGACTGTTATTTTGGTTGGACCTCTATGATATGCTTCAGAATATATTTTCTGTTTGTATGGTATTTGCGAGCTAAGTGGGATTGAGCTCTGGGCACGAGGACACAGTCACAATGATTTTTTGCATACCCTTGCAAGCTCATCTCTGACTTCTTCTCTGTATATGCAAATTGCTCTTAGGGTTAGTCAACCTATGGGTAATGGATGAAAGCAGACGTGGGCCACTTGCACACAAGTTCCTAGAGGTATTACCTGCATTTCACTAATGAGGCCCATCAAGGCCAAAATGTACATCTGGGGTTAGCTGCTTGCTTTGTTCAGAGAATAACTGTCTTCCATTTTGTGGTTGGACTGTCATTGTGGTAAGAGCTGTATGATATGCTTCAGAATACTTCTTCTTTGTTTTTGCTGTTTGTGAGCAAAATGAGATTACACACTGGGCTTAGGGATACAGTCGTGGTGAGGTTTTTCATACTCTTGGAAGCTCCTGAGCTTAGTTGAGTTTCTCTGACTTCTTCTATCTATATGCAAATTGCAATGTTAGTCACCCGAAGGGTAATGGGGGAATCCAGACTTGGACCCCTAGCTCCCAAGGGCCTACAGAGAGTAACTGCATCTCACTGATGAAGCCCAACAAGGCCGAAACATACATCTGGTGTTAGCTGCTTCACTTGTTCGGAGAAGAATTGTTTGGCATTTGGTGGCTGGACTGTCATTTTGTTAGGATCTGTATGATATGCTTAAGAATAGTTTTCTGTGTATGGTACTTGTGAGCTAAAAGAGATTGTACTCTCGGTGCGAGGGCACAGTTCCAGTGAGCGTTTGCATACCCTTGCAAGCTCATGAGCCTAGCTGATCATCTCTGACTTCTTCTATTTCTATGCAAATTGCTCTTAGGGTTAGTCACCCTAAGGTTAATAGGGGAATTCAGATCTGGATCCCTTGCCAGAAGTGCCTATAGGGTTCAGCTGCATGTTTTTGATGAGGCCCAAGAAGGTTGAAACTTGTGTTTGGGGCTAGCTGCTTACATTGTTCAGAGAAGATTTGCTTGGCATTTTGTGGATGGACTGTTGTTTAGATTTGACCTATATGACATGTTTCAGAATATTTCTTCTCTGTGTATGGCATTTGTGAGCTAAAGAGATTGCACCCTGGGTGTGAGGACACAGTCCCAGTGAGCTTTTGTATACCCTTGCAAGCTCATGAGCCTAGTTGAGCATCTACTATTACTTCTCTGTATATGCAAATTGCACTTATGGTTTGTCACCCTAAGGGAAATGGGGGAATCCAGACGTGGACACCTTGCTCATAAGTACCTAGAGGGATGTGCTGCACTTTTCAGTTGAGGCAAAAATGTACATCTGGTGTTAGCCACTTCCCATGTTCAGAGAAAAATTGTCTGCCTTTTGCTAGCTGGACTGTCATTTTGGTGGGATCTGTATGGTGTGTTTCAGGATATTTCTTCTCTGTGTATGGTACTTGTGAGCTAAAAGAGATTGCACTCTGGGCGTGAGGACACAGTCCCAGTGAGTTTTTGCATACCCTTGTTAGCTCATGAGCCTAGCTGATCATCTCTGACTTCTTCTATCTATGTGCAAATTGCTCTTAGGGTTGGTCATCCTAAGGGTGATGGGGGAATCCAGACGTGGTCCCTTGCTCACAACTATTTAGAGGGATTATTTGCACCTTACCGACAAGGCCCAACAAGGCTGAAACGTATGACTGGGGTTAATTGTTTATTGTGTTCGTATAAGAATTGTTTGGTATTTGGTGGCTGGACTGTCATTTTGGCAGGAACTGTATGATATGCTTCAGAATATTTCTTCTTTGTGTATGGTATTAGTGAGCTAAAAGACCCTGGGTGTGAGGACATAGTCCCAGTGAGTGTTTGCATACCCTTGCAAGTTTATGAGCCTAGTTGAGCATCTTTGACTTCTTCTGTTTCTATGCTAATTGCTTTTAGGATTAGTCACCCTAAGGGTTATGGGAGAAGTCAGACGTGGAACCCTTGTTCACAAGTGGCCACAGGAATCAGCTGCATCACACTGATGAGCCCCAACAAGGCTGAAATGTATGTCTGGTGTTAGCTGGTTACCTTGTTCGGAGAAGATCGTCTTATGTTTTGTGGCTGGGCTGGCATTTGGTGTCTGGACTGTCATTTGGGTAGGACCTGTATGATATGCTTCAGAATACTTCTTCTCTGTGTACGGCATTTGTGAGCTAAATGAGATTGTGCTCTGGGCGCGAGGACACAGTCCCAATTAGTTTTTGCATACCCCTTGGATGCTCATGAGCTTAGTTGAGTTTCTCTGACTTCATCTCTGTATATGCAAATTGCTCTTAGGGTTAGTAACCCTAAGAGTAATTGGAGAGTCCAGGTGTGGACCCCTTGCTCACAAGTACTTAGAGGGATCAACTGCATCTCACTGACAAGGCTGAAATGTACCTCTGCGGTTAGCTGCTTTCCTGTTTTCAGAGAAGTATTGTTTGGTATTTTGTGGCTGGACTGTCATTTTGTTAGGACCTGTATGATATGTTTCAAAATAGTTCTCTGTGTATAGTATTTGTAAGCTCAAAGAGATTGCACCCTGGCTGTGAGGACACAGTTCCAGTGAGCTTTTGCATTACCTTGCTAGCTCATGAGCCTAGCTGAGCATCTCTGACTTCTTCAATTTTTATGCAAATTGCTCTTAGGGTTGGTCATCTTAAGGGTAATGGGGGAATCCAGATGTGGACCCCTTGCTCACAAGTGTGTAAAGAGGGATCAGTTGCACCTCACCGAGGCTTAACAAGGCTGAAAGGTACGTCTGGGATTAGCTGCTTCCCTTGTCCAGAGAAGAATTGTCTGGTATTTCGTGGCTGGACTGTGATTTTGGCAGGACCTGTATGATATGCTTCAGAATATTTCTTCTCTGTGTATGGTACTTGTGAGCTAAAAGACCCTGAGTGTGAGGACACAGACCCAGTGAGCTTTTGCATCCTCTTGCAGTCGTTTTGGGGGAATTCAGACGTGGACTCCTTGCTTACATCTGCCCACAGGGATCAACTGCATCACACTGACGAGCCCCAACAAGGCTGAAACATATGTCCAGTGTTAGCTGTTTACCTTGTTCAGAGAAGATTGTCTTGGGTTTTGTGGCTGGACTGTCATTTGAGGACACAGTCTCAATGAGTTTTTGCATACCCTTGCACGCTCATGAGCTTAGTTACGCATCTCTGACTTCTCTGTATATGCAAACTGCTCTTAGGGTTAGTCACTCTAACGGTAATGGGTGAAAGCAGACATGGACCACTTGCTTACAAGCGCCTAGAGAAATCAGTTATACATCACTGCTGAGTCCTAACAAGGCCAAAAGGTACATCTGGGGTTAGCTGCTTGCCTTGTTCAGAGAATAATTGTCTTCCATTTTGTGTCTGGACTGTCATTTTGATAACACCTGTATGATATGCTTCAGAATATTTCTTTTTTGTGTTTGGCATTTGTGAGCAAAAACAGATTGCACCGAGGGTGTGAGGACACAGTCCCAGTGAGCCTTTGCATACTCTTGCAAGCTCATAAGCTTGGTTGAGTTTTTCTTACTTCTTCTCTGTATATGCCAATTGCTCTCAATGTTAGTCACCCTATGGGTAATGGGGGAATCCAGACCTGGACCCCTTTCTTACAAGTGCTTACAGGGAGCAACTGCATCTCATTGATGAGGCTGCAACCTACATCTGGGGTTAGTTACTTGTTCAGAGAAGATTTGTCTGGTATTTTGGCTGGACCCATATGATATGCTTCGGAATATTTCATCCTTGTGGACCCCTTGCTCACAAGTGCTTAGAGGGATCAGCTGCACCTCACTGACGAGGCCCAACAAGGGCAAAATTGACATCTGGGGTTAGCTGCTTCCCTTGTTCCATTTTGTGGCTGGACTGTTATTTTGATAAGATCTGTATGAAATGCTTTAGAATATTTCTTGTTTGTGTTTGGCATTTGTGAGCTAAAAGACCGTGGGTGTGAGTACACAGTCCCAGTGAGTGTTTGCATACTCTTGCAAGTTCATGAGCCTAGTTAAGCATCTCTGACTTCTTCTGTTTCTATGCTAATTGCTTTTAGGGTTAGTCATCCTAAGGGTTTTGGGGGAATCCAGACGTGGAACCCTTGTTCACAAGTGGCTACAGTGATCAGCTGCATCACACTGATGAGCCCCAACAAGGCTGAAATGTATGTCTGGTGTTAGCTGGTTACCTTGTTCCGAGAAGATTGTCTTATGTTCCGTGGCTGGGCTATCATGTGGGTGGGACCTGTATGATATTTCTTCTCTGTGTATGGGATTTGTGAGCTAAATGAGATTGCGCTCTGGGTGTGAGGACACAGTCCCAATGAGTTTTTGCATACCCTTGGATGCTCCTGACCTTAGTTGAGTTTCTCTGACTTCTTCTCTGTATATGCAAATTGCTTTTAGGGTTAGTCACCCTAAGTGTAATGGGGGAATCCAGGTGTGGACCCCTTGTTCACAAGTGCTTAGAGGGATCAAATGCATTTCACTGACAAGGCTGAAATGTACATCTGAGGTTAGCTGCTTCCCTGTTTTCATAGAATAATTGTTTGGCATTTTGTTAGGACCTGTATGATATGTTTCAAAATATTTCTCTGTGTATGGCACTGATGAGCAAAAAAAGATTGCACCCTGGGTGTGAGGACACAGTTCCAGTGAGCTTTTGCATACCCTTGTTAGCTCATGAGCCTAGCTGAGCATCTCTGACTTCTTCTATTTTTATGCAAATTGCTCTTAGGGTTGGTCACCCTAAGGGTAATGGGGGAATTCAGATGAGGATCCCCTGCTCAGAAGTGCCCAGAGGGATCAGCTGCACATTTCCGATGAGACCCAACAAGGTCGAAATTTGTGTTTGGGGTTAGCTGCTTACGTTGTTCAGAGGAGATTTGTTTGGCATTTTGTGGATGCACTGTTGTTTGTGTTTGACCTATGTGATATGTTTCAGAATATTTCTTCTCTGTGTATGTCACTGGTGAGCTAAAAGAGATTGCACTCTGGGTGTGAGGACACAGTCCCAGTGAGGTTTTGCATACAATTGCAAGCTGAAGAGCCTAGTGGAGCATCTCTGAATTTTCTCTCTATATGCAAAGTGCTCTTAGGGTTAGTCACCCTAAGGTTAATGGGGGAATCCAGATGTAGACCCCTTGCTCACAAGTGACTAGAGGGATGTGCTGCACTTTATAGTTGAGGCCAAAATGTACATCTGGTCTTAGCTATTTCCCATGTACAGAGAAGACTTGTCTGTTATTTTGTGGCTGGACTGTTATTTTTGCAGGATCTGTATGATATGTTTCAGAATATTTCTTCTCTGTGTATGGTATTTGTGAGCTAAAAGAGACTGCACTCTGGGAGTGAGGACACAGTCCCAGTGAACTTTTGCAAGATCATGAGCCTAGTTGAGCATCTCTGACTACTTCTTTGTATACCTCTCTCCTAACGCTACAGCCCCCACTCTGTTTGCTCCAGCAGCCTTTGACAGATATATCCATGCTTTTGCACTAGTAAACATCTCATCACTGTGGATTGGCCGTGTCTGAACTTTTCCCAGACAGTGGTAGTAACGGGGATCATGTTGGAGTCTCTTCTCTGGGGCTTCCACCATAGGCTTTGTGTCAACTCATGCTGAGTTTCTTGATTCCCTATACAAACAATACCTTTACATCTACATCTTGCTAATGAGAGAGGCCAGGATGGGCATAAGGACAGTCCATCATTGCTTAACCCCTTAAAGGGATAGTAATACTTTGTTTTAACTTTATTTTATTTTGTAGGCATTAAAAAACATGAAGAACGATATAAGTCTTATCTCTCAGACCTTTATGGTTTAAGAGATATTCACAAGCAAAGTTTCCCCCTCCTGCCCCTTTTGCCTAGTGTAAGCCATCTCTTCTCAGATGTGGAATCCAGTCCATAGACCAGACAGATAACAGCAGGGGACAATCTTCTTCCTATGAGAACAATGAAAGCCCTGCCCCCCTTTTACCTAGTGTAAGCCATCTCTTCTCAGATGTGGAATCCAGTCCATAGACCAGACAGATAACAGCAGGGGACAATCTTCTTCCTATGAGAACAATGAAAGCTCTTGACAAGTTTTTCAGCTTTTTCCCTTATCTTAATTGAAGATTGTCCCTCTCTGCAGTCTATCTGGGCACCTCCCTTCTGATCTGTCTGAACGGGGGGGGGGGGATACTTTGCTTGTGAATATCTCTTAAACCATAAAGGTTTGAGAGATAAGACTTATATCGTTCTTCATGTTCTTTTAATGCCTACAAACTAAAATAAAGCTAAAACAAAGTATTTCTATCCCTTTAAGGACCGGGAAAATCTGAGGTCGTTTTCACTTAAGGACCGGAGCAATTCTGACAATGTCTTTGTTCAACAATGTTTTCCCTCTTAGGCATTTATTCCAGCCACATAAATGATATACTTTTTTTTACACACAAATAAGGCTTTCCTTTGATACCATACTTATATGGATAACCCACCATTTACTTTATTAAAATTAAAAAAAATGTAAAAAAATCCACCATTTTTGCTTTTTCTCTTGGGATCAATTGAGCGCAAAGGGTTACATTTTTATGGAGACTGCATGAAAAGTATGACCGGTCAGTCATACCTACAAAATGCGCAGTTTAAAGTGGCCACTGCCCCCCCGGGTGAAAATCCCCATGTCCCTTTTTCCTACCCTATTTTCCCACTTTTTTATTAACGACATTTGGCGGTGTGTGTAAGTGTATTACATGGCTCCACAACAATCACACTACAAGTTTTGTTTATTGAGATGTTTTTTTTTTAAATAAAATATTTTTTTGTAAAAAAAAAAAAGTGTTTTAAAAAAAGTATTATTGCAGGTCAGAAATTGACTTGCATATAGCCAGCCTCCAGCACCAACAGTGAAGGAGTTAATTCTCCCATCTGCTGTATTTTCTTTTTCCACTAGGTGTCTCCTCTCTGCTTCTCTCTCCCTTACTTTGATAGCAAGGGAGACAGAGGTTGAGAGGAGACATAGAGGCAGTATGCTTTGTGCACTGCCTCTATCACTTAGAATGCCGGTACATGTGATCGCTGCTATGGCGATCACATGACCCGGCACAAGCAAGAAGGGCTGAGACTGAACGCCCCAGTCTCGGAGGCACGTTGCTATCATTTAACCCATGAAGGTCCAGGACCGTAATGGGTCCTTAAGGGGTTAAAATGCCACCAACCACAAGCAGACAGTTTTCATAATCTATTTCTCTACCCAGCTTTAACCCCCTTCTAATCTAAGTTTGAGGTGGAATTGTCCAGGATTTTCGGATCACATCCTCCGTCTCCCTGAATCCTTCTTGTTAGGAATTCTCCTACCAGATATTCATCTTTCCTCTTACCAGAAACATCTTTTCCATTATTTATTAATGGTGGCGCTTAAGACGGTTCTTTGTCTCTGACTCTCAGGTGCAATGCCGTCCAGTGGCTCCATGAAGCACTCAACGTAGGGCATGCAGAATGCCCGGCCTCTTTGGAGGCTAAGGAAACCAGGGGCCTTGTGTTCTGGAAAGTATGGGAATCGTTTGTAACCACCCTTTCAGGGACCCAGAAAGCACAATACACAACATGTTTTCATGAGACCACTTGGGCGCTCACACTTTCTCTTAGAATGGAAACCATCCCATGATTGTTACCTTAAACCCCTCAATCTCTGTTGTACTCATACATATTTCTTTGTTTTTCTTGATCCGAAAATGCTGTCTACTCTCCCCTCACTTTTTTCCTTCCCCTCTTATCCCCCCATCCTACCTTTTATACCCGCTACTTCCTTCCCCTCTTATCCCCCCATCCTACCTTTTATACCCACTACTTCCTTCCCCTCTCATCCCCCCGTCCTACCTTTTATACCCACTACTTCCTTCCCCTCTCATCCCCCCGTCCTTCCTTTTATACCCACTATTTCCTTCCCCTCTTATCCCCCCGTCCTTCCTTTTATACCCACTACTTCCTTCCCCTCTTATCTCCCCGTCCTTCCTTTTATACCCACTACTTCCTTCCCCTCTCATCCCCCCGTCCTTCCTTTTATACCCACTACTTCCTTCCCCTCTCATCGCCCCGTCCTTCCTTTTATACCCACTACTTCCTTCCCCTCTTATCCCCCCCATCCTACCTTTTATACCCACTACTTCCTTCCCCTCTCATCCCCCCGTCCTACCTTTTATACCCACTACTTCCTTCCCCTCTTATCCCCCCGTCCTTCCTTTTATACCCACTACTTCCTTCCCCTCTCATCCCCCCATCCTTCCTTTTATACCCACTACTTCCTTCCCCTCTCATCCCCCCGTCCTTCCTTTTATACCCACTACTTCCTTCCCCTCTCATCCCCCCGTCCTTCCTTTTATACCCACTACTTCCTTCCCCTCTTATCCCCCCTGTCCTGCCGTTTATACCCACTACTTCTTTCCCCTTTTATCCCCCCTGTCCTTCCTTTTATATCCACTACTTCCTTCCCTCTTATACCCCTGTCCTTCCTTTTATACCCACTACTTCCTTCCCTTCTTATCCTCCCTGTCCTTCCTTTTATACCCACTACTTCCTTCCCTCTTATCCACCCGTCCTTCCTTTTATACCCACTACTTCCTTCCCCTCTCATCCCCCCGTCCTACCTTTTATACCCACTACTTCCTTCCCCTCTTATCCCCCGTCCTTCCTTTTATACCCACTACTTCCTTCCCTCTTATCCACCCGTCCTTCCTTTTATACCCACTACTTCCTTCCCTCTTATCCCCCCTGTCCTTCCTTTTATACCCACTACTTCCTTCCCCTCTTATCCCCCATCCTTCCTTTTATACCCACTACTTCCTTCCCCTCTCATCCCCCGTCCTACCTTTTATACCCATTACTTCCTTCCCCTCTTATCCCCCCGTCCTTCCTTTTATACCCACTACTTCCTTCCCTCTTATCCCCCCGTCCTACCTTTTATACCCATTCCTTCCTTCCCCTCTCATCCCCCCGTCCTTCCTTTTATACCCACTACTTCCTTCCCCTCTCATCCCCCCGTCCTTCCTTTTATACCCACTACTTCCTTCCTCTCTCATCCCCCCGTCCTTCCGTTTATACCCACTACTTCCTTCCCCTCTTATCCCCCCTGTCCTGCCGTTTATACCCACTACTTCCTTCCCCTTTTATCCCCCCTGTCCTTCCTTTTATATCCACTACTTCCTTCCCTCTTATCCCCCTGTCCTTCCTTTTATACCCACTACTTCCTTCCCTTCTTATCCCCCCTGTCCTTCCTTTTATATCCACTACTTCCTTCCCTCTTATCCCCCTGTCCTTCCTTTTATACCCACTACTTCCTTCCCTTCTTATCCTCCCTGTCCTTCCTTTTATACCCACTACTTCCTTCCCCTCTTATCCCCCATCCTTCCTTTTATACCCACTACTTCCTTCCCCTCTCATCCCCCGTCCTACCTTTTATACCCATTACTTCCTTCCCCTCTTATCCCCCCGTCCTTCCTTTTATACCCACTACTTCCTTCCCTCTTATCCCCCCGTCCTACCTTTTAGACCCATTCCTTCCTTCCCTCTTATCCACCCGTCCTTCCTTTTATACCCACTACTTCCTTCCCTCTTATCCCCCCTGTCCTTCCTTTTATACCCACTACTTCCTTCCCCTCTTATCCCCCATCCTTCCTTTTATACCCACTACTTCCTTCCCCTCTCATCCCCCGTCCTACCTTTTATACCCACTACTTCCTTCCCCTCTTATCCCCCCTTCCTACCTTTTATACCCACTACTTCCTTCCCCTCTTATCCCCCCGTCCTTTCTTTTATACCCACTACTTCCTTCCCTCTTATCCCCCCTGTCCTTCCTTTTATACCCACTACTTCCTTCCCTCTTATCCCCCGTCCTTCCTTTTATACCCACTACTTCCTTCCCCTCTCATCCCCCCGTCCTTCCTTTTATACCCACTACTTCCTTCCCCTCTCATCCCCCGTCCTACCTTTTATACCCATTACTTCCTTCCCTCTTATCCCCCCCGTCCTTCCTTTTATACCCACTACTTCCTTCCCCTCTCATCCCCCCTGTCCTACCTTTTATACCCACTACTTCCTTCCCTCTTATCCCCCCATCCTTCCTTTTATACCCACTACTTCCTTCCCTCTTATCCCCCCTGTCCTACCTTTTATACCCACTACTTCCTTCCCTCTTATCCCCCCTATCCTACCTTTTATACCCACTACTTCCTTCACCTCTTATCCCCCGTCCTTCCTTTTATACCCACTACTTCCTTCCCCTCTCATCCCCCCCGTCCTTCCTTTTATACCCATTACTTCCTTCCCTCTTATCCCCCCGTCCTTCCTTTTATACCCACTACTTCCTTCCCCTCTTATCCCCCCGTCCTACCTTTTATACCCATTACTTCCTACCCTCTTATCCCCCCGTCCTTCCTTTTATACCCACTACTTCCTTCCCCTCTTATCCCCCTGTCCTTCCTTTTATACCCACTACTTCCTTCCCCTCTTATCCCCCGTCCTTCCTTTTATACCCACTACTTCCTTCCCTCTTATCCCCCCGTCCTACCTTTTATACCCATTACTTCCTTCCCTCTTATCCCCCTGTCCTTCCTTTTATACCCACTACTTCCTTCCCCTCTTATCCCCCGTCCTTCCTTTTATACCCACTACTTCCTTCCCTCTTATCCCCCCGTCCTTCCTTTTATATCCACTACTTCCTTCCCCTCTTATCCCCCCGTCCTTCCTTTTATACCCACTACTTCCTTCCCTCTTATCCCCCCGTCCTTCCTTTTATACCCACTACTTCCTTCCCCTCTCATCCCCCCGTCCTTCCTTTTATACCCACTACTTCCTTCCTCTCTCATCCCCCCGTCCTGCCGTTTATACCCACTACTTCCTTCCCCTCTTATCCCCCCTGTACTGCCGTTTATACCCACTACTTCCTTCCCCTTTTATCCCCCCTGTCCTTCCTTTTATATCCACTACTTCCTTCCCTCTTATCCCCCTGTCCTTCCTTTTATACCCACTACTTCCTTCCCTTCTTATCCCCCCTGTCCTTCCTTTTATATCCACTACTTCCTTCCCTCTTATCCCCCTGTCCTTCCTTTTATACCCACTACTTCCTTCCCCTCTTATCCCCCATCCTTCCTTTTATACCCACTTATTCCTTCCCCTCTCATCCCCCGTCCTACCTTTTATACCCATTACTTCCTTCCCCTCTTATCCCCCCGTCCTTCCTTTTATACCCACTACTTCCTTCCCTCTTATCCCCCCGTCCTACCTTTTAGACCCATTCCTTCCTTCCCTCTTATCCACCCGTCCTTCCTTTTATACCCACTACTTCCTTCCCTCTTATCCCCCCTGTCCTTCCTTTTATACCCACTACTTCCTTCCCCTCTTATCCCCCATCCTTCCTTTTATACCCACTACTTCCTTCCCCTCTCATCCCCCGTCCTACCTTTTATACCCACTACTTCCTTCCCCTCTTATCCCCCCTTCCTACCTTTTATACCCACTACTTCCTTCCCCTCTTATCCCCCCGTCCTTTCTTTTATACCCACTACTTCCTTCCCTCTTATCCCCCCTGTCCTTCCTTTTATACCCACTACTTCCTTCCCTCTTATCCCCCGTCCTTCCTTTTATACCCACTACTTCCTTCCCCTCTCATCCCCCCGTCCTTCCTTTTATACCCACTACTTCCTTCCCCTCTCATCCCCCGTCCTACCTTTTATACCCATTACTTCCTTCCCTCTTATCCCCCCCGTCCTTCCTTTTATACCCACTACTTCCTTCCCCTCTCATCCCCCCTGTCCTACCTTTTATACCCACTACTTCCTTCCCTCTTATCCCCCCATCATTCCTTTTATACCCACTACTTCCTTCCCTCTTATCCCCCCTGTCCTACCTTTTATACCCACTACTTCCTTCCCTCTTATCCCCCCTATCCTACCTTTTATACCCACTACTTCCTTCACCTCTTATCCCCCGTCCTTCCTTTTATACCCACTACTTCCTTCCCCTCTCATCCCCCCCGTCCTTCCTTTTATACCCATTACTTCCTTCCCTCTTATCCCCCCGTCCTTCCTTTTATACCCACTACTTCCTTCCCCTCTTATCCCCCCGTCCTACCTTTTATACCCATTACTTCCTTCCCTCTTATCCCCCCGTCCTTCCTTTTATACCCACTACTTCCTTCCCCTCTTATCCCCCTGTCCTTCCTTTTATACCCACTACTTCCTTCCCCTCTTATCCCCCGTCCTTCCTTTTATACCCACTACTTCCTTCCTCTCTCATCCCCCCGTCCTGCCGTTTATACCCACTACTTCCTTCCCCTCTTATCCCCCCTGTACTGCCGTTTATACCCACTACTTCCTTCCCCTCTTATCCCCCCGTCCTTCCTTTTATACCCACTACTTCCTTCCCTCTTATCCCCCCGTCCTACCTTTTAGACCCATTCCTTCCTTCCCTCTTATCCACCCGTCCTTCCTTTTATACCCACTACTTCCTTCCCTCTTATCCCCCCTGTCCTTCCTTTTATACCCACTACTTCCTTCCCCTCTTATCCCCCATCCTTCCTTTTATACCCACTACTTCCTTCCCCTCTCATCCCCCGTCCTACCTTTTATACCCACTACTTCCTTCCCCTCTTATCCCCCCTTCCTACCTTTTATACCCACTACTTCCTTCCCCTCTTATCCCCCCGTCCTTTCTTTTATACCCACTACTTCCTTCCCTCTTATCCCCCCTGTCCTTCCTTTTATACCCACTACTTCCTTCCCTCTTATCCCCCGTCCTTCCTTTTATACCCACTACTTCCTTCCCCTCTCATCCCCCCGTCCTTCCTTTTATACCCACTACTTCCTTCCCCTCTCATCCCCCGTCCTACCTTTTATACCCATTACTTCCTTCCCTCTTATCCCCCCCGTCCTTCCTTTTATACCCACTACTTCCTTCCCCTCTCATCCCCCCTGTCCTACCTTTTATACCCACTACTTCCTTCCCTCTTATCCCCCCATCCTTCCTTTTATACCCACTACTTCCTTCCCTCTTATCCCCCCTGTCCTACCTTTTATACCCACTACTTCCTTCCCTCTTATCCCCCCTATCCTACCTTTTATACCCACTACTTCCTTCACCTCTTATCCCCCGTCCTTCCTTTTATACCCACTACTTCCTTCCCCTCTCATCCCCCCGTCCTTCCTTTTATACCCATTACTTCCTTCCCTCTTATCCCCCCGTCCTTCCTTTTATACCCACTACTTCCTTCCCCTCTTATCCCCCCGTCCTACCTTTTATACCCATTACTTCCTTCCCTCTTATCCCCCCGTCCTTCCTTTTATACCCACTACTTCCTTCCCCTCTTATCCCCCTGTCCTTCCTTTTATACCCACTACTTCCTTCCCCTCTTATCCCCCGTCCTTCCTTTTATACCCACTACTTCCTTCCCTCTTATCCCCCCGTCCTACCTTTTATACCCATTACTTCCTTCCCTCTTATCCCCCTGTCCTTCCTTTTATACCCACTACTTCCTTCCCCTCTTATCCCCCGTCCTTCCTTTTATACCCACTACTTCCTTCCCTCTTATCCCCCCGTCCTTCCTTTTATACCCACTACTTCCTTCCCCTCTTATCCCCCCGTCCTTCCTTTTATACCCACTACTTCTGTTAGGTGAGTAAGATATGGATACTCACTATCTGGATGCAGGAACCCCGTAGCAGGATAGTCGCTCTTACTGGAACAGCACACTGGGAGAGGGCCTGGAGAGAGAGAACACAGGCTCCTCCCCAGTGTGAACTGCGAGCACGAGTAACAAAGTCCAGGAATCAGGCCAAGGGTCAAGGAGCCAGAAGTCAGCGGAGTCCAGGAGACAAGCCAAGGGTAAAGGAGCCAGAGGTCAGCGGAATCCAGGAGTCAAGCCAAGGGTCAAGGAGCCAGAGGTCAGCGGAGTCCAGGAGTCAAGCCAAGGGTCAAGGAGCCAGAGATCAGCAGAGTCCAGGAATCAAGCCAAGGGTCAAGGAGCCAGGAATCAAAAATGAAGCAGGAGTACAGGAAGCAACTGAACGCCAGGGAAGCCACAGTAACACTGAGCACCATGTGCAGGGTGCTCAGGGTTTATATAGGCTGAGGAGGAGTGGCAATTGAAGTGGGGCGGAGCCGGACGCCGCGTTGCCATGGCAACGCCCGGGAAATATTAGCCCTTTGTTTGAGACGCGCACACGAGGGAGGGTGAGTGTGTGCGCGTCTGACAGGGCTGCCCGTCAATCTGAAGCGGACGCCGGTCCGCGAGGAAGCAGTGGGGACCCGGCGTGGCGGCCGACATGGTGCTTGGGCACTGCGGGAAGCAGGCGGCCGACATGAAGCTTGGGCACTGTGGGAGGTAAGACCGAGTCGCCGACGGGCGGCCTGACAGTACCCCCCCCTGACGTGCGACCTCCGGGCGGGAAATGGTGCGGGCCGATGAGGGTACTGTTTATGGAAGGATCGGATGCATACAGGGGCATGGACCTGTGAAGCTGGTTCCCAAGAACGTTCCTCGGGGCCGTACCCCTTCCAGTGGATGAGGTACTCAAGTCTGCCTCTGCGGCGTCTGGAATCAAGTACTCGAAGAACCACGAACTCCTCTTCGCCATTTACCATGACTGGAGCTGGTGCGACAGGTAGGCGTCCTGGGAAGGTGTTGGCTATGTAAGGTTTTAGCAAGGACACATGAAAAACAGGATGGATGTGATAGGCGTCTGGCAACTGGAGTTGAACCGCCACTGGGTTGATGACCTTTTGGATGGAGAAAGGTCCAACATATTTGGGACCCAATTTTTTGGTGGGACAGGAAAGCCGGATGTTCCTTGTGGACAGCCACACCTTGTCGCCCACCTGATAGACCGGAGCGGCAGAGCGATGGCGGTTGGCCTGATTTCTGTAACTCTCCTGGGCTTTCAAGAGGGTTTGTTGGAGGGTCCGGAACTGTTTTACGAGACGGGAAAGGCGCTCAGAAGCCTCTGGTACAGATAAGTCAGAAGGTAGCCCAGGAAAGGAGGATGGGTGGAATCCATAATTGGCAAAGAAGGGAGACATGCGAATGGATCTTTGGGTTTGATTGTTGTATGCAAACTCAGCGGTGGGTAGAAATTGGAGCCAATCATCTTGCAGGTAAGTAGTGTAACATCGGAGGTAGTGCTCAAGCACTTGATTCACTCTTTCTGTTTGTCCATTGGTCTGAGGATGGAAAGCGGTGGACAATGAGGGCTGAATCTGCAAATTTTCACAGAAGGATTTCCAGAACCGTGCCGTGAACTGGACTCCTCGATCGGTAGTAATGCTCTTGGGCAGACCATGGAGCCGGAATATCGAGGACAGAAATAGAGAAGCGGTGGTACTGGCAGAAGGGATCCCAATAACTGGTACAAAATGAGCCATCTTGGTAAATCTGTCGATGACCACCATGATGGTATCGTGTTTGCAGGAAGGAGGAAGATCGACTATAAAGTCCATTGAGATGTCGGCCCAAGGCATAGCGGGTACTGGTAGGGGCCGCAACAGACCGGCTGGTGCAATGCGGGGTACTTTAGTTTGAGCACAGACTGTGCAAGATCGCACAAACTGAGTGGCATCTTGTTGGAGAGTTGGCCACCAGAAATGTCTTAGGAGGAGATCTAGAGTCTTTTTGATTCCTCCATGACCAGCTAGGCGGGAATCATGACATCTCTGCAATACAGATAGTCGAGCAGGCTCGGGCACAAAGATCTTTCCTCTGTACAACAGGAAGTGATTAGATCGTTGAATTGGTGGTGTAGTCTCTGGGTAAAGGGAGTTGATGGAGCTGGAGCGGATGTGTTCCATAATATCAGCTGAAGTAGTTATGAATACGGTTGAAGGTAGAATAGTGTCTACTACCTTGGGTTCGTTGTCACGGGTAACTGGGAGTCGGGAAAGGGCATCAGCCTTGGTGTTTCTGGTACCCGGTCTGTATGTAATGTGCAGGTTGAAACGGGTAAAGAATAGTGCCCACCTGGCTTGTCGAGGGCACAGACGACGAGCTGCACGGAGGTATTCAAGATTACGATGGTCGGTGTAGACTGTAACCAGATGAGAAGAGCCTTCGAGGAGGTGCCGCCATTCTTCCAGGGCTTGTTTAATCGCCAGGAGCTCTTTGTCACCGATGCCGTAGTTCTCCTCCGCCGGAGACAATTTGCGGGAGTAAAAGGCTACCGGATGCAATTGCCCTGTCTCTGGGTGGCGTTGGGAGAGGATGGCTCCTAGAGCAAAGTCAGATGCGTCTACCTCGACAAAGAAAGGGAGTGAGGTGTGGGGTTGAACAAGGATTGGAGCAGAAGTGAATCTCTTCTTGAGTTGGTCAAATGCTGCTTGGGCTTCAGGTGTCCATAGAAACTGTGGTGTTTGTCGCGTCAGCGCAGTGATCGGAGAGATGATGCGGGAGAAATTGCGGATGAACTTCCGATAATAGTTAGCGAAGCCTATAAATCGCTGGACTGCCTTCTTGTCTGTGGGTACAGGCCACTCGAGCACTGCTGACACCTTCTTTGGGTCCATAACAACTTTCCCAGGTGTTAGGATGAAGCCAAGGAAAGTCACGGTAGTGGTCTCAAACAAACATTTCTCCAACTTAGCATATAGCTGGTGATCACGAAGGCGCTGCAGAACCTTCTTTACATGCTCACGGTGTTCAGTGATGGATGATGAAAATATTAAAATATCGTCCAAGTATACTACTACAAAGGAATCCAGGAAATCACGAAATACATCATTCAAAAAATGCTGAAAGGTGGCTGGGGCGTTACAGAGTCCAAATGGCATCACCAGGTACTCAAAATGGCCGTACCTACTCCGGAAGGCGGTCTTCCATTCGTCCCCCTTTCTGATGCGGACGAGGTTGTAGGCCCCACGGAGGTCTAACTTGGTGAAGACAGTTGCATCCTTAATACGGTCTAGAAGTTCGGGTATCAAGGGGAGTGGATAACGGTTCTTTATAGTGATTCGATTTAAGTCTCTATAATCGACACATGGTCGAAGACCCCCGTCCTTTTTACCCACAAAGAAGATACCAGCCCCGGCTGGCGATGTTGACGGGCGGATGAATCCCTTTTCCAGATTTTCTTTGATGTAGGCTTTTAGATGGTGCAGTTCTGGCTCGGATAGAGGGAAGATCCTCCCAAAGGGTATAGGAGCTCCGGGTAGAAGATCGATGGGACAATCGTACTCTCTCCTGGGAGGCAACTGGTCTGCTTTTCTTTTATCAAAGATATCTAAGAATTCGTGATATGGCTTAGGAACTGTAGTAGGTTCTGAAGTCTGGTCTTGCGTAAGGAGTAAGGTTGAAGGAGTATCCAGGCAATAATGTTGACAGTAACTAGATGAAAATGACAGCGTGCCCTTGCCCCAGTTGATGTCAGGATTATGTAGTCGTAGCCAAGGTAGTCCAAGGATCACGGGGAATAATGGGGATGCCACCAAATTGAAACTTATCTTCTCTGAGTGACGACTGCCCAAAGTCATCTGGAGAGGCAGGGTTTCCTGCGTAATGGGTCCGGAAGGCAGAGAGGATCCATCAACAACCTGTATGTAGACTGGAGAGGGCTTGACTTGTGTGGGTACTCGGAGTTGTCTAGCGAGCTCCTGGTCCATGAAACAGCAGCTGGCACCAGAGTCAATGATGGCGAGGACAGAGATGTCGTCACTGGTCCACTGCAACAACAGAGAAACGGAAAGGTGAGGAGAGCCACCAACAGGAGCTGAACTAAGACACACCTCTGAATCAGAAGTCTTACCCCTTGGGTCACGTGGTCTGCGGGGGCAGGAACGAATCATATGACCGGGTTGGCCACAGTAGAGACATAAACTGTTGGCACGTCTGTGTGCTTTCTCAGCCTCCGAAAGGGGTCCTCGAGCAAGTCCGATCTGCATTGGTTCCTCGGAAGAAGAAGAGGAGGGAGGAGCACAGGAGGGTGGTAGAGGTTGGCGTCTTGGAGGAGGAGCAAGTTGGGTTGACCGCTCCAGTCTTCTCTCCCGTAATCTGCGATCAATCCTGATGACTAAATGGCAGAGTTCTTCAAGAGAAGGCGGGATACCCACACGGGCCAGTTCATCCTTCAGGGCATTGGACAAGCCGAGACGAAATTGATCCACCAGGGCAGGCTCGTTCCATTCGCTCTCGATGGCCAAAGAGCGGAATTCAGTGACATACTCCTCTACTGGCCTTTGGCCCTGCCGTAGGGCCCTCATGGCGATATGGGCAGAGGAGGCCCGGAGAGGATCATCAAACAGAAGGTCCATGGCATGGAGGAACGAATGCCAGGAAGTCAATGCGGAATCATTAGTGTGTAGCAACTGATGAGCCCAGGTCTGGGGCTCTCCGGACAGCAATGAGATCACAGTTCGTATTTTAATGAAGTCAGAGGCATAAGTCCTTGGTTGAAGAGAAAACATGACCTGACAGGCTGTGATGAAGGTCTTATACTTCGTACGGTCCCCAGAATAGCGTTCTGGGAGAGGAATTCTGGGTTCAGGAGTGTACGTCCTGTCCGAGGGGGGTACCCCTACAGGTGGCATCGCTGGAGCGGAAGCGCCTGAAGAAGCGGAGCTGGTCTGCAGGTCATGTAATTGATGCTGCAGATGAGTCTGACCGGCCTGGAGGTCCTGCATGGTTTGCGTGAGAGCGGCAATTTGTTGGGAGAGGGCGGTGATAGCGTCCGCGACTCCTGCGGGTTCCATATAGGCTCAGTGTTTCTGTTAGGTGAGTAAGATATGGATACTCACTATCTGGATGCAGGAACCCCGTAGCAGGATAGTCGCTCTTACTGGAACAGCACACTGGGAGAGGGCCTGGAGAGAGAGAACACAGGCTCCTCCCCAGTGTGAACTGCGAGCACGAGTAACAAAGTCCAGGAATCAGGCCAAGGGTCAAGGAGCCAGAAGTCAGCGGAGTCCAGGAGACAAGCCAAGGGTAAAGGAGCCAGAGGTCAGCGGAATCCAGGAGTCAAGCCAAGGGTCAAGGAGCCAGAGGTCAGCGGAGTCCAGGAGTCAAGCCAAGGGTCAAGGAGCCAGAGATCAGCAGAGTCCAGGAATCAAGCCAAGGGTCAAGGAGCCAGGAATCAAAAATGAAGCAGGAGTACAGGAAGCAACTGAACGCCAGGGAAGCCACAGTAACACTGAGCACCATGTGCAGGGTGCTCAGGGTTTATATAGGCTGAGGAGGAGTGGCAATTGAAGTGGGGCGGAGCCGGACGCCGCGTTGCCATGGCAACGCCCGGGAAATATTAGCCCTTTGTTTGAGACGCGCACACGAGGGAGGGTGAGTGTGTGCGCGTCTGACAGGGCTGCCCGTCAATCTGAAGCGGACGCCGGTCCGCGAGGAAGCAGTGGGGACCCGGCGTGGCGGCCGACATGGTGCTTGGGCACTGCGGGAAGCAGGCGGCCGACATGAAGCTTGGGCACTGTGGGAGGTAAGACCGAGTCGCCGACGGGCGGCCTGACAACTTCCTTCCCTCTTATCCCCCCGTCCTTCCTTTTATACCCACTACTTCCTTCCCTCTTATCCCCCCGTCCTTCCTTTTATACCCACTACTTCCTTCCCTCTCATCCCCCCTGTCCTACCTTTTATACCCACTACTTCCTTCCCTCTTATCCCCCCATCCTTCCTTTTATACCCACTACTTCCTTCCCTTCTTATCCCCCCATCCTTCCTTTTATACCCACTACTTCCTTCCCTCTCATCCCCCTGTCCTTCCTTTTATACCCACTACTTCCTTCCCTCTTATCCCCCCATCCTACCTTTTATACCCACTACTTCCTTCCCCTCTTATCCCACGTCCTTCCTTTTATACCCACTACTTCCTTCCCTCTTATCCCCCCTGTCCTACCTTTTATACCCACTACTTCCTTCCCTCTTGTCCACCCGTCCTTCCTCTTATACCCACTACTTCCTTCCCTCTTATCCCCCCGTCCTTCCTTTTATACCCACTACTTCCTTCCCCTCTCACCCCCCATCCTTCCTTTTATACCCACTACTTCCTTCCCTTTTATCCCCCGTCCTACCTTTTATACCCACTACTTCCTTCCCTCTTATCCACCCGTCCTTCCTTTTATACCCACTACTTCCTTCCCTCTTATCCCCCCGTCCTTCCTTTTATACCCACTACTTCCTTCCCTTTTATCCCCCCGTCCTACCTTTTATACCCCCTACTTCCTTCCCTCTTATCCCCCATCCTTCCTTTTATACCCACTACTTCCTTCCCCTCTTATCCCCCGTCCTTCCTTTTATACCCACTACTTCCTTCCCTTTTATCCCCCCGTCCTACCTTTTATACCCACTACTTCCTTCCCTCTTATCCCCCCGTCCTTCCTTTTATACCCATTACTTCCTTCTCTCTTATCCCCCCATCCTTACTTTTATACCCACTACTTCCTTCCCTCTTATCCCCCGTCCTTCCTTTTATACCCACTACTTCCTTCCCTCTTATCCCCCTGTCCTTCCTTTTATACCCACTACTTCCTTCCCTTCTTATCCCCCCATCCTTCCTTTTATACCCACTATTTCCTTCCCTCTTATCCCCCCGTCCTTCCTTTTACACCCACTACTTCCTTCCCTCTTATTCCCCAGTCCTTCCTTTTATACCCACTACTTCCTTCCCTCTTATCCCCCCGTCCTACCTTTTATACCCACTACTTCCTTCCCTCTTATCCCCCATCCTACCTTTTATACCCACTACTTCCTTCCCCTCTCATCCCCCGTCTTTCCTTTTATACCCACTACTTCCTTCCCCTCTCATCCCCCGTCCTTCCTTTTATACCCACTACTTCCTTCCCCTCTCATCCCCCGTCCTTCCTTTTATACCCACTACTTCCTTCCCCTCTCATCCCCCGTCCTTCCTTTTATACCCACTACTTCCTTCCCCTCTTATCCCCCCGTCCTTCCTTTTATACCCACTACTTCCTTCCCTCTTATCCTCCCTGTCCTTCCTTTTATACCCACTACTTCCTTCCCTCTTATCCCCCCGTCCTTCCTTTTACACCCACTACTTCCTTCCCCTCTTATCCCCCCGTCCTTCCTTTTATACCCATTACTTCCTTCCCTCTTATCCCCCCGTCCTTCCTTTTATACCCACTACTTCCTTCCCTCTTATCCCCCCGTCCTTCCTTTTATACCCACTACTTCCTTCCCTCTTATCCCTCCGTCCTTCCTTTTATACCCACTATTTCCTTCCCCTCTTGCATTTCTCCATTTCTGTTTATTGCTTTCTTTCTTATATTTTCCTCTTATTGTAATGAATGGCATCTTCTGTGATGTCTGTGGTGGATTTATTTTCTGTACTATTGCTTTCTCCCTTTGCATCGTTTTAATTGACTGTTGATGTCCTGCCTTAAAAAAAAAAAAAAAGGAAAGGAAGAAAAGAGGATTTCATTAGCCAGTCCAGATAAGGTACTACCGCCACTTTCTGTCCCTTAAGAAAGCCATGATCACTGCCATTATCTTTGCAAAGACAAGTGGGGCCGATGTTATACCAACGGGAAGTGCATCAAGATGGAAATGAAAAGTAATTCCCCTATCTCTGATGGCGATCCTCAAAAACTTATGGGAATTTAGATGAACTGGCACATGTAGATAACAAAGTAACAAGGTAAATTAGGTTGAAAAAAGACAGAAGTCCATCAAGTTCAACCTTTGCCTTATAACCTAAGGAAATGAGAATTTTATAGCTTTACTACTTCCATATAAGTTAGTCTTTATCAGACCTTCCTGATCTGCCTACTAATATACAGTATAACTCTGTATGTTCCCTTTTGAAAGAAATGTATCTAATCTTCCCTAAAATGTATCCATTGTATCTGCCATAACCACCTCCTTGGGCAAGGAATTCCACAATTTTACAGACCTTACTGTTAAAAAAAACCCCTTCCTCTGCTGAAGTCTAAACCTCCTTTCCTCTAATCTCAAGGGGTGTCCCCTGGTCACCTGATCAGGCCTTGTAATAAATAGCTCACCGCAGAGATCCTTGTATTGACCTCTCATATACTTGTACAATGTGATAAGGTCTCCTCTTAGTCGTCTTTTCTCTAAAGTCTAGTCGTTCCTCATATGTCAAGTCCTCCATTCCCTTAATTAATTTTGTTGCTCTCCGGTGTACCCTCTCTAGTTCTAGTAAATCCTTTTTCAGCACCGGTGCCCAAAACTGCACTGTATACTCAAGGTGAGGTCTTACCAATGATTTGTATAATGACAAAATAATGTTATCCACTCTTGCTACAATACCTCTTTTTATACAAGACGGGACTTTGCTACTGCTATTTGTGATGGTCAGACCAGGAGTGCCCAGTGTAAGCTGCTTTGTTTGCCAGTAGTCCACGGGGTCTTTGTTTCTGCCTAGAATGTAGCTATCCTGCAAGATTGTAGAAACCATCTCTCATGCAGTGGGACCACTTCTACTAGCTACACGGTGTTCCTGTGTGTCAGTTACCAATCCATACTCATGGAGCAAGTCCCAAAAAGATGTAATAAAAAAGAAAAAGAAACCCTGTATATCAAACACACGTATAAATCCCCAATCTCACCTCCCCCTAATGGGATCACATAAACATGGAAGGAACAGTGAAATAAAATATAACGTTTATTGAATCTTTATAAAATCAGCAAAATAGAAAAACAGCATTCATATGTTTCACTGAGGTTCATCCCCCTAATCAGACACGGGCTCGTAAACATATAGATATTCAAAAGAGCTTAAAGCCTCTTAACTCTGGTGTATTGAATTCACTGTTCATCAGATACAGCTTGAACTGAAAATAGTAGAACCCTATAAATCCCAATCTGTAGTGAGAAATGACATATATAGCAAGTCAGATACATCTGTATTCTGGCAACTATAAACAAAAGACACAATAACCGCTATTGTAGCAATCAAATGTCTCATGTGAAAGCGATATTATAGTTGCGACTTGCCTCTTCTGTGTGATACTAGGCGAAGGATCTGCTACATCACAAGGTCTCTAATGGTAGATAAAAAAACCGACTCTAAAATGGTCATCAGCATAAGATCACCGGTCTAAGGTATAAGCATATAGCCTTCAGAGATCTATCTATACTATTCAAACACCGGAAGTTCTAAACATGACGACCATCGGTATAAGGTTGCAGATATCTATCTGAATGTCTTACAATTAACCAATCGGAGTATTATATAAGTAGCATAAAGCTAAATATCCCCAGTCAACAAGCCTATTGTATATACATTATCCTCAAGAACCTAACCATAGGTGAAATATAAAAAGCTTGAAGCCTCTTAGTTCTGATGAAGCTAACACGCTAATCATCAGATCCGGCTTCAAACTTGTATATACATTATCCTCAAGAACCTAACCATAAGTGAAATATAAAAAGCTTGAAGCCTCTTAGTTCTGATGATGCTATCTCGCTATTCATCAGATCCGGCTTCAAACTAAGATAATAGAAATTCTAGCTATTTTAAAATGAAATATATAGTTTGAAGCCTCTTAGTTCTTATGATGTCCCTAAGCAGTCTTAAAATTTTACTGGGAGGGAAGGAAAAGTAATGAGTAACGGCCTGCAAAACTTTGTGGTCAAAATGATCATCTTGAGATGCAAAAATATTAACTTTATAAAACTTTGTGAAAGTGTGACCAGATGACCGTGTTGGTACAATGCATGTCTAGTCACGTTACATTACATCACAATGGTGATCCCTCGTGCATTAAAGTGACAAATATCCAAAATATATCAGTCAGTAATAATTACCAAACATCAGCAAAACGTAATAATAGAGAGGGATTTGGGATTTTCAGATTACACATTATGACACCAGAAGGCCTAAATGAGAATTTAAAAAATGGGATTTGAGTATTTAATTTTTTTCTCTTCTTACAATTGATCTAAAACAATATTTAATTTGATTTAATATCTTGATTTTAGTGTATTGATGATGTATTTTTTAAATTTATATATCAATACCAATAGTAATTCATGATATTTAACCCCTTAACGACCAGCGGTCCTGGGACGTTTCGGTCCCATAAGGACCGCTTTGATCTTTGCCGACGCGCCGGTACAGTGACCTGTTGCATGTATCGGGGCACTGCTTTGGGGCCAAAAAGAGATCGCTCCAGTCTTGGAGAGGCCAATTTCAGGCCCCATTTTTACTTACAGCGGTCCCGGTGGAGAGCTGTAAGTAAAAAGTACGTGACATACTATGACTGGCATCGGTCCTTAAGTATTTAAGGACCATGAAGGTTATAGTATGTCACATAGTCCTTAAGGGGTTAATGTGTCAGTGTATCAATATTGATAATAGTCCTTTGTTCCACTGTGTACACATTATATATCAGTGTCATTATTGTCTATGTTTTTGGTATTTGTGACATGTTATTTTTAATTATTATTATTATAATATCTTTCAGTTTTAATATTGGGATATATATGTTATTTTTGTTGGGGGGTTTTGTAGCAGATCTTTATGATTTAAAGGGATAGCAGTAATTTGTTGGAAATGTATTTTTGTTTTGTAGACATTAAAAAAATATTTAAAAAAACGATGTAAGGCTTATCTCTCAAACCTTTATGGATTGATATACCTTTCTGATGTTTCCTCTTCCTGGCAGTATCACAGAAGTCCGCGCGTAGCTGACGGCTGCAGAATCTGGTCATCTGACCGGATGGAGGCTCTCCGGCAGAGCCAAAATTGTGCTCTTTTGAACTAAATACTTCATTGGGACGGTGTACAAAGTGTGCTTGCAAGCCAACGTCTACAAAATGAAATAAACATCAAATTAATTACTACTATCCCTTTAAGGCAATTTGTCATCATTTTATTGATTAGGGGATATGGTAGGACCCATTGGGGCAGATGCACGTTATAAAGCGGTGATAATGAGGAGATGACTTCTCCAGTGATATCACTTCTCCAGTTCCTATGGTATTCTATAGAGCCAATTCACTAAGATATCCAAAGTTGGAGAAACCTTAATGCATTTGCTCCATAGAATAATATAGGAAATGCAGAAATGATATCGATGGAGAAGTTATCTCCGCTTTACTACCTCTTTAGCACGCCTTAAGGCATAACCCTCATTGGTGCGTTTGTTCATGAGGATTTAACCCTTTGGGTGCTGTTTGAGAATGCAGCATTTTCTTGGCTCACCTGGCCCTCAGAGGGTTGGTCATTTGGTAAGGCAGTTTCGTTTTATTGTACAGTATATTGGTTTTTCTCTTTAGGAACTAATATGTGTTATTTACAGTATACCTTTATCGCTCGCTCTACTGTATAGGTTATTTACATGTATATCCTTATCGTTCGCTCTACTGTATGGGTTATTTACAGGTATATCTTTATCGCTCGCTCTGCTGTATGGGTTATTTACAGGTATATCTTTATCGCTCGCTCTGCTATATGGGTTATTTACAGGTATATCTTTATTGCTCGCTCTGCTATATGGGATATTTACAGGTATATCTTTATCACTCGCTTTGCTTTATGTGTTATTTACAGTATACCTTTATCGCTCGCTCTACTGTATGGGTTATTTACAGGTATATCCTTATCGCTCGCTCTACTGTATGGGTTATTTACAGTATACCTTTATCGCTCGCTCTGCTGTATGGGATATTTACAGGTATATCTTTATCGCTCACTCTACTGTATGGGTTATTTACAGGTATATCTTTATCGCTCGCTGTGCTATATGGGTTATTTACAGGTATATCTTTATCGCTCGCTCTACTGTATGGATTATTTACAGTATACCTTTATCGCTCGCTCTGCTGTATGGGTTATTTACAGGTATATCTTTATCGCTCGCTCTGCTGTATGGGATATTTACAGGTATATCTTTATCGCTCGCTCTACTGTATGGGTTATTTACAGGTATATCTTTATCGCTCGCTGTGCTATATGGGTTATTTACAGGTATATCTTTATCGCTCGCTCTACTGTATGGGTTATTTACAGTATACCTTTATCGCTCGCTCTGCTGTATGGGTTATTTACAGGTATATCTTTATCGCTCGCTCTGCTATAGAGGTTATTTACAGGTATATCTTTATAGCTCGCTCTGCTGTATGGGTTATTTACAGGTATGTCTTTATCGCTCGCTCTGCTATAGAGGTTATTTACAGGTATATATTTATCAGTCGCTCTGCTATATGGGTTATTTACAGGTATATCTTTATCGCTCGCTCTGCTATAGGGGTTATTTACAGGTATATCTTTATCGCTCGCTCTGCTGTATGGGTTATTTACAGGTATGTCTTTATCGCTCGCTCTGCTATATGGGTTATTTACAGGTATATATTTATCAGTCGCTCTGCTATATGGGTTATTTACAGGTATATCTTTATCGCTCGCTGTGCTATATGGGTTATTTACAGTATATCTTTATTGCTCGCTCTGCTATAGGGGTTATTTACAGGTATATCTTTATCACTCGCTCTGCTGTATGGGTTAATTACAGGTATATCTTTATTGCTCGCTCTCCTATATTGGTTATTTACAGGTATATCTTTATCACTCGCTCTGCTATATGGATTATTTACAGGTATATCTTTATCGCTCGCTGTGCTATATGGGTTATTTACAGGTATATCTTTATCGCTCGCTCTGCTGTATGGGTTATTTACAGGTATATCTTTATGGCTCGCTGTGCTATATGGGTTATTTACAGGTATATCTTTATCGCTCGCTCTGCTATATGGGATATTTACAGGTATATCTTTATCGCTCGCTCTACTGTATGGGTTATTTACAGGTATATCTTTATAGCTCGCTCTGCTATAGGGGTTATTTACAGGTATATCTTTATAGCTCGCTCTGCTGTATGGGTTATTTACAGGTATGTCTTTATCGCTCGCTCTGCTATATGGGTTATTTACAGGTATATATTTATCAGTCGCTCTGCTATATGGGTTATTTACAGGTATATCTTTATCGCTCGCTGTCCTATATGGGTTATTTACAGGTATATCTTTATAGCTCGCTCTGCTATAGGGGTTATTTACAGGTATATCTTTATAGCTCGCTCTGCTGTATGGGTTATTTACAGGTATGTCTTTATCGTTCGCTCTGCTATATGGGTTATTTACAGGTATATATTTATCAGTCGCTCTGCTATATGGGTTATTTACAGGTATATCTTTATTGCTCGCTGTGCTATATGGGTTATTTACAGTATATCTTTATCACTCGCTCTGCTGTATGGGTTATTTACAGGTATATCTTTATCGCTCGCTCTCTTATATGGGTTATTTACAGGTATATCTTTATCACTCGCTGTGCTATATGGATTATTTACAGGTATATCTTTATGGCTCGCTGTGCTATATGGGTTATTTACAGGTATATCTTTATCGCTCGCTCAGCTGTATGGGTTATTTACAGGTATACCTTTATCGCTCACTCTGCTGTATGTGTTATTTACAGGTATATCTTTATCGCTCGCTCTGCTGTATGTGTTATTTACAGGTATACCTTTATCGCTCGCTCTGCTATATGGGTTATTTACAGGTATATCTTTATCGATCGCTCTACTGTATGTGTTATTTACAGGTATACCTTTATCGCTCATTCTGCTGTATGGGTTATTTACAGGTATATCTTTATCGCTCACTCTGCTATATGTGTTATTTACAGATATATCTTTATCACTCGCTCTGCTGTAGGGGTTATTTACAGGTATATCTTTATCACTCGCTCTGCTGTAGGGGTTATTTACAGGTATATCTTTATCACTCGCTCTGCTGTAGGGGTTATTTACAGGTATATCTTTATCACTCGCTCTGCTGTATGGGTTATTTACAGGTATATCTTTATCGCTCGCTCTCCTATATGGGTTATTTACAGGTATATCTTTATCACTCGCTCTGCTATATGGATTATTTACAGGTATATCTTTATCGCTCGCTGTGCTATATGGGTTATTTACAGGTATATCTTTATCGCTCGCTTTGCTGTATGGGTTATTTACAAGTATATCTTTATGGCTCGCTGTGCTATATGGGTTATTTACAGGTATATCTTTATCGCTCGCTCTGCTGTATGGGATATTTACAGGTATATCTTTATCGCTCGCTCTACTGTATGGGTTATTTACAGGTATATCTTTATCGCTCGCTGTGCTATATGGGTTATTTACAGGTATATCTTTATCGCTCGCTCTGCTGTATGGGTTATTTACAGGTATACCTTTATCGCTCGCTCTGCTGTATGGGATATTTACAGGTATATCTTTATCGCTCGCTCTACTGTATGGGTTATTTACAGGTATATATTTATAGCTCGCTCTGCTATAGGGGTTATTTACAGGTATATCTTTATCGCTCGCTCTGCTGTATGGGATATTTACAGGTATATCTTTATCGCTCGCTCTACTGTATGGGTTATTTACAGGTATATCTTTATAGCTCGCTCTGCTATAGGGGTTATTTACAGGTATATCTTTATAGCTCGCTCTGCTGTATGGGTTATTTACAGGTATATCTTTAGCGCTCGCTCTGCTATATGGGTTATTTACAGGTATACCTTTATCGCTCACTCTGCTGTATGGGTTATTTACAGGTATATCTTTATCGCTCGCTCTGCTGTATGGGATATTTACAGGTATATCTTTATCGCTCGCTCTACTGTATGGGTTATTTACAGGTATATCTTTATCGCTCGCTGTGCTATATGGGTTATTTACAGGTATATCTTTATCGCTCGCTCTACTGTATGGGTTATTTACAGTATACCTTTATCGCTCGCTCTGCTGTATGGGTTATTTACAGGTATATCTTTATCGCTCGCTCTGCTGTATGGGATATTTACAGGTATATCTTTATCGCTCGCTTTACTGTATGGGTTATTTACAGGTATATCTTTATCGCTCGCTCTGCTATAGGGGTTATTTACAGGTATACCTTTATCGCTCGCTCTGCTATATGGGTTATTTACAGGTATATCTTTATCACTCGCTCTGCTTTATGTGTTATTTACAGTATACCTTTATCGCTCGCTCTACTGTATGGGTTATTTACAGGTATATCCTTATCGCTCGCTCTACTGTATGGGTTATTTACAGGTATATCTTTATCACTCGCTCTGCTGTATGGGTTATTTACAGGTATATCTTTATCGCTCGCTGTGCTATATGGGTTATTTACAGGTATATCTTTATCGCTCGCTCTACTGTATGGGTTATTTACAGGTATATCTTTATCGCTCGCTCTGCTATATGGGTTATTTACAGGTATATCTTTTTCGCTCGCTGTGCTATATGGGTTATTTACAGGTATATCTTTATCGCTCGCTCTACTGTATGGGTTATTTACAGGTATACCTTTATCACTCGCTCTGCTGTATGGGTTATTTACAGGTATATCTTTATCGCTCGCTCTACTGTATGGGTTATTTACAGGTATATCTTTATCGCTCGCTCTGCTATATGGGATATTTACAGGTATATCTTTATCGCTCGCTCTACTGTATGGGTTATTTACAGGTATATCTTTATCGCTCGCTCTGCTATAGGGGTTATTTACAGGTATATCTTTATCGCTCGCTCTGCTATAGGGGTTATTTACAGGTATATCTTTATCGCTCGCTCTGTTATATGGGTTATTTACAGGTATATCTTTATCGCTCGCTCTGCTGTATGGGTTATTTACAGGTATATCTTTATCGCTCGCTCTGCTATTTGGGTTATTTACAGGTATATCTTTATCGCTCGCTCTGCTGTATGGGTTATTTACAGTATACCTTTATCGCTCGCTCTGCTATATGGGTTATTTACAGGTATATCCTTATCGCTCGCTCTGCTGTATGGAATATTTACAGGTATATCTTTATCACTCGCTCTGCTATATGGGTTATTTACAGGTATATCTTTATCGCTCGCTCTGCTATATGGGTTATTTACAGGTATATCTTTTTCGCTCGCTGTGCTATATGGGTTATTTACAGGTATATCTTTATCGCTCGCTCTACTGTATGGGTTATTTACAGGTATATCTTTATCGCTCGCTCTGCTATATGGGATATTTACAGGTATATCTTTATCGCTCGCTCTACTGTATGGGTTATTTACAGGTATATCTTTATCGCTCGCTCTGCTATATGGGTTATTTACAGGTATATCTTTATCGCTCGCTCTGTTATATGGGTTATTTACAGGTATATCTTTATCGCTCGCTCTGCTGTATGGGTTATTTACAGGTATATCTTTATCGCTCACTCTGCTATTTGGGTTATTTACAGGTATATCTTTATCGCTCGCTCTGCTGTATGGGTTATTTACAGTATACCTTTATCGCTCGCTCTGCTATATGGGTTATTTACAGGTATATTTTTATCGCTCGCTGTGCTATATGGGTTATTTACAGGTATATCCTTATCGCTCGCTCTGCTGTATGGGATATTTACAGGTATATCTTTATCACTCGCTCTGCTATATGGGTTATTTACAGGTATATCTTTATCGCTCGCTCTGCTATATGGGTTATTTACAGGTATATCTTTATCACTCGCTCTGCTATATGGGTTATTTACAGGTATATATTTATCAGTCGCTCTGCTATATGTGTTATTTACAGGTATATCTTTATCACTCGCTCTGCTATATAGGTTATTTACAGTATACCTTTATTGCTCGTTCTGCTATATGTGTTATTTACAGGTATATCTTTATCACTCGCTCTGCTGTATGGGTTATTTACAGGTATACCTTTATCACTCACTCTGCTATATGGGATATTTACAGGTATACCTTTATCACTCGCTCTGCTGTATGGGTTATTTACAGGTATATCTTTATCACTCGCTCTGCTATATGGGTTATTTACAGGTATACCTTCATCGCTCGCTCTGCTATATGGGTTATTTACAGGTATATCTTTATCGCTCGCTCTGCTGTATGGGTTATTTACAGGTATACCTTTATCACTCGCTCTGCTGTATGGGTTATTTACAGGTATATCTTTATCGCTCGCCCTACTGTATGGGTTATTTACAGGTATATCTTTATCGCTCGCTCTGCTATATGGGATATTTACAGGTATATCTTTATCGCTCGCTCTACTGTATGGGTTATTTACAGGTATATCTTTATCGCTCGCTCTGCTATAGGGGTTATTTACAGGTATATCTTTATCGCTCGCTCTGTTATATGGGTTATTTACAGGTATATCTTTATCGCTCGCTCTGCTATATGGGTTATTTACAGGTATATCTTTATCGCTCGCTCTGCTGTATGGGTTATTTACAGTATACCTTTTTCACTGTCGTCCAATACAGGTCACTGGTACTCTGGGAGGCGTAAGTCCCCTTTAATAGGCAGGAACAACTATGCAAATAATTTGCAAGGAGCGGAGCCTCCCCTCTTACTTAAGCCACCTTCTGGCCAGAGCCACTTCAGATTGATTTGTTCCTGGTGTGCTTCCACACCAGGTAGAGAACATCTATGCATCTTAGTATTTTATTATTTTTTATTCAAATATGGAATACCACCATTAGGAGGGTGACCATGGCTGTGAATTGCCCTCTTTAAAGTGGCTGGTGCAGCTTCCAGGGATTTTCTGTGGACCTATGCCCTGAAGAGGGGACAGCTTGTGTTAAGCAGCTCCCCTGTTGGGGAATTTACCTCTGGTTCTTTCCCTCCTTATCATGGTCACCTGAAGACAGAAGTCAGCAAGGAAGGTGAGTCACCCATTGAGTGCTGAAGGTCCACTTGTCCCCACAGTGTCCCTTTGATGGGCTTGTATTTGGGAGTTTTAATACACTCCAGCACTCATAGGGTGTTTTTATTGCATTATTACTGTTTATGCAATGCCTGTGTTATTCTCTGAGTTTTGGAGCATTGGGTATTCATTTATTTATGTTTCTCATGTGTTTCATGCTTGTTTGGGCACTTTTTAATGTTTTACTAAACTTTATTAAAAATGGTGTTCCGCGCCTTTAAGCGCGGCTTTTTCCCGCTCAGACGCAAGGGCTCCTTTACTCTCTATGGGAATTCACGGTATGGGACATATCTCTGGAACCGCTTGTCACCGCAACTTCAGAGAGGGCTCATTTTAATTCTAGGCTCCTGATCTATCATCCGGAATGTGTTTTATTCATGTGGGGTGTTCAGGGGGGCTTCGGGCAATGTTTGGGGTACTTGGACAGGAAAACTACATTTCCCATGAGCGCTTGGTTCGCGCTCGTTTCTGATTGGCTGTCATGACGGCCGCCATTTTGTGGTACTTTTCCTAGGCGAGTACACTACGCAGGGACCAAGCCTTCTCTCTCCTCAACAGATTAACCCTTCGCTGGCGAGATAAGTCCGTTTTTAGAACATTTCTGGGGTGAAACTTTAATCTTTAACACTTTTTCTGGGTGATAGTGTTATTAGTGGGGTATATTGACGCTGTGAGCATGTCTACTTCACTGGAGCTAGGGGCTAGACCCAAGTCTAAGGAGGATGGGGGGTCTGCTACCCCCATGGCGTTTTGCTCCTCTTGCCACATTGGGCTGGATGGCGATAATGTGGGGGATCTATGCCCTAATTGTACTGGTCAAGATAGCAACCCTGGGCTTCCCAGCCACGCTATTGAGCCATCTTGGGTGAGGGAGTTTAAAGCTGCCACTAGGGATCTCAGATCCACGCTTCAACTCTTTCCCTCTCAGATACAGGGGGCTCTCCAGGTCTGGCAGACCCCCTCTACTATCAGGACCTCCCTGCCTAAGCCACAGGGAGCTCCTGATATCACTGATTCTTCTGAAGAAGAACTTTTACAGGATTCTGATGCTGAGGAACGTACTGTTATTGAATCTAACAGGTCCATTGGGGACCCCTATGAGTGTGACCCTGAAGTTTCGGCTGAGGGTCTGATCAGAGCGGTTCTGAATACGCTCAACCTTCCTCTGACTCAGGAATCCACTTATGATCCTACTGATGTTTTTCAGAAAAAGCCATCTAAACCAGTTGTTTGTTTTCCAACTAACCCTACTCTTGCCCGTCTGGTCTCTGAGGCATGGAAGAATCCTGATAGATCTTCCTCTGTCTCCAAAAAGTTTGCTAAACTTTACCCTTTTCCTGAGGCGGAGCTGGCAAAATGGGTTCATCCTCCCAAAGTGGATGCTCCTGTGTCTAGACTATCCAAATCTACTGCTTTGGCTGTCTCAGATGCCTCTGCCTTGCAGGACTGGACAGATAAGAAACTAGAGCTCTCTCTTAAGTCTATTTTTGCCTCCATTGGCACAGCCATGCGCCCCACTTTTGCTGTGGCATGGGTTAATAGAGCTATTGCGGCCTGGACTGAACGACTGACTGAAGCGGTTCGCCAGGATGCGCCGGTATCTGAACAGTTGCAGCTTCTTGCTAATATCACTGAAGCTCAGAACTATGTTGCTGACGCTGCTTTTGATGCTGTGCGCATGATGGCGAGGGCCTCCACTTCTTCTGTGGTGGCTAGACGCGCTCTTTGGCTGAAAATTTGGTCTTCTGATACAGCCTCTAAGAAAGCCTTGCTTTCCTTGCCCTTTCAGGGGAATTTGCTCTTTGGATCTGAACTCAAAGAAATGATCAGTGAGGCTACTGGCGGTAAAAGTACTCTTCTACCCTCAGTCTTTAAGAAAAAGTTTCCAGCCAAACGCAATCAGTCCTTTCGTTCCTTTCAGACTGAGACACGCTCCTCGGCCCAAACGGGTCCTCCCACTACGCGCTCCTCCTCCAAGCCCAAACAGTCCTGGAGGCCCAAAGTTGCCTCCAAGGCCAAGACCTCCAAGACTGCTTCGGCATGACTCGCCGAACCCGGGTCCGCATCCGGCTGTAGGCGGTCGTCTCCGCATTTTTCGCCGGACTTGGGATGAGTCAGTGGCGGACCCATGGGTTCTTCAGGTGGTGTCAGAGGGATACAGGATCCCTTTCTCTTCCCTTCCTCCTTTTCGGTTCCATTTTACTCGTCCTTCTCAGGAACCCACAAAAAGGCGTCTGTTCGACGACGCTATTCAGGATCTCTTGGACAAAGAGGTCCTGGAGGCGGTTCCTCAAGGGGACACAGGTTCAGGATTTTATTCCAACCTGTTTGTGGTAGCCAAAAAGGACGGAGGAGCCCGTCCCATTTTGGATCTCAAAGATCTCAATGCCTATGTGGTGACTTCCCACTTCCGCCAGGAGTCCCTGCGCTCTGTGATTGCAGCAATGTCTCCAGGGGAGTTTCTTGCCTCCCTGGACCTTCAGGATGCTTATCTTCACATCCCTATTCATCCAGAGAGCAGGCGGTATCTCAGGATTGCCTGCCACAGGGGACACTTTCAGTTTGCAGCGCTCCCCTTTGGGCTGACTTCAGCCCCTCAGGTCTTCCAGAGGGTGTTGGGCTCCTTGATAGCGGTGCTCCATCAGGATGGGATCAGAGTGACCCCCTACATGGACGATCTCCTACTGAAGGCCTCCTCAGCGGAGCTTCTCCTTCAGCAATTACAGATGTGCATGCACACCCTGAACCGTCATGGCTGGATCCTGAATCTGGACAAGTCAGACTTGATTCCATCTCAGAGGCTTCTGTTCCTGGGTCTCCTGTTCGACACTCGCCAATGCATGGTGTTTCTTCCAGAGGACGTGGCTCACCAGATAGTTGTCAGAGTGGCTGGTATTCTGGACATGGACGAGATTCCAGTACCGAAGTTGTCGTCCTTAGTGGGGAAGTTCATTTCCACAATCGAAGCAGTACCATTTGCCATGGCCCACTCCAGGGATCTTCAGAGATTTGTGATCCAGACGTGCAAGAATCATCCAGATCATCAACATCTGTCTGTTTCTCTTCCTCCTCATGTCGAGTCGAGTCTGCACTGGTGGTTAGATCTCTCTCATCTCCTGAAAGGGAAATCCTTTCTAGTTCCTCCTTGGACCACAGTCACTACGGATGCCAGCCTTCGGGGCTGGGGTGCAGTCTGGGGTCGCTTCAGTGCTCAGGGGAAATGGGGTCTGGAGGAATCCATGCTCTCCATCAATGTTCTGGAACTTCGAGCTGTCCGGCTGGCCCTGAGGCACTGGGAGTCTCAATTGACCGGTCTTCCAATCAGAGTGGAGTCCAACAACGCCACGGCGGTGGCTTACATCAACAGGCAAGGCGGCACAAGAAGCGCTTCCGCCTGGTGGGAGGTCAAGGATATTTTGTCTTGGGCAGAAGATCACGTGCCTGTCATCTCTGCAGTTCATATTCCAGGCGTGGACAACGTCATGGCAGACTTCCTCAGTCGTCACACCGTCGACAGCGGAGAATGGGCTCTTCACCCAGAGGTGTTTCACATGCTCACTCAACGGTGGGGGATGCCTGTGGTGGATCTGATGGCTACCAGACACAACAGGAAGGTTCCGGTGTTTTGCTCCCGGTTGAGGGACTCCCTTGCTCTAGCAGTGGATGCCCTGTCGATTCCTTGGGTCTTCCCCCTGGCTTACATCTTCCCTCCTCTTCCTCTATTGGTCAGAGTTATCCAGAAGTTGAAGAGAGAACGTTGTCCTGTCATCCTGATTGCTCCAAACTGGCCTCGCCAGTCCTGGTTTCCGGAGTTGATGGCCATGTCAGTGAAGGATCCGATCCCACTTCCAGCCCGTCCGGACCTGCTTCTTCAGGGGTATCTGTGGAAAGAGGATGTTCACTCTCTCCATTTGATGGCATGGCGGTTGAATCCTCGATTCTAGCAAAGAAAGGCTTTTCTCCTTCTGTGGTATCGACGATGCTCAGTGCTCGTAAGCCTGTGTCTTCCAAGATCTATCATCGCATATGGTCAACTTTCGTGACATGGTGTTCTGACAAGAAGTTGTCACTTGACTTCCATCTTCCCACTGTCCTGGCCTTCTTGCAGGATGGTGTGGATAAGGGGCTCAGTCTGAGTTCCCTCAAAGTTCAGACTTCTGCCTTGTCTGTGTTTTTCCAGGAACGGATTGCTGTCCTTCCTGATGTGAAAGTCTTCTTCCAAGGTGTGACTCATGTTCGACCTGCCTTTAAGAGTCCTGCTCCCCAGTGGGATCTCAATTTGGTGCTGGGAGTTCTACAGCGACCACCGTTTGAATCCTTGGCTTCCATCCCATTACGTCTTGTGACTTGGAAGATGGCCTTCCTCTTGGCTGTTGTGTCAGTGCGCCGGGTAGCAGAGTTACAGGCCTTGTCTTGTAAACCTCCTTACCTGGTGTTCCACAAGGATAAGGCTGTGCTTCGCACTACCAAGGAATTCTTACCCAAGGTTGTGTCCGAGTTTCACATCAATCAGGAGATTGTGGTTCCCTCTTTCTGCCCTAATCCTTCATCTGACAAGGAAAGAGATCTCCATCTGTTGGATGTGGTGCGTTGCCTCAAGTTTTATGTTCATCGCACCGAGTCTATCAGGAAGTCTGACGCTCTATTCGTCATTCCTGAGGGGCCTAGGGCAGGGAGACTGGCTTCCAAAGTTACCATTGCCTCTTGGATTAAGGCTACTATCCGTGAAGCCTATAAGTTGAGGAATAAGCATGTTCCCTTCCGGGTGACTGCCCATTCCACCAGATCTATTGGGGCCTCTTGGGCCTACAAGAATCAAGCTTCTGCTGATCAGCTGTACAGAGCGGCCACTTGGTCCTCTGTGCACACTCTTTCAAAGCACTATCGAGTTGATGTACTGGCGTCGGCTGATGCCAGTTTTGGAAGGAAGGTCCTGGAGGCAGTCTTGCCTGTGTAGGTCTTCCGCTCTGTGATCCTTAGTGCTTCTTTACTGTTGAGCCCGGTTGGCTCTAGTTCCGTGTGCTGTGTTAGTTCAGGGATTGTTCCCTTGGTTGGTGTCCGTTGACACTTACAGTTTGGGCTATGTTATCAACTGGTCATAGCAGTTCTAGTGACTTGGGCCTTGCGCCTGGTCCTTGCCTTACTTCCCGCCTCTGGATCAGCTCAATGTTTGTACATCCCAGAGTACCAGTGACCTGTATTGGACGACAGTGAAAATAGGATTTTAGTCTTACCTGTTAAATCCTTTTCACTTAGTCCATACAGGTCACTGGTCTCCCACCCTGTCAAGGGACCAGTCTTGGCTCTCCTGTGGCATTCAGTGGGAGACCGTTCGGGCATGCTCACAGGAGTCTTTCTTTTTGCTTACCTGAGGTCAGTTTTAGGGTCTCAAATCAATCTAAAGTGGCTCTGGCCAGAAGGTGGCTTAAGTAAGAGGGGAGGCTCCGCCCCTTGCAAATTATTTGCATAGTTGTTCCTGCCTATTAAAGGGGACTTACGCCTCCCAGAGTACCAGTGACCTGTATGGACTAAGTGAAAAGGATTTAACAGGTAAGACTAAAATCCTATTATCGCTCGCTCTGCTATATGGGTTATTTACAGGTATATCTTTATCACTCGCTCTGCTGTATGGGTTATTTACAGGTATACCTTTATCACTCACTCTGCTGTATGGGATATTTACAGGTATACCTTTATCACTCGCTCTGTTATATGGGTTATTTACAGGTATATCTGTGAAGGCCCGCCGCCCGCGGCAGGCACCCGCCCCTGTAGCGTTAGGGGGGCGCCTACCGGGTCATTTACACCGGACCGGCCGCAGAGGACCACCAGACAGACCTGGGCCGTTTGCCACTGGATCAAGCTGCACTACCCAGAGGAGGAGCGGTCAACCGGATTGGAAGACCTCCAGGTGCAGCCAGCCCAATGGGGAGCAGTGACCTGGGTAGGGACTCGCACTTCTACCCACTGGAACAGGTCACTGCGAGCAGGTATCGTCCCCCCTGCTGCGATGTCTCTGCTTGGCAGGTACTAACCCCTCTGCCTTGTCCTGGGAAACAGGTTCAGATCCCTCTGCAACAATGGCGCCTCCTCCTGGCAGGAACTCACTCCTCTGCCCAGGTAAAACGACACCGCCTTTATAAAGACGCTTTTGGCTACACCGGCCTGGGGTCATATATCCCCCACCTCCCCCCAATAACAGAGCCTAAACATCTGCTTTAGGGGTAGGGAAACACATCTAAGTTTATTGAAATGGAGTACCATACGTTTAACAGCCTTCATTCAACTTGTGGTGACATGATTATAACAAAATATCATAATACACAGTAGACAAGACATACAACAAACATAACAGGGTCTAACAATTTTATGATGTAAGATGGGGGAGTGTAATTAAAACATTGGAGAGAAACTGACAGTTCCAGAATGCCCCAGAATGCAACAGTGCCCTATTTGCATACTCACAGCAATGCTGCAATGTAGGTCACCAACCAATAGATGGCAGGGCATAGCACAATGCTGCAATGCAAGCTTCAACCAATAGATGGCGGGGCAGAGCACAATGCTGCAATGCAAGCTTCAACCAATAGATGGCAGGGCATAGCTCAACTCTGCAATGCAAGCTTCAACCAATAGATGGCAGGGCAGAGCACAATGCTGCAATGCAAGTTTCAATCCAATAGATGGCAAGGTTGAGTTCAAAGGACTTGAGACAGGAAAAGTCCATAGCAGATGTATTGCTGGAATGTCCATGTACTCCCACAGTCCTCATATAGCACATGGACATGAAAGTTGAACCTCCTGTTCCGTCACACTCCTCCCCCCTCCCAAATAAGTGAGTGGCGGGGCGGTCTCCCACAGGCCACCCGCAAACTCACTTGATTTACAGGGGTAATTAAAACACATTTGTCTCAAAGTCCTGACTAGCACCAAGTTGGGAGGCTTCTCCTGGGCCATACTCCATGCAGGGCTGGGGCCAAGCTTTCCTGGATCTGGGGCCAGCGGCTCAGGGTCCAGAGCCAGTCTATAGGGGGGATCCTTTTGGGGTAACTGGATTTTTGGGCTCTCAATGGCTTGGGGATCAATGTGTGTGGGTAGGGGCACATCTCCCCCTTTTTGTGGGGCAAGCACCCCCCAGGAACAGGAGAGGATGCTGTTCCCTCTCTCCTGAATTGCGGCAACACTCAGACAGCTGTTAGCACCACTGGGAACTTGTTTGGCAGGGGCATCCAAAGGGCCGGTGAGGAGCGCTCTCCCACTCACCAGCCCAGGGCACACAGACTCTGGGCATAGAACAGAACTGGGCCAAGTCCCAACTTCTTTAGGGAGGACAGTGGTCCCACTCCCTTTGGCTGGGTCAATAGTTGGCCTGGTGGGGAACGACTTCCCACCCACCAGGCTGGGGTCAAAAGATTCAGGGGCAACAAGGGCATCCCGGTTGAGGACCGGGGTCCCACTCACCAAGGCTGGGGTATCAGGAAAAGGGGCAACAGGCTTTGGACTGCTGATGAGGGCTGTTGTCCCACTCATCACAGCCGGGGTGTCGCAGGGCATGGTGAGCTCGCTCCCACTCACCAGGCCAGGGGTCACAGGGGGACTGGGGAGCTCTCTCCTGCTCACCAGTATGGGGTTTGCAGGAAAAGTTGCAGGGTTGCTGGTGAGGCATGTCTCCTCCCTCACCAGTTCAAGGTCCACGTGGCCATTGGGAATGATCGCGGTCCCACTTCCCATGACAGACTTATCTGTGGCCCTGGAGAGCACACATTCCTCTTTCTCCAGGGTGACATCCACATGGAACGGACAGGGGATGCTGGTGGGGACCTGCGTCTCATCCACTGCAGCAGGGGTTTCCCAGGCCCTGGTGAGCTTGCTCCTACTCACCAGGCCAGGGTTCACAGGGGGGCTGGTGGGGAATGCATTCCCACCCACCAGTTCACAGTCCATAGGGTCAACAAGAGGGCCAGCAGCACTGTTCTCCTTCAATCTGCTGGGGGCCTCTTCTTTCAGGCCACAAACTGCAGGGCCATTCTCTGCCTTGAGGAAGACCTCAGTCCCATTCCTCAGGGCCGTATCATCCGTGCCCCTGGAGAGCAAACGTTGCTCCTTCTCCAGAGCAGTGTCCATTAACAAAGGGGCCATCTTCATGGGGCTGCTGGTGAGCTCACACCCACTCACCAGTTCAGGTACCACAACACTGGGGAGCTGGTGGGTTACTTTAAGATCCATTATTGTTCCATTGTTTCTCCAGGACCCAGCATCAAGAAGGGATCTACTATTGAACCATGTGTCTCCTGTACGGGCTAGCTCTGCCCGAACCTGCCGCGTTATCTCTCTGATGGCGCCCTCAGAGACAGGTGGGGTTAAGTAAGCCAGTCTCTCCCTCATCCTCTGCTGAAAGGGGGTTTCTGTTCTTTGCCGTGGAGCTGGGGCCTTAGCTATGCCAGCCTCCACATCCATCCTCATCAGCTGAACAACAAGCTCCGGCTTACTGCGATGACCATGATCAGACCCTCGGGCGATGATCAGCTCCTTCAGCGATGTGATGCTCAGCTGCTTGTATACGGCTTCCATCTCGGGGGCTGGCTGTGCTCTCCTCTGAACCTCCTGATGGAGGTGAATCCCGGTGGTGGTTTGGACTCTGTAGTGCAGAAATCCCACCGCTGCCACCAAATGTGAAGGCCCGCCGCCCGCGGCAGGCACCCGCCCCTGTAGCGTTAGGGGGGCGCCTACCAGGTCATTTACACCGGACCGGCCGCAGAGGACCACCAGACAGACCTGGGCCGTTTGCCACTGGATCAAGCTGCACTACCCAGAGGAGGAGCGGTCAACCGGATTGGAAGACCTCCAGGTGCAGCCAGCCCAATGGGGAGCAGTGACCTGGGTAGGGACTCGCACTTCTACCCACTGGAACAGGTCACTGCGAGCAGGTATCGTCCCCCCTGCTGCGATGTCTCTGCTTGGCAGGTACTAACCCCTCTGCCTTGTCCTGGGAAACAGGTTCAGATCCCTCTGCAACAATGGCGCCTCCTCCTGGCAGGAACTCACTCCTCTGCCCAGGTAAAACGACACCGCCTTTATAAAGACGCTTTTGGCTACACCGGCCTGGGGTCATATATCCCCCACCTCCCCCCAATAACAGAGCCTAAACATCTGCTTTAGGGGTAGGGAAACACATCTAAGTTTATTGAAATGGAGTACCATACGTTTAACAGCCTTCATTCAACTTGTGGTGACATGATTATAACAAAATATCATAATACACAGTAGACAAGACATACAACAAACATAACAGGGTCTAACAATTTTATGATGTAAGATGGGGGAGTGTAATTAAAACATTGGAGAGAAACTGACAGTTCCAGAATGCCCCAGAATGCAACAGTGCCCTATTTGCATACTCACAGCAATGCTGCAATGTAGGTCACCAACCAATAGATGGCAGGGCATAGCACAATGCTGCAATGCAAGCTTCAACCAATAGATGGCGGGGCAGAGCACAATGCTGCAATGCAAGCTTCAACCAATAGATGGCAGGGCATAGCTCAACTCTGCAATGCAAGCTTCAACCAATAGATGGCAGGGCAGAGCACAATGCTGCAATGCAAGTTTCAATCCAATAGATGGCAAGGTTGAGTTCAAAGGACTTGAGACAGGAAAAGTCCATAGCAGATGTATTGCTGGAATGTCCATGTACTCCCACAGTCCTCATATAGCACATGGACATGAAAGTTGAACCTCCTGTTCCGTCACAATATCTTTATCACTCGCTCTGCTATGTGGGTTATTTACAGGTATACCTTTATCGCTCGCTCTGCTATATGGGTTATTTACAGGTATATCTTTATCACTCGCTCTGCTGTATGGGTTATTTACAGGTATACCTTTATCACTCGCTCTGCTGTATGGGTTATTTACAGGTATATCTTTATCGCTCGCTCTGCTATAGGGGTTATTTACAGGTATACCTTTATCACTCACTCTGCTGTATGGGTTATTTACAGTATACCTTTATCGCTCGCTCTGCTATATGGGTTATTTACAGGTATATCCTTATCGCTCGCTCTGCTGTATGGGATATTTACAGGTATATCTTTATCGCTCGCTCTGCTATAGGGGTTATTTACAGGTATACCTTTATCACTCGCTCTGCTGTATGGGTTATTTACAGGTATACCTTTATCACTCGCTCTGCTGTATGGGTTATTTACAGGTATATCTTTATCGCTCGCTCTGCTATAGGGGTTATTTACAGGTATACCTTTATCACTCACTCTGCTGTATGGGTTATTTACAGTATACCTTTATCGCTCGCTCTGCTATATGGGTTATTTACAGGTATATCCTTATCGCTCGCTCTGCTGTATGGGATATTTACAGGTATATCTTTATCGCTCGCTCTGCTATAGGGGTTATTTACAGGTATACCTTTATCACTCGCTCTGCTGTATGGGTTATTTACAGGTATACCTTTATCACTCGCTCTGCTGTATGGGTTATTTACAGGTATACCTTTATCACTCGCTCTACTGTATGGGTTATTTACAGGTATATCTTTATCGCTCGCTCTGCTATATGGATTATTTACAGGTATATCTTTATCGCTCGCTCTGCTGTATGGGTTATTTACAGTATACCTTTATCGCTCGCTCTGCTATATGGGTTATTTACAGGTATATCCTTATCGCTCGCTCTGCTGTATGGGATATTTACAGGTATATCTTTATCACTCGCTCTGCTATATGGGTTATTTACAGGTATATATTTATCACTCGCTCTGCTATATGGGTTATTTACAGTATACCTTTATCGCTCGCTCTGCTATATGGGTTATTTACAGGTATATCCTTATCGCTCGCTCTGCTATATGGGTTATTTACAGGTATACCTTTATCACTCGCTCTGCTATATGTGTTATTTACAGGTATATCTTTATCACTCGCTCTGCTATATGGGTTATTTACAGGTATATCTTTATCGCTCGCTCTGCTGTATGGGTTATTTACAGTATACCTTTATCGCTCGCTCTGCTATATGGGTTATTTACAGGTATATCCTTATCGCTCGCTCTGCTGTATGGGATATTTACAGGTATACCTTTATCACTCGCTCTGCTATATGGGTTATTTACAGGTATATCTTTATCACTCGGTCTGCTATATGGGTTATTTACAGGTATATCTTTATCGCTCGCTCTGCTATATAGGTTATTTACAGTATACCTTTATTGCTCGTTCTGCTATATGTGTTATTTACAGGTATATCTTTATTACTCGCTCTGCTATATGGGTTATTTACAGGTATACCTTTATCACTCGCTCTGCTATATGGGTTATTTACAGGTATACCTTTATCACTCACTCTGCTGTATGGGTTATTTACAGGTATACCTTTATCACTCACTCTGCTATATGGGATATTTACAGGTATACCTTTATCGCTCGCTCTGCTGTATGGGTTATTTACAGGTATACCTTTATCACTCACTCTGCTATATGGGTTATTTACAGGTATACCTTTATCACTCGCTCTGTTATATGGGTTATTTACAGGTATATCTTTATCACTCGCTCTGCTATATGGGTTATTTACAGGTATACCTTTATCGCTCGCTCTGCTATATGGGTTATTTACAGGTGTATCTTTATCACTCGCTCTGCTGTATGGGTTATTTACAGGTATACCTTTATCACTCACTCTGCTGTATGTGTTATTTACAGGTATACCTTTATCGCTCGCTCTGCTATATGGGTTATTTACAGGTATACCTTTATCGCTCGCTCTGCTATATGGGTTATTTACAGGTGTATCTTTATCACTCGCTCTGCTGTATGGGTTATTTACAGGTATATCTTTATCACTCGCTCTGCTATATGGGTTATTTACAGGTATATCTTTATCGCTCGCTCTACTGTATGGGTTATTTACAGTATACCTTTATCGCTCGCTCTGCTGTATGGGTTATTTACAGGTATATCTTTATCGCTCGCTCTGCTGTATGGGTTATTTACAGATATATCTTTATCGCTCGCTCTGCTATATGGGTTATTTACAGGTATATCTTTATCACTCGCTCTGCTGTATGGGTTATTTACAGGTATGCCTTTATCGCTCGCTCTGCTGTATGGGTTATTTACAGGTATATCTTTATCGCTCGCTGTGCTATATGGGTTATTTACAGGTATATCTTTATCGCTCGCTCTACTCTATGGGTTATTTACAGTATACCTTTATCGCTCGCTCTGCTGTATGGGTTATTTACAGGTATATCTTTATCGCTCGCTCTGCTGTATGGGATATTTACAGGTATATCTTTATCGTTCGCTCTACTGTATGGGTTATTTACAGGTATATCTTTATCGCTCGCTGTGCTATATGGGTTATTTACAGGTATATCTTTATCGCTCGCTCTACTGTATGGGTTATTTACAGTATACCTTTATCGCTCACTCTGCTGTATGGGTTATTTACAGGTATATCTTTATCGCTCGCTCTGCTGTATGGGATATTTACAGGTATATCTTTATCGCTCGCTCTGCTATAGAGGTTATTTACAGGTATATCTTTATAGCTCGCTCTGCTGTATGGGTTATTTACAGGTATATCTTTATCAGTCGCTCTGCTATATGGGTTATTTACAGTATACCTTTATCGCTCGCTCTGCTGTAGGGGTTATTTACAGGTATATCTTTATCGCTCGCTCTGCTATATGGGTTATTTACAGGTATATCTTTATCGCTCAATCTGCTGTATGGGTTATTTACAGGTGTATCTTTATCGCTCACTCTGCTGTATGGGTTATTTACAGGTATATCTTTATCAGTCGCTCTGCTATATGGGTTATTTACAGGTATATATTTATCGCTCGCTCTGCTATAAGGGTTATTTACAGGTATATCTTTATCACTCGCTCTGCTATATGGATTATTTACAGGTATACCTTTATCGCTCGCTCTGCTATATGGCTGTTCTATGGCACATTGTGTTTGTCTCATAGACTATATAGGGATGTATTTATTTATTTTCACAGAGTTTGATTTTCTATATTAAATTAACCTTCCTTTCATGCTTTTATACACTATTGTATATCAATTTCAGAAATATTCTTACACAAATGAGTTAATTTCAAATTCTTTTTGTTTAAATCAAATTCATTTTATTTTTTTATCAATGTATAAAATTAACATAGAAATACATGCAGCATAAATTTTGGTGTAAATTGATGAATCCAAGCTGATTTGAATCAATTAATTTTGTTTTATCGTTAACTTATTACACTAATATAATAAACACATTAGTGTGGTATATTAATTAATGTTATTACTAAACTATTACTGCATTTTTGAAATCTATATTATACTGGCATTCACCACTCTGTGTCTGTCTGTCTCCCTCCCATTCACCACTCTGTGTCTGTCTCCCTCCTATTCACCATTCTGTGTCTGTCTGTCTCCCTCCTATTCACCATTCTGTGTCTGTCTCCCACCCATTCACCACTCTGTGTCTGTCTATCTCCCTCCCATTCACCACTCTGTGTCTGTCTCCCACCCATTCACCACTCTGTGACTGTCTCCCACCCATTCACCACTCTGTCTGTCTATCTCCCTCCCATTCACCACTCTGTGTCTGTCTCCCACCCATTCACCACTCTGTGTCTGTCTGTCTCCCTCCTATTCACCATTCTGTGTCTGTCTGTCTCCCATCCATTCACCACTCTGTGTCTGTCTGTCTCCCTCCTATTCACCATTCTGTGTCTGTCTGTCTCCCTCCCATTCACCATTCTGTGTCTGTCTCCCACCCATTCACCACTCTGTGTCTGTCTATCTCCCTCCCATTCACCACTCTGTGTCTGTCTCCCACCCATTCACCACTCTGTGTCTGTCTGTCTCACTCCCATTCACCATTCTGTGTCTGTCTGTCTCCCATCCATTCACCACTCTGTGTCAGTCTCCCTCCTATTCACCATTCTGTGTCTGTCTGTCTCCCTCCCATTAACCACTCTGTGTCTGTCTGTCTCCCTCCCATTCACCACTCTGTGTCAGTCTGTCTCCCTCCCAATCACCACTCTGGGTCTGTCTTTCTCCCTCTCATTCTCTACACTGGGTCTGTCTGTCTCCCTCCTATTCACCACTGTGTCTCTCTGTCTCCCTCCCATTCACCATTCTGTGTCTGTCTGTCTCCCACTCATTCACCACTCTCTGTCTTTCTGTCTCCCTCCTATTCACCATTCTGTGCCTGCCTGTCTCCCTCCCATTCATCACTCTGGGTCTGTCTTTCTCCCTCTCATTCTCTACTCTCTGTCTCCCTCCTATTCACCACTCTGTGTGGACAATGGAAGGGTGACAGACAGATACAGAGTGTTGACTGGGAGGGAGAAAGACAGGCATAGAGTGGTGAATGGAAGACAAACAGACACAGAATGGTGAATAGGAGGGAGAAAGGCAGACACAGAGTGGAAAATGGGAGGGAGACAGACAGACACAGAGTGGTGAATGGGAGGGAGATAGACAGGCACAGAGTGGAAAATGGGAGGGAGGGAGACAGACACGGAGTGGTGAATGGGAGGGAGATAGACAGGCACAGAGTGGTGAATAGGAGGGAGAAAGACAGACACAGAGTGGAGACTGGGAGGAGGGAGAAAGACAGACACAGAGTGGTGATTGGGAGGGAGAACGACAGACACAGATTAGTGAATTGGAGGGAGAAAGACAGACACAGAGTGGTGAAGGGAGGGAGAAAGACAGACACAGAGTGGTGAATGGGAGGGAGACAGACGTACACAGAGTGGTGAATGGGAGGAAGGGGAAAGTCAGACACAATGTGGTGAATGAGAGGGAGAAAGACAGACACAGAGTGGTGAAGGGAGGGAGAAAGACATACACAGAGTGGTGAATGGGAGGCAGACAGACAGACATACAGTGGTGAATGGGAGAGAGAAAGACAGACACAGAGTGAAGAGTTTGAGGAGAGAGAAACACAGACACAGAGTGGTGAATGAGGGGGGGAGACAGACAGACACAGAGTGGTGAATGGGAGGGAGAAAGACAGACACAGAGTGGTGAATGGAAGGGAGAAAGACAGACACAGAGTGGTGAATGGGAGGAAGGAGAAAGACAGACACAGAGTGGTGATTGGTAGTGAGATAGACAGACACAGAGTGGTGATTGGGAGTGAGATAGACAGACACAGAGTGGTGAATGGGAGGTAGACAGACACAGAGTGGTGAATGGGAGGGAGAAAGACAGACACAGAGTGGTGAAGGGAGGGAGAAAGACAGACACAGAGTGGTGAATGGGAGGGAGACAGACATACACAGAGTGGTGAATGGGAGGAAGGGGAAAGTCAGACACAATGTGGTGAATGAGAGGGAGAAAGACAGACACAGAGTGGTGAAGGGAGGGAGAAAGACATACACAGAGTGGTGAATGGGAGGCAGACAGACAGACATACAGTGGTGAATGGGAGAGAGAAAGACAGACACAGAGTGAAGAGTTTGAGGAGAGAGAAACACAGACACAGAGTGGTGAATGAGGGGGGGAGACAGACAGACACAGAGTGGTGAATGGGAGGGAGAAAGACAGACATAGAGTGGTGAATGGGAGGGAGAAAGACAGACACAGAGTGGTGAATGGGAGGAAGGAGAAAAACAGACACAGAGTGGTGATTGGGAGAGAGATAGACAGACACAGAGTGGTGAATGGGAGGGAGACAGACAGACACAGAGTGGTGAATGGGAGGGAGAAAGACAGACACAGAGTGGTGATTGGGAGAGAGATAGACAGACACAGAGTGGTGAATGGGAGGGAGACAGACAGATACTGAGTGGAGAATGGGAGGAGACAGACAGACACAGAGTGGTGAATGGGAGGGAGACAGACAGACACAGAGTGGTGAATGGGAGGAAGACAGACAGACACAGAGTGGTGAATGGGAGACAGACAGACAGACAAAGAGTGGTGAATGGGAGGGAGAAAGACAGACACTGAGTGGTGAATGGGAGGGAGACAGACAGACACAGAGTGGTGAATGGGAGGGAGACAGACAGACACAGAGTGGTGAATGGGAGGAAGACAGACAGACACAGAGTGGTGAATGGGAGGGAGAAAGACAGACACAGAGTGGTGAATGGGAGGGAGACAGACACAGAGTGGTGAATGGGAGGGAGGGAGACAGACACAGAGTGGTGAATGGGAGGGAGACAGACAGACAAAGAGTGGTGAATGGGAGGGAGAAAGACAGACACTGAGTGGTGAATGGGAGGGAGACAGACAGACACAGAGTGGTGAATGGGAGGGAGACAGACAGACACAGAGTGGTGAATGGGAGGTAGAAAGACAGACACAAAGTGGTGAATGGGAGGGAGGGAGACAGACACAGAGTGGTGAATGGGAGGGAGACAGACAGACACAGAGTGGTGAATGGGAGGGAGACAGACACAGAGTGGTGAATGGGAGGGAGAAAGATAGGCACAGAGTGGTGAATGTGAGGAAGACGTACAGATAGAGTGGTGAATGGGAGGGAGAAAGACAGACAGACACAGAGTGGTGAATGGGAGAGAGAGAGAAAGACAGACATAGAGTGGTGATTGGGAGGGAGAACGACAGACACAGAGTGGAGAATAGGAGAGAGAAAGACAGACAAAGAGTGGTGAATGGGAGGGAGACAGACAGACACAGAATGGTGAATAGGAGGGAGACAGACACAGAGTGGTGAATGGGAGTGAGATAGACAGACACAGAGTGGTGAATGGGAGGGAGATAGACAGACACAGAGTGGTGAATGGGAGGGAGACAGACAGACACAGAGTGGTGAATAGGAGGAAGGAGAAAGACAGACACAGTTTGGTGAATGGGAGGGAGACAGACAGACACAGAGTGGTGAATAGGAGGAAGGAGAAAGACAGACACAGTTTGGTGAATGGGAGAGAGAAAGACAGACACAGAGTTGTGAATGGGAGAGAGAAAGATAGACACTGAGTGGAGAATGGGAGGGAGGGAGACAGACACAGAGTGGTGAATGGGAGGGAGACAGACACAGAGTGGTGAATGGGAGGGAGACAGACAGACACAGAGTGGTGAATGGGAGGAGACAGACAGACACAAAGTGGTGAATGGGAGGGAGGGAGACAGACACAGAGTGGTGAATGGGAGGGAGACAGACAGACACAGAGTGGTGAATGGGAGGGAGACAGACACAGAGTGGTGAATGGGAGGGAGAAAGATAGGCACAGAGTGGTGAATGTGAGGAAGACGTACAGATAGAGTGGTGAATGGGAGGGAGAAAGACAGACAGACACAGAGTGGTGAATGGGAGAGAGAGAGAAAGACAGACATAGAGTGGTGATTGGGAGGGAGAACGACAGACACAGAGTGGAGAATAGGAGAGAGAAAGACAGACAAAGAGTGGTGAATGGGAGGGAGACAGACAGACACAGAATGGTGAATAGGAGGGAGACAGACACAGAGTGGTGAATGGGAGTGAGATAGACAGACACAGAGTGGTGAATGGGAGGGAGATAGACAGACACAGAGTGGTGAATGGGAGGGAGACAGACAGACACAGAGTGGTGAATAGGAGGAAGGAGAAAGACAGACACAGTTTGGTGAATGGGAGGGAGACAGACAGACACAGAGTGGTGAATAGGAGGAAGGAGAAAGACAGACACAGTTTGGTGAATGGGAGAGAGAAAGACAGACACAGAGTTGTGAATGGGAGAGAGAAAGATAGACACTGAGTGGAGAATGGGAGGAGACAGACAGACACAGAGTGGTGAATGGGAGGAGACAGACAGACACAGAGTGGTGAATGGGAGGGAGAAACACAGATACAGAATGGAGAATGGGAGGAGGGAGAAAGTCAGACATTGAGTGGTGAATGGGAGGGAGAAAGACAGCCACAGAGTGGTGAATGGGATGGAGACAGACAGACACAGAGTGGTGAATGGGAGGGAGAAAGACAGACACAGAGTGGTGAATGAGAGGGAGAGAAAGTGGAGACTGGGAGGAGGGAGAAAGACACACAGAGTGGTGAATGGGAGAGAGAAAGACAGACACAGAGTGGTGAATGGGAGGGAGAAGGACAGACACAAAGTGGTGAATTGTGGGGAGAAAGACAGACACAGAGTGAAGAATTTTAGGAGAGAGAAAGACAGACACAGAGTGGTGAATGGGAGGGAGATAGACAGACACAGAGTGGAGACTGGGAGGGAGAACGACAGCCACAGATTGTTGATTGGGAGGGAGAAAGACAGACACAGAGTGGTGAATGGGAGGTAGAAAGACAGACACAGAGTGGTGAATGGGAGGTAGAAAGACAGACACAGAGTGAAGAGTTTGAGGAGAGAGAAAGACAGTGTAACTGTTTTTAAGACACTCAGACCAGTGGTGAAATAAAACACAGTTTTATTAAAAGAAAACTAAGGCAAACATTCGCCCTCTACAAGCAACACAAAATAATATCAAAATAATGACAGATATGCCCCCACAGGCCCAGTATATAGAATAAGAGTATCACATATACTGTCTCAGGACCGGCACATAGTAGAGAAACATATAGGGGTTAAATGCATAGATGGACAGTCTCTGTTGTGGAGTTTGGCACGCCCAAGGTGTTAATTGGGAGAATTAAGTGTAGCTGGAATTACACTTAGAGTACTGAGAGGGAATGCCGCTAGGCCGTGTGTGACCAGAGGTAATATCAGCAGAACAGTACCCAGAATAGCCCCCACGGGCGTAACCAAGGATATGACTGACTCTGCAAGTGCCTGAGTAGTTACCCCCACGGGGTCACCATGGTACAGCCTGAACTGCAAGAGCTGCTAATAGCCCCCACGGGCGTACAAACGGAGACCAGAGGTAGTGAGCCTATAGCCCCCACGGGCGTATACCTAAATCAACCTGAAAGAGATTTGAACCAGTAGCCCCCACGGGCGTAACAACGGACCACCATATGCTGCAACGGAGAAGTCAGTAGCCTTCCACCCTTAGCTATAGTAGCTAGTGCCTTCAGCCCCAAAGGCATTAATGTTTGAGCCAGAGCCAAATGGCGCCCTACCGGAATCGTTACCGAACAGCACTACTCTGCAATAAGGTAGAATGAGCCGCTGACCAACCAGAGCATAAGCTGCTCAGCAGATGATGTGCAAAGAGGCTAGGCTCTAAACCAGAGAGAGGAGGCTCAGCAAATGGTAATGCAGCACAGCTAGGGTTAAAATGCAGCTTTACGGATCGGAGGCTCAGAGAAGTACGATAGCTCTGCAAGTAATACGGAGGCTCTTAGACAGCAGCACAGCACAGGAGCAGGTCACACGGCCAGGCTGGTCAGTGGCAGTGGGGGAAGTCAGAATGTCGCTACGGTGACAACTGGAGAAGAGAGCAGGAACTAGCAGGTCACTGGAGCAGTCCGTTACTGGTCACGTAGCAGGAAGTCAGCCAAGCCGGGTCAGATCACGGAGAGGGTTCTCAGACAAGCCGGGTCAATCACGAACAGGAACGTCAGCCAAGCCGGGTCGGATCACGGAGCGGGTTCTCAGACAGGCCGGGTCAATCACGAACAGGAACGTCAGCCAAGCCGGATCGGATCACGGAGCGGGTTCTCAGACAGGCCAGGTCAATCACAAGCAGGAACACAGGAACGTAGTCAACACGGGCCAATTCAGTACACAGGAAACCGGAACACAGGAACTCAGCAACAGAAACACTGGCTCTGAAACACCACGAAAGGGCACCAGACAGGTGTCACGACCAGGCATAAAAAGGTCACCAGGGGCGGGCCAAACCAGTATAGCAAATCAGCATACACCACAAGCGAGAGTGACAGGAGAGGATCACAGGCACTGTGATAGACAGACACAGAGTGGTGAATGGGAGAGAGAAAGACAGACACAGAGTGGTGAATGGAAGGGAGAAAGACAGACACAGAGTGGTGAATGGGAGGAAGGAGGAAGACAGACACGGAGTGGTGAACGGGAGGGAGACAGACAGACACAGAGTGGTGATTGGGAGTGAGATAGACAGACACAGAGTGGTGAATGGGAGGGAGAAAGACAGACACAGAGTGGTGAATGGGAGGGAGACAGACAGATACTGAGTGGAGAATGGGAGGAGACAGACAGACACAGAGTGGTGAATGGGAGGGAGACAGACAGACACAGAGTGGTGAATGGGAGGGAGACAGACAGACAAAGAGTGGTGAATGGGAGGGAGAAAGACAGACACAGAGTGGTGAATGGGAGGGAGGGAGACACAGAGTGGTGAATGGGAGGGAGGGAGACAGACACAGAGTGGTGAATGGGAGGGAGGGCGAGAGACACAGAGGGTGAATGGGAGGGAGACAGACAGACACAGAGTGGTGAATGGGAGGGAGAAAGACAGGCACAGAGTGGTGAATGTGAGGAAGACATACAGATAGAGTGGTGAATGGGAGGGAGAAAGACAGACAGACACAGAGTGGTGAATGGGAGAGAGAGAGAAAGACAGACATAGAGTGGTGATTGGGAGGGAGAACGACAGACACAGAGTGGAGAATGGGAGAGAGAAAGACAGACAAAGAGTGGTGAATGGGAGGGAGATAGACAGACACAGAGTGGTGAATGGGAGGGAGACAGACAGACACAGAGTGGTGAATGGGAGGAAGGAGAAAGACAGACACAGTTTGGTGAATGGGAGAGAGAAAGACAGACACAGAGTGGTGAATGAGGGGGGAGACAGACAGACCCAGAGTGGTGAATGGGAGGGAGACAGACAGACACAGAGTGGTGATTGGGAGTGAGATAGACAGACACAGAGTCGTGAATGGGAGAGAGAAAGATAGACACTGAGTGGAGAATGGGAGGAGACAGACAGACACAGAGTGGTGAATGGGAGGGAGACAGAGAGACACAGAGTGGTGAATGGGAGGGAGAAACACAGATACAGAATGGAGAATGGGAGGAGGGAGAAAGTCAGACACTGAGTGGTGAATGGGAGGGAGAAAGACAGACATAGAGCCATGAATGGAAGGAAGGAGACAGACAGACACAAAGTGGTGAATGGTGAGGAGAAAGACGGACACAGAGTGGAGAATTTGAGGAGAGAGAAAGACAGACACAGAGTGGTGAATGGGACGGAGAAAGACAGACATAGAGTGGTGAATGGGAGGAAGGAGAAAGACAGACACAGTTTGGTGAATGGGCGAGAGAAAGACAGATACAGAGTGAAGAGGTTGAGGAGAGAGAAAGACAGACACAGAGTGGTGAATGAGGGGGGAGACAGACAGACACAGAGTGGTGAATGTGAGGGAGAAAGACAGACACAGAATGGTGAATAGGAGACAGACAGACACAGAGTGGTGAATGTGAGGGAGAAAGACAGACACAGAGTGGTGAATGGATGGGAGACAGACAAACACAGAATGGTGAATGGGAGGGAGACAGACAGACACAGAGTGGTGATTGGGAGGGAGACAGACACAGAGTGGTGAATGGGAGGGAGAAAGACAGACACAGAGTGGTGAATGGGAGGGAGACAGACAGACACAGAGTGGTGAATGGGAGTGAGAAAGACAGACACAGAGTGGTGAATGGGAGTGAGAAAGACAGACACAGAGTCGTGAATGGGAGAGAGAAAGATAGACACTGAGTGGAGAATGGGAGGAGACAGTCAGACGCAGAGTGGTGAATGGGAGGGAGACAGAGAGACACAGAGTGGTGAATGGGAGGGAGACAGACAGACACAGAGGGTGAATGGGAGGGAGACAGACAGACACAGAGTGGTGAATGGGAGGGAGGGAGACAGACACAGAGGGTGAATGGGAGGGAGAAAGACAGGCACAGAGTGGTGAATGGGAGGAAGACGTACAGATAGAGTGGTGAATGGGAGGGAGAAAGACAGACAGACACAGAGTGGTGAATGGGAGAGAGAAAGACAGACACAGAGTGGTGAATGGTGAGGAGAAAGAAGGACACAGAGTGGAGAATTTGAGGAGAGAGAAAGACAGACACAGAGTGGTGAATGGGACGGAGAAAGACAGACATAGAGTGGTGATTGGGAGAAAGACAGACACAGAGTGGTGAATGGGAGAGAGAAAGACAGACACAGAGTGGTGAATGGGAGAGAGAAAGACAGACACAGAGAGTTGAATGGGAGGGAGACAGACAGACACAGAGTGGTGAATGGGAGGGGGACAGACAGACACAGAGTGGTGAATGGGAGGGAGAAAGACAGACACAGAGAGGTGAATGGTAGGGAGACCGACAGACATGGAGTGGTGAATGGGAGGGAGAAAGACAGACACAGAGTGGTGAATGAGAGGGAGAAAGACAGCCACAGAGTGGTGAATGAGAGGGAGAGAAAGTGGAGACTGGGAGGAGGGAGAAAGACAGACCCAGAGTGGTGAATGGGAGAGAGAAAGACAGACACAGAGTGGTGAATGGGAGGGAGAAAGACAGACACAGAGTGGTGAATGAGAGGGAGAGAAAGTGGAGACTGGGAGGAGGGAGAAAGACAGACACAGAGTGGTGAATGGGAGAGAGAAAGACAGACACAGAGGGTGAATGGGAGGGAGACAGACAGACACAGAGTGGTGAATGGGAGGGAGAAAGACAGACACAGAGTGGTGAATGAGAGGGAGAAAGACAGTCACAGAGTGGTGAATGAGAGGGAGAGAAAGTGGAGACTGGGAGGAGGGAGAAAGACAGACACAGAGTGGTGAATGGGAGAGAGAAAGACAGACACAGAGGGTGAATGGGAGGGAGACAGACAGACACAGAGTGGTGAATGGGAGGGAGAAGGACAGACACAAAGTGGTGAATTGTGGGGAGAAAGACAGACACAGAGTGAAGAATTTTAGGAGAGAGAAAGACAGACACAGAGTGGTGAATGGGAGGGAGATAGACAGACACAGAGTGGAGACTGGGAGGGAGAACGACAGACACAGATTGTTGATTGGGAGGGAGAAAGACAGACACAGAGTGGTGAATGGGAGGTAGAAAGACAGACACAGAGTGAAGAGTTTGAGGAGAGAGAAAGACAGTGTAACGGTTTTTAAGACACTCAGACCAGTGGTGAAATAAAACACAGTTTTATTAAAAGAAAACTAAGGCAAACATTCGCCCTCTACAGGCAACACAAAATAATATCAAAATAATGACAGATATGCCCCCACAGGCCCAGTATATAGAATAAGAGTATCACATATACTGTCTCAGGACCGGCACATAGTAGAGAAACATATAGGGGTTAAATGCATAGATGGACAGTCTCTGTTGTGGAGTTTGGCACGCCCAAGGTGTTAATTGGGAGAAGTAAGTGTAGCTGGAATCACACTTAGAGTACTGAGAGGGAATGCCGCTAGGCCGTGTGTGACCAGAGGTAATATCAGCAGAACAGTACCCAGAATAGCCCCCACGGGCGTAACCAAGGATATGACTGAATCTGCAAGTGCCTGAGTAGTTAGCCCCCACGGGGTCACCATGGTACAGACTGAACTGCAAGAGCTGCTAATAGCCCCCACGGGCGTACAAACGGAGACCAGAGGTAGTGAGCCTATAGCCCCCATGGGCGTATACCTAAATCAACCTGAAAGAGATTTGAGCCAGTAGCCCCCACGGGCGTAACAACGGACCACCATATGCTGCAACGGAGAAGCCAATAGCCTTCCACCCTTAGCTATAGTAGCTAGTGCCTTCAGCCCCAAAGGCATTAATGTTCGAGCCAGAGCCAAATGGCGCCCTACCGGAATCGTTACCGAACAGCACTACTCTGCAATAAGGTAGAATGAGCCGCTGACCAACCAGAGCATAAGCTGCTCAGCAGATGATGTGCAAAGAGGCTAGGCTCTAAACCAGAGAGAGGAGGCTCAGCAAATGGTAATGCAGCACAGCTAGGGTTAAAATGCAGCTTTACGGATCGGAGACTCAGAGAAGTACGATAGCTCTGCAAGTAATACGGAGGCTCTTAGACAGCAGCACAGCACAGGAGCAGGTCACACGGCCAGGCTGGTCAGTGGCAGTGGGGGAAGTCAGAATGTCGCTACAGTGACAACTGGAGAAGAGAGCAGGAACTAGCAGGTCACTGGAGCAGTCCGTTACTGGTCACGTAGCAGGAAGTCAGCCAAGCCGGGTCAGATCACGGAGAGGGTTCTCAGACAAGCCGGGTCAATCACGAACAGGAACGTCAGCCAAGCCGGGTCGGATCACGGAGCGGGTTCTCAGACAGGCCGGGTCAATCACGAACAGGAACGTCAGCCAAGCCGGATCGGATCACGGAGCGGGTTCTCAGACAGGCCAGGTCAATCACAAGCAGGAACACAGGAACGTAGTCAAAACGGGCCAATTCAGTACACAGGAAACCGGAACACAGGAACTCAGCAACAGAAACACTGGCTCTGAAACACCACGAAAGGGCACCAGACAGGTGTCACGACCAGGAATAAAAAGGTCACCAGGGGCAGGCCAAACCAGTATAGCAAATCAGCATACACCACAAGCGAGAGTGACAGGAGAGGATCACAGGCACTGTGATAGACAGACACAGAGCGGTGAATGGGAGAGAGAAAGACAGACACAGAGTGGTGAATGGGAGAGAGAAAGACAGACACAGAGTGGTGAATGGGAGGGAGAAAGACAGACACAGAGTGGTGAATGGGAGAAAGGAGAAAGACAGACACAGAGTGGTGAATGGGAGAGAGAAAGACAGACATACAGTGGTGAATGGGAGGAAGGAGACAGACAGACACAGAGTGGTGAATGGGAGAAAGAAAGACAGACATACAGTGGTGAATGGGAGGGAGACAGACAGACACAGAGTGGTGAATGGGAGGGAGACAGACAGACACAGAGTGGTGAATGGGAGAAAGAAAGACAGACATACAGTGGTGAATGGGAGGGAGACAGACAGACACATTGTGGTGAATGGGAGGGAGACAGACAGACACAGAGTGGTGAATGGGAGGGAGAAAGACAGACACAGAGTGGTGAATGGGAGGGAGACAGACAGACAAAGAGTGGTGAATGGGAGGGAGAAAGACAGACACAG
>CM074719.1:635323092-635363092 GCA_037306005.1 Rhinophrynus dorsalis | reverse complement strand
CACACACACACACTGCCTGACTCCACAGTCTTCTTCCCCTGGTAGTCACACACACACACACACACACACACACACACACACACACACTGACTGACACCACAGTCTTCTTTCCCTGTCACACACACACACACACACACACACTGCCTGACACCCCAGACTTCTTCCCCTGGTAGTCACAGACACACACACACACACACACACACACACACACACACACTGCCTGACTCCACAGTCTTCTTCCCCTGGTAGTCACACACACACACACACACACACACACACACACACACTGCCTTATACCCTGGTCTTCTTCCCCTGGTAGTGACACGCACACACACACACAAATACTGCCTGACACCACAGTCTTCTTCCCCTGGTAATCAAACACACACACACTGACTGACACCACAGTCTTCTTTCCCTGTCACACACACACACATACACACACACACACACACACACACACTGCCTGATATCCCAGTCTTCTTCCCCTGGTAGGCACAGACACACACACACACACACACACTGCCTGACTCCACAGTCTTGTTCCCCTGGTAGGCACAGACACACACACACACACACACACTGCCTGACTCCACAGTCTTGTTCCCCTGGTAGTCACACACACACACACACACACACACACACTGCCTGACTCCACAGTCTTCTTCCCCTGGTAGTCACACACACACACACACACACACACACACACACACTGCCTGACTCCACAGTCTTCTTCCCCTGGTAGTCACAGACACACACACACACACACACACACACACACTGCCTGACTCCACAGTCTTCTTCCCCTGGTAGTCACACACACACACACACACATACACACACACACTGCCTGACTCCACAGACTTCTTCCCCTGGTAGTCACAGAGACACACATAGACTATCTGACACCCCAGGCTTGTCCCACTATGCCACATGTAGTCCCAGATACACATGCACTGCTGGCCACCACAGACTTGTCCCATTGTCCACATTACTTACCTTTTACATCACATTTCTTCATGGAGCCCAGTAAACACGTCAGGTACCTGGAGATGTTTGGAATCCCATTTGAGAACCACTGATCTACAAACAAATCTGTCCCTTCTAAATAAATACACATTCAGAACGCATCGGTTTTTTTCATTCCTTATTTATTTCATTTTTTTTACAAACAGATTTAAAGTTATTAAAAGGAAATTTGTATAAAACTTGGCACTTGTGAATCGGTGTCACGAGAGGTGGAGTGTAAATACCAGTGCCCCCCCCTCGTGCCTAATATTCACCCTGTAATATAAACCACACACCCACCCCCCCAAACATAGATACTTCTAAAATACACAAGAAAATAAGCTGCTGGTGTTCCTGGAGTACAATAAATAAGGGTCTGAAATCTCATAATACTGACGGGTAGCAGCTTCACCATGGAAACTGCTGTGGGGATCGTATGGGCATCCCATAATACTGATGGGTAGCAGCTTCACCATGGAAACTGCTGTGGGGATCGTATGGGCATCCCATAATACTGATGGGTAGCAGCTTCACCATGGAAACTGCTGTGGGGATCGTATGGGCATCCCATAATACTGATGGGTAGCAGCTTCACCATGGAAACTGCTGTGGGGATCGTATGGGCATCCCATAATACTGATGGGTAGCAGCTTCACCATGGAAACTGCTGTGGGGATCGTATGGGCATCCCATAATACTGATGGGTAGCAGGTTCACTATGGAAACTGCTGTGGGGATCAGATGCACCCCATAATACTGATGGGCTACAGCCTCACTACTGGGTGCAATATGAAGGAAATAACACTACCATCCCATAATACTGACAGGCTACAGGGTGCATTGTGTGGGATTATACTACCATCCCATAATACTGATGGGTTACATTCTCACTATGGAGTGCATTGTGGGGGATTATACAAACACTGACCAGCTATGGTAGGGGTGGGGAAACTTGAAGCCCTTATGATGCCATAATACAAATCCCATCATCCACAGCCAGCCACTGGCTGCCTAGTGGCGATGAGAATTGTAGTCCAACAGCATGATGAGATCCACAAGTTGCCTTCTGCTTGGCAATGATCTCAGTATGGGTTGCTATGTGAGAGGAACTCAGTGATGTTCTAAACTGTGAACTCTATGGTTCCCCGAGAGGAGTGTCCTACTGTGTGATATGAAGGAAGGTTCCCTCAACGTCACATGGTGCAAGGAAGAAGGAGGAAAGGAAAAGAGCTTGGACTTCAAAGTAAAGGCAAAGCTAATAACACAATGAGGAGGGAATGAGGCTGGACATATCCTTCTAAAGGGACGTTTCACCTCCAGCTGCAGGCTAGGAACGGGGCTCTGCTTGAGTCAGGTAGTTCAGAATAGAAGATGTCAGTCAATAAATAGAAGATGAAATGTCGGGATGCACAATTACACGTAAAACACAAAGTGAGTGAGCAGAAGGCAACCGTTAGACCTTAAAAGAAGAGGAAGGACTGAACAGACACATTGGGGAATAGAGAAGAGCCGGAGAGGGAAAGACAAGGGTGAGGGAGATAGTGAATACAGTGGTGTATGAGGCAAGTCTAAAAAGATAGGAAAGGAAGGAGGAGAAGAGACCTTGGTGCGCACATTTCTCTGGAGCTGGATTCTGGGGGAATGAATCCTAAATACATTGGCACAGAGACATGGAGCAGGAAGAAATTGATCTTCTGGGTGGGAGAGGGGACGTCAGTTGGTGACAATTCTGTACCAAGTTCTGGTCACTTGCACAGGTGAACACTAACAGCAGATCAAAGTCACCCCTGTCCATGATTAGTACCGCAATTAAGGAAAAGTTCACTGTATTGCTCAGATGTCCTCATTAGTGCAAGTGATAAATGTGATGCACGTGACGCTACCACGCTCATGGGCATGTAGCAGATCAATATCATTTCATTGGCACCTTGGTACAGAGTCCCACCCAGATTAACATACAGACATACAGGTTCCTAGTCTAAGTGTTAGTCAGACATACAGGTTTCTAGTCTAAGTGTTAGTCAGACATACAGGTACCTAGCCTAAGTGTTAGTCAGACATACAGGTTTCTAGTCTAAGTGTTAGTCAGACATACAGGTACCTAGCCTAAGTGTTAGTCAAGACACACAGACATACAGGTTTCTAGTCTAAGTGTTAGTCAAACATGCAGGTACCTAGTCTAAGTGTTAGTCAGACATACAGGTACCTAGCCTAAGTGTTAGTCAGACATACAGGTACCTAGCCTAAGTGTTAGTCAGACATACAGGTTTCTAGTCTAAGTGTTAGTCAGACATACAGGTACCTAGTCTAAGTGTTAGTCAGACATACAGGTACCTAGCCTAAGTGTTAGTCAGACATACAGGTACCTAGCCTAAGTGTTAGTCAGACATACAGGTTTCTAGTCTAAGTGTTAGTCAGACATACAGGTACCTAGCCTAAGTGTTAGTCAGACACACAGACATACAGGTTTCTAGTCTAAGTGTTAGTCAGACACACAGACATACAGGTTTCTAGTCTAAGTGTTAGTCAGACATACAGGTACCTAGCCTAAGTGTTAGTCAGACACACAGACATACAGGTACCTAGTCTAAGTGTTAGTCAGACACACAGACATACAGGTACCTAGTCTAAGTGTTAGTCAGACACACAGACATGAACAGAACATTGTGTTCGTCACTCTGGCACAAGTGCTTGGTAAATTATTGCTTAGTGCTCCTGGAACAACTGGTGTCCCCTGGGGCAATTGTCATTAATCTGCATTCAATGAGCCTTGGGGACTGAATGGACAAATAACAAATTATCCTCAAAATGTAGCTCAATGATCCACTCCTCATGTCTGACCCACTGCTCTGTGTCATGTGACCATGCATAATAACAACTCCACTTCCATGTACTTGCCCATCATATATACAGGATCTTATAGACACAGGCCTTGTGTACCTCTATATATCCTACTTTATTATAGAAACACACCTTGTATACCTCTGTATACCTTTCTTTATTATAGAAGCACACCTTGCATACCTCTGTATACCTTTCTTTATTACAGACACAGGGCTTCTATACCTCTGTATACCCTACTTTATTATAGACAGATGCCTTCTGTGTCTATAAACACTCTTTCTCTCTTATATACTTCTGGATTATTGTATACATTTCCTACCAACGTTACATATTCCTGTTTATATGTTCTATCCATGTTACATCTTTGACATATATTTCCATCATATGACCATCCTGCCTGGGCCACATATTCTTTTATTCCCTTCCATCAAAATGACAAATACCTGTGTACCATTGCTGACCCGGTCACATGATGCTGTACACTTCCTGTCTATAGGTGGCATATTGTATATACTTCCTGTCCTTGTCACCTGATGCTGTACACTTCCCGTCATTAGGTGGCATATTGCACATACTTCCTGTTCTTGTCAAATGATGCTGTACACTTCCTGTCTATAGATGACATTGTATATACTTCCTGTCCTTGTCACATGATGTACACTTCCTGTCTATTGGTGACGTATACAGTTCATGTTCTTGTCACATGATGCTGTACACTTCCTATTTGTTGGTACCATTGTATACACTTCCTGTCCTTGTCACATGATGCTGTACACTTCCTGTTGTCACATGATGCTGTACAATTCCTATTATATATGATGTATAACTTTTGTGCCCAGGTCACATGATGTTTTACACTACTTGTCTATAGGTGATATTGACATTATACATTTGTCACATAATATTTTAATATATATTTTCCTATCATATGAACATACTGCCTGGCCATTTATTGCAGCACTTGTTCCCAACAAAATGACTCCCTGTCCAGGACACATGATTCTCTATATTTTCTGTCTATAGGGGTCCTGCTTAGGTACTGACACTCTCTACAGTATATGAAGCTACCGGTGTGCAGGTCCTGCCTGAATCTGAGATGGGTTTGGTAGAGATGATGGACCCTGAGTATGGCCAGCTAGCTGCCATGCTGGGGTCAGGATAAGGGTCATGTGTAACGTGGGAAGCAGATTTTCAGACTGAATTGAAGAAGATAACTGAGGTGGAGACACTTTCACCCAACCCACAGAAAGTCTCCAAGTCTCAGATCACTACCCCTGGTCAACAGAGGGACACTTGAGATCATGACTGAGGCACCTCTCTCAGCCAGTGTGGAAGAAGGTGCTCTGTGTTCATCACCATATACAGGGTAGACTGGGCTTCACTTCCTTACTGGCAAAATGTCTGTATTTGGGTTCATAGCAGAAGACTGTATGGTGTTTATTAATATCAGTCTATGATAATTAGCCTCATAAGTCCAGACAGAGTTGGCAATCTTCCCTCTGTGTCTGATTTCTCCCCCTCCATCAGGGTTAATTAAATTCTAAGTTCCCCATCACCTGCAGGGTCCAGGCTATGCTCAGTACTAAGCACTGATGCTGAGGGTCCCTGTGAGATGCCGAATGGAGATACAACAGGAGAACGTGCTGCCAGAGGGGAGAGAGATGGAGAGAAGCTTGGAGGGATGGCAGAAGATGAGAGGGAGGCATCATTTGTTATAGGGGAGCGGCGAAGGGATGAGAAATTTGGAAAGGCTCTGACCACTGCTGGCTTGGGGGGTACAGTTTTGGCACCTGGATGGGCCACAGACGTGATAAGAGGTGGTGGGTCAATGCGTGGTTGAGGCATAGCTTTGGGCTTCGGTTGAAACGGTCTCCTTAGAGCTGACTCATCTTTGAGACGGGCAATCTCCATAAAGACGCTGGCCAATGGTTGAAACTGAGGGCACCAGTTCAGCAGGTAATCCCAGTTGTAGCTGCCACGTAACTCCTCATCACTGGCCACAATAGCAGTCAGAGAGCCCTCTACAGATGGTTTGCCATCTTCAGGGAAAGCATAGTCTTTGAGATGGGACATGCTAAGCCCACAACCCACTCCCATAAAAGCACCCCCTCCCCCTCCATCATCTCTGTACAACTGTGATTGACCTGATCCCTTCTTGCTCTTAAACCATTGCTCAGTGTCCATTGAGGGGTCACAGGAGATTTCAGACAACTGATCAGCATCTTGCTGGATGCCTGAGTCAGGGCCACGTGCAGAGATATGCTCTTGCATGGAGGAGGTGATACTTGCAACCCGTGGGTATTCATTGATCATGCGTATTTCATCATCCTCTGCTGCTTCTGCTGACCCACGACCACTGGAGTGAGAAGGGTCCAGGGACCCTCCCCTGGTGTATGATCCATCCCCTACAGAAGATTCAATGGAGTAACCTGGAAGTGTCTGATGGTAAATTCGTTCACCACTGGACAGTGTTGACTTGTCATGTCCTATCCTCTGCAAAGTGCTTCCTTGCAAAGTGTCCAACTGAGCATCAGCCTCCTGACGTTTCTTCTGGATACCACGAGATCTGCAAACGACCAACACAATGGCAACTACTGCCAGCACCACAACCACTGCCAATGAGGAAGCTACAGACACCACAAGTAACATGTTCAGGTCAGGCGTTAGCCCGAATGATGTATGAGTAATGTCCACAGTCACCTGAGCCATAGCTACACGTGAAGAGGGCAAAGGGCTATGAGCATGGACCTCCATAGTAAGTTCCCTTGTTTCTCGTTTGGACCTGCCAGAGCGGTGTCTCTGGCTGTCAACCTTCAGATAAACATGACCTGTTGTCTCATTGATTGCAAAGTATGGTGATGGCTTAGCAAAAGAGTAAAGAACTACTCCATCTGCCCCTTCGTCCTCGTCTGTGGCTTGTACATGACCAATGCTTTGCCCTTTAATGGCCCCTTCTGGAACCTCAAAATTGAAATAGGGGGCCATAAATACTGGGTCATACTCATCTTCCCCAGTCACAAGGACCTGCACAGTGACTGTGGCTGAGAAATTGCCAGCGTCCATCGCCCTCACTACCATGTTGAAGGATTTTGTACGCTCATAGTCAAAACTCTGCCGAGAACGTAGCTCTCCAGAAGTCCTGTTTACTAAGAATACATCTTTTCCTGTTAGCATCCCAGGTCCTGCCACTGAGAGGTCCAACACTGTGTATAACAGCTGACCAAATGCCCCACTGTCCAAGTCAATAGCATGAATTATAGTGAGTGGTGTGTTGGCAGGTTGGTTCTCCTGGATGCTGGTGGTTAGAATTTGTACTGGGAAGTAGGGCTTGTTGTCATTGATGTCACGGACTTCGACAGTAACTGGAACAAGGGCAAAGTTGGCTGGGCCCCCCTGACCATCAAAAGCCAGGACCACTAGAGCATGCAGGGCCTGTCTTTCCCTGTCAAGTTGACGAGCCAGTCTTATAGCTCCTGTTGCCTCATTGATCTGAAAGAGTCGGCTCTCATCTCCAGAAGTGATACTATAATGCACCATGCCATTGTTACCAGAATCAGAGTCCTGAGCCAACACTCGGAGCACCTCAGAGCCAACAGGAGCTTCCTCACTTAAAAGAACGGTGTACTGTGGACGTGGAAAGACTGGGGGGTTATCATTAACATCAAGGACGGTAATTAACACTGGCACAAAGCGGCTCCTCTGTGGCACTCCCCTGTCAGAGGCACCGAGTGTCAGGTTGTAGAACTGAATGGCCTCAAAATCCAGATGATCAGTTAAGATAATAGAGCCAATGTGCTGGAAACGTCCATTCCAGAAGCGGATCCCACTTTGTACCTGGAAGGCATTGCCTGTGTTCCCACTTAGAATAGTGTAATCAACTCCTGAGTTCTCCAGGCTTAAATCTGAGTCAGTGGCCTCCAGGATGAGGACAGTGCTTCCTAGTGGGAGATCCTCAGGCACCGATGCGCTGTACTGTGGCTGAGAGAAGGTCGGGGTATGGTCATTAACATCCATTATCAGGAACTGCACGGTAGTGAGGGAGGCGAGACTTGGAGATCCATGGTCACGAGCTTCAACCAGCACATCCACCAATGGCCACTCGGGGTCCAGCTCCATGGACTGTGCGCTGAATAGGGTCCCTGCAAAGAGAAAACAGTGGTAAGAGTGGCCCTGTAACGCCCCACACAGATTCCCAAAGTAATATGGCGCAGCCAAGACTATGTGAAAGACGTGTCAGAAGAAGATGACATGTAAGGACTAGCTGGTACAATTATAGGGGTGGATGTGAAAGACGTATCAGGAGGAAATAACTGATAAGGAATGGCAGGTACTGGTATCAGGGTGAATGTGAAAGAGGTGTCAGGGGGAGATTACAGGTAAGGATTGCCAGACACCATTATCAGGGTGGATGTGAAACATGTGTAAGGAGGAGATGACAGGTAAGGACTGGTGGGTACCGTTATCAGTGTGGATGTGAAAGGTATGTCAGGAGGAGATGACAGGTAAGGACTGGTGGGTACCGTTATCAGGATGGATGTGGACTGATGGGTCCCGTTATCTGGGAAGATGTGAAAGGTATATCAGGAGATGACAGGAAAGGACTGGTGGGTACCATTATCAGGGTGGATATGAAAGGTGTGTCAGGAGGAGATGAAAGGTAAGGAATGGTGGGTACTTTTATCAGGGTGGATGTGGAAGGTGTGTCAGGAGGAGGTGAGAGGTAAGGACTGGCGGGTACTGTTATCAGGGTGGATATGAAAGGTGTGTCAGGAGGAGATGACAGGTAAGGAATCATGAGTACTGTTATCAGTGTGGATGTTGAAGGGGTCTCAGGAGGAGGTGACGGATAAGGACTGGTGGGTACCGTTATCATGGTGAATGAGGAAGGTGTGTCAGGAGGAGATGACAAGTAAAGAAATGGAGGGTACCGTTATCAGGGTTGATATGAAAGGTGTGTCAGGAGGAGATGACAGGTAAGGACTGGTGTGTGCCATTATCAGGGTGGATGTGGAAGGTGTGTCAGGAGGAGATGACAGGTAAGGACTGGAGGGTACTGTTATCAGGGTGGATATGAAAGGTGTGTCAGGAGGAGGTGACAGGTAAGGAATGGTGGGTACCATTATCAGGGTGGATGTGGAAGGTGTGTCAGGAGGAGATGACAGGTAAGGAATGGAGGGTACTGTTATCAGGGTTGATATGAAAGGTGTGTCAGGAAGAGAGATGACAGGTAAGGAATGGCGGGTGCCATTATTACGGTGGGTATAAAAGGTGTGTCAGGAGGAGGTGACAGGTAAGGAATGGTGGGTACCATTATCAGGGTGGATGTGGATGTGTGTCAGGAGGAGATGTCAGGTAATGAATGGTGGGTACCATTATCAGGGTGGATATGGAAGGTGTGTCAGGAGGAGATGATAGGTAAGGACTGGTGGGTACCATTATCAGGGTGGATGTGGATGTGTGTCAGGAGGAGATGACAGGTAAGGGCTGGTGGGTACCATTATCAGGGTGGATATGGAAGGTGTGTCAGGATATGATGACAGATAAGGACTGGTGGGTACCATTATCAGGGTGGATGTGAAAGGTGTGTCAGGAGGAGGTGACAGGTAAGGACTGGTGGGTACCATTATCAGGGTGGATATGAAAGGTGTGTAAGGAGGAGATGACAGTTATGGACTGGTGGGTACCATTATATGGGTGGATATGAAAGGTGTGTCAGGAGGGTATGACAGGTAAGGACTGGTGGGTACCATTATATGGGTGGATATGAAAGGTGTGTCAGGAGGGTATGACAGGTAATGAATGGTGGGTACCATTATATGGGTGGATATGAAAGGTATGTAAGGAGGAGATGACAGGTAAGGACTGGTGGGTACAGTTATCAGGGTGGCTATGGAAGGTGTGTCAGGAGGAGATGACAGGTAAGGACTGGTGGGTACCATTATATGGGTGGATATGAAAGGTGTGTCAGGAGGAGATGACAGGTAAGGACTGGTGGGTACCATTATATGGGTGGATATGAAAGGTGTGTCAGGAGGAGATGACAGGTAAGGACTGGTGGGTACCATTATCAGGGTGGATATGAAAGGTGTGTAAGGAGGAGATGACAGGTAAGGACTGGTGGGTACCATTATATGGGTGGATATGAAAGGTGTGTCAGGAGGGTATGACAGGTAAGGACTGGTGGGTACCATTATCAGGGTGGATATGAAAGGTGTGTAAGGAGGAGATGACAGGTAAGGACTGGTGGGTACCATTATATGGGTGGATATGAAAGGTGTGTCAGGAGGGTATGACAGGTAAGGACTGGTGGGTACCATTATCAGGGTGAATGTGAAACGCTCCGCTCCCAGAAGACAGCACTCGATAGGTGATTTTCCCATTGTTCCCAGAATCTCGATCAGTGGCAGAGATAGTATATAGGGGTGTTCCTGCTGGAGTGTGCTCCATTACGGTCACCTGAGGAAGGGAAGTTGGACATTAATCATAGTGCCTCAGTCTCTCTCTTCCTCTGCATGCCCTACTCTCTCCATTTATATTACTCGGCCCTACTCTTGCACTCTCTCTGTTCTTTGAACTGTATGTCTCTGTGGTGGGTGTCTCTCATGGTTTCCTGACTGTCTATGTTCTTTGTGCTCTCTCTTTCTGCTGTCTAAACCCTATCCATTTGTGCTGGGTACTTCTCTGTTCCTGATTATGTCCCCTACACTGTCTCTGAGCTGTATTTCTCTGTGTTGGGTGGCTCTGTCTCTCTTCCCTGACTGTCTATGTTTCCTGTGCTCTCTCTATGAGCTGTATGTTCTGTGTTGGATGTCTCTCTCTGTTCCCTGTCTATGTTTCCAGCAGTCTCTTTGAGCTGTATGTCTCTGTGTTAGATGTCTTTCTACTCACGATGATTAAGCCACTAATGAGATGTAAATAGTAAAAACACCACTAATTTGTCCCTGAAGGAACAGTCACGTTGTGTTCATATCCCACTCCTAATCACAGTTCCTAACTGCATATCCCTGAGAATATTAAGGACAGCAGTAATTAATAACCCACAGGTAATTAATTGCTTTGCAGATTTGCCCTCACAGAGCACAATTCCATTAGGCATTTAAAATGTTTCCCCATTCTCTCTCTGAGTGTAGAGAGCTAATAAGGAACTTTATGTGGAACTGACACTGTGTAATGTCCCATTACTAATGGGTTGGGTGATTTAGAGAGATCTTTCAGATGACCTTTATTCTTGTAAGACGTTCTTTAGTTAAAACTTTGCTTTATTTATTTATCAGTTTAGCAAATTAGCCAGTACTGCCTGGCACAGCCCGGTATGTCAGATAGTAACATTCTATTCTTCTACCCAACTGTCATCTCCTACAAGGAAGTACTGATCAGTGTGTATAAACTGACAAGCAAGCAAAGCTAAATAACGTGTAAATGACAGTTTTTAATAATAAATGTATAACATAAATGTAGGTGAATCGGAAAAGGTCTTTCAAAGCCACACGATTCATTATAAGGGTTAGTTCCAATTTCATTACAGTTGAAAGATGATTTTCAACAGATTGAAATTATTATCTGACAAATTTCTCATATGTCCCCTGAAGCACATCACCCTTACTGACTAGTCCATCACGCTGCATGTACTTCACCATAATGTTCGTTGGATACACACCCTACAATTTCAACTGTCAGGTAGGTAAATTGGAAAAGGCAAACATTCTCCTCAAGCCACCTTCCATGAAAAAATAAATAAATAAAGAAAAATAGGATTCCTAGACATTGGGGAACCCGTTCTCTGACCCCAGCTCCTCAATCAAGGAAGGTCCTCCAACCTTTGCTTCTTTTTCTCACCATTTGGTCAGTGTAGTCTGCAGGCACAAACCTTTGCATTGTGGAGTCTATGAGAATCAAGTAAATCCCATCATATGTGGGAATAATAATAGTATAGCTGGGAGTATTGGTATTGGAGGAACTCCCTGTTATATAAATATATTCCCCTGGTATATAACATTCCCCCAGTATATACCTGATACAAGCTCTGACTGAACTCAGGTGGGTTGTCATTCACATCTTCTAATGTAAGCCTCAGCTCAGCCCATGTGTGATGTTTGCCATCTGAGGTTTGCACAGTCAGCATGTAGGAACTCCGCTCCTCATAATCCAATGGTTCGCTCAGCCAGATATGTCCACCATATCTCAAAATACTGAATGTCCCCTCTGAGACTCCATCCACAGACAGCGTGTACCACAGAACTGGACCCGAATCCACATCATTTCCCGTCACCTGGATGATCTCCGAGCCAATGACAGCATCTGCAAAACACACGCACACACACACTGGTTTCACCACAAATCTGGTACATGAACTCCCTTCCCTTCTGCCTACAGGGCTGGAGTCCATTATCAGGGAAACTGTTATCACTAGTATTGTAGAGAAGACCTGTGTGATTCTCTGACCCATGGGACTTGATTAAATTATCAGTGAAGTTGTATAAAACTTGTATGACTCTACTTCTACCTACAGGACTGGATTATATTATCAGTGAGATCACCATCAGTGATACTATATAGAGGACTTGTACGATTCTAATTCTACCTACAGGACTGGATTATATTATCGGTGAGATCACCATCAGTGATATTATATAGAGGACTTGTACGATTCTACTTCTACCCACAGGACTGGATTCTATTATCGGTGAGATCACCATCAGTGATATTATATAGAGGACTTATACGATTCTGCTTCTACCTACAGGACTGGATTATATTATCGGTGAGATCACCATCAGTGATATTATATAGAGGACTTATATGATTCTACTTCTACCCACAGGACTGGATTATATTATCGGTGAGATCACCATCACTGATATTATATAGAGGACTTGTACGATTCTACTTCTACCCACAGGACTGGATTCTATTATCGGTGAGATCACCATCAGTGATATTATATAGAGGACTTATACGATTCTGCTTCTACCTACAGGACTGGATTATATTATCGGTGAGATCACCATCAGTGATATTATATAGAGGACTTATATGATTCTACTTCTACCCACAGGACTGGATTATATTATCGGTGAGATCACCATCAGTGATATTATATAGAGGACTTGTACGATTCTACTTCTACCCACAGGGCTGGATTATATTATCATTGAGATCACCATCAGAGATATTATAGGACTTGTACAATTCTACTTCTACCCACAGGACTGGGTTATATTATCAGTGAGATCACCATCAGTGATATTACATAGAGGACTTGCACGATTCTACTTCTACCCACAGGGCTGGATTATATTATCATTGAGATCACCATCAGAGATATTATAGGACTTGTACAATTCTACTTCTACCCACAGGACTGGGTTCTATTATCGGTGAGATCACCATCAGTGATATTATATAAAGGACTTATATGATTCTACTTCTACCCACAGGACTGGATTATATTATCGGTGAGATCACCATCACTGATATTATATAGAGGACTTGTACGATTCTACTTCTACCCACAGGGCTGGATTATATTATCAGTGAGATCACCATCAGTGATATTATATAGAGGACTTATATGATTCTACTTCTACCTACAGGACTGGATTATATTATCGGTGAGATCACCATCACTGATATTATATAGAGGACTTATATGATTCTACTTCTACCCACAGGACTGGATTATATTATCGGTGAGATCACCATCACTGATATTATATAGAGGACTTGTACGATTCTACTTCTACCCACAGGGCTGGATTATATTATCAGTGAGATCACCATCAGTGTTATTATATAGAGGACTTATATGATTCTACTTCTACCCACAGGACTGGATTATATTATCAGTGAGATCACCATCAGTGTTATTATATAGAGGACTTATATGATTTATGATTCTACTTCTACCCACAGGACTGGATTATATTATCGGTGAGATCACCATCAGTGTTATTATATAGAGGACTTATATGATTTATGATTCTACTTCTACCCACAGGACTGGATTATATTATCGGTGAGATCACCATCAGTGTTATTATATAGAGGACTTGTACGATTCTACTTCTACCTACAGGACTGGATTATATTATCGGTGAGATCACCATCAGTGATATTATATAGAGGACTTATATGATTTATGATTCTACTTCTACCCACAGGACTGGATTATATTATCGGTGAGATCACCATCAGTGTTATTATATAGAGGACTTGTATGATTCTACTTCTACCCACAGGGCTGGATTATATTATTGGTGAGATCACCATCAGTGTTATTATATAGAGGACTTGTACGATTCTACTTCTACCCACAGGGCTGGATTATATTATCGGTGAGATCACCATCAGTGTTATTATATAGAGGACTTGTATTATTCTACTTCTACCCACAGGGCTGGATTATATTATTGGTGAGATCACCATCAGTGATATTATATAGAGGACTTGTACGATTCTACTTCTACCTACAGGACTGGATTATATTATCGGTGAGATCACCATCAGTGATATTATATAGAGGACTTATATGATTTATGATTCTACTTCTACCCACAGGACTGGATTATATTATCGGTGAGATCACCATCAGTGTTATTATATAGAGGACTTGTATGATTCTACTTCTACCCACAGGGCTGGATTATATTATTGGTGAGATCACCATCAGTGTTATTATATAGAGGACTTGTACGATTCTACTTCTACCCACAGGGCTGGATTATATTATCGGTGAGATCACCATCAGTGATATTATATAGAGGACTTATACGATTCTACTTCTACCTACAGGACTGGATTATATTATTGGTGAGATCACCATCAGTGATATTATATAGAGGACTTATATGATTCTACTTCTACCCACAGGACTGGATTATATTATCGGTGAGATCACCATCAGTGTTATTATATAGAGGACTTGTACGATTCTACTTCTACTCACAGGACTGGATTCTATTATCAGTGAGATCACCATCAGAGATATTATATAGAGGACTTGTACGATTCTACTTACACCCACAAGACTGGGTTCTATTATCAGTGAGATCACCATCAGAGATATTATATAGAGGAGTTGTACGATTCTACTTACACCCACAAGACTGGGTTCTATTATCAGTGAACTCATCATCACTAGTATTGTGTGATTATATTTCTACCCACAGGCCTTGCCACCGGCTTCTAACTAATGCCTTTAAGTCCTATTTTGATCAAAGGGGTTTTTATACGTCCACTAAGTTTGGTTGGATTTCCCCAGAAATGTTCATCTTCTGACTCATGTGTCTACCTCTCTGCCAGGGCACAAGGCACATTTATATTTGAAGCTGTTGTTAGACTACATTAGTGACTCACAAAAGATGATGGAAGTTGTTGTTTAATAACAGCTGGAGAACCACCTATTCAGGCCCTGCAGTACACGATTGTGGTATCGGATGAGCTGGCAGGTATATTATTATCCTGAAGAACCTCTAATTAGAACCTCTAGGGCTGAGAGACTTGTCTTCAGTTAACAAGGCACTAAGGGATCTACACTGAGTTATCTCAGGTACAGATGTGTAAATTAAGTCTTCATGAGATGGGTATCAGGGCTAAAGGAGGGGATGAGATCCATGACTCAGGGTATTAAGGTAGTATGGCACTAACCTTCTCGAATACTCAGATCCAACTGAATGGGAATGGTCGGGCTGTTGTCATTGACGTCCATCACAATCACGGTAAGTGTGACCGAGCTGGTTAGAGGAGGAGAACCACGATCTGCTGCTATGACAACCAATCTGAAAGTAATAAGAAAGGAAAATAAGATCATGAGCAGAAGAATGGAGCTCAGAATAGTAACACTGAAAAGTAATGTATATGTAGTACTGACCAATATACCTGTACAATGTCCTCTTCTACTGCTTACTGCATCTTTACCAAAACATCTCCCCTGTGCACATAGTGTACGTGTCCTACCGCTGACACTACACATTATACACACTGTTAACTGTCACATAGTGTACGTGTCCTACCACTGACACTACACATTATACACTATTACCTGTCACATAGTGTACATGTCCTACCACTGACACTACACATTATACACACTGTTACCTGTCACATAGTGTACGTGTCCTACCACTGACACTACACATTATACACTGTTACCTGTCACATAGTGTACGTGTCCTGCCACTGACACTACACATTATACACTGTTACCTGTCACATAGTGTACGTGTCCTACCACTGACACTACACATTATACACTGTTACCTGTCACATAGTGTACGTGTCCTACCGCTGACAATACACATTATACACTGTTACCTGTCACATAGTGTACATGTCCTACCACTGACACTACACATTATACACACTGTTACCTGTCACATAGTGTACATGTCCTACCACTGACACTACAAATTATACACACTGTTACCTGTCACATAGTGTACGTGTCCTACCGCTGACACTACACATTATACACACTGTTACCTGTCACATAGTGTACGTGTCCCTACCGCTGACACTACACATTATACACACTGTTACCTGTCACATAGTGTACGTGTCCTACCGCTGACACTACACATTATACACACTGTTACCTGTCACATAGTGTACGTGTCCTGCCACTGACACTACACATTATACACTGTTACCTGTCACATAGTGTACGTGTCCTACCACTGACACTACACATTATACACTGTTATCTGTCACATAGTGTACGTGTCCTGCCACTGACACTACACATTATACACTGTTACCTGTCACATAGTGTACGTGTCCTACCGCTGACACTACACATTATACACTGTTACCTGTCACATAGTGTACGTGTCCTACCGCTGACACTACACATTATACACTGTTACCTGTCACATAGTGTACATGTCCTACCACTGACACTACACATTATACACACTGTTACCTGTCACATAGTGTACGTGTCCTACCGCTGACACTACACATTATACACTGTTACCTGTCACATAGTGTACATGTCCTACCACTGACACTACAAATTATACACACTGTTACCTGTCACATAGTGTACGTGTCCTACCGCTGACACTACACATTATACACACTGTTACCTGTCACATAGTGTACGTGTCCTACCGCTGACACTACACATTATACACACTGTTACCTGTCACATAGTGTACGTGTCCTACCGCTGACACTACACATTATACACACTGTTACCTGTCACATAGTGTACGTGTCCTACCGCTGACACTACACATTATACACACTGTTACCTGTCACATAGTGTACGTGTCCTACCGCTGACACTACACATTATACACACTGTTACCTGTCACATAGTGTACGTGTCCTGCCACTGACACTACACATTATACACTGTTACCTGTCACATAGTGTACATGTCCTACCACTGACACTACACATTATACACTGTTACCTGTCACATAGTGTACATGTCCTACCACTGACACTACAAATTATACACACTGTTACCTGTCACATAGTGTACGTGTCCTACCGCTGACACTACACATTATACACACTGTTACCTGTCACATAGTGTACGTGTCCTACCGCTGACACTACACATTATACACACTGTTACCTGTCACATAGTGTACGTGTCCTACCGCTGACACTACACATTATACACACTGTTACCTGTCACATAGTGTACGTGTCCTGCCACTGACACTACACATTATACACTGTTACCTGTCACATAGTGTACATGTCCTACCGCTGACACTACACATTATACACTGTTACCTGTCACATAGTGTACGTGTCCTACCGCTGACACTACACATTATACACTGTTACCTGTCACATAGTGTACATGTCCTACCACTGACACTACACATTATACACACTGTTACCTGTCACATAGTGTACGTGTCCTGCCACTGACACTACACATTATACACTGTTACCTGTCACATAGTGTACGTGTCCTACCACTGACACTACACATTATACACTGTTACCTGTCACATAGTGTACGTGTCCTACCGCTGACACTACACATTATACACTGTTACCTGTCACATAGTGTACGTGTCCTACCGCTGACACTACACATTATACACTGTTACCTGTCACATAGTGTACGTGTCCTACCGCTGACACTACACATTATACACTGTTACCTGTCACATAGTGTACGTGTCCTACCGCTGACACTACACATTATACACTGTTACCTGTCACATAGTGTACGTGTCCTACCGCTGACACTACACATTATACACTGTTACCTGTCACATAGTGTACATGTCCTACCACTGACACTACACATTATACACACTGTTACCTGTCACATAGTGTACGTGTCCTGCCACTGACACTACACATTATACACTGTTACCTGTCACATAGTGTACGTGTCCTACCACTGACACTACACATTATACACTGTTACCTGTCACATAGTGTACGTGTCCTACCGCTGACACTACACATTATACACTGTTACCTGTCACATAGTGTACGTGTCCTACCGCTGACACTACACATTATACACTGTTACCTGTCACATAGTGTACGTGTCCTGCCACTGACACTACACATTATACACTGTTACCTGTCACATAGTGTACATGTCCTACCACTGACACTACACATTATACACACTGTTACCTGTCACATAGTGTACGTGTCCTACCACTGACACTACACATTATACACTGTTACCTGTCACATAGTGTACGTGTCCTACCGCTGACACTACACATTATACACTATTACCTGTCACATAGTGTACATGTCCTACCACTGACACTACACATTATACACACTGTTACCTGTCACATAGTGTACGTGTCCTACCACTGACACTACACATTATACACTGTTACCTGTCACATAGTGTACGTGTCCTACCACTGACACTACACATTATACACTGTTACCTGTCACATAGTGTACGTGTCCTGCCACTGACACTACACATTATACACTGTTACCTGTCACATAGTGTACATGTCCTACCACTGACACTACACATTATACACACTGTTACCTGTCACATAGTGTACATGTCCTACCACTGACACTACACATTATACACTGTTACCTGTCACATAGTGTACGTGTCCTACCACTGACACTACACATTATACACTGTTACCTGACACATAATGTACGTGTCCTACCGCTGACACTACACATTATACACACTGTTACCTGTCACATAGTGTACGTGTCCTACCACTGACACTACACATTATACACACTGTTACCTGTCACATAGTGTACGTGTCCTACCACTGACATTACACATTATACACTGTTACCTGTCACGTATTGTACGTGTCCTGCCACTGACACTACACATTATACACACTGTTACCTGTCACATAGTGTACATGTCCTACCACTGACATTACACATTATACACTGTTACCTGTCACATAGTGTACGTGTCCTGCCACTGACACTACACATTATACACTGTTACCTGTCACATAGTGTACGTGTCCTACCACTGACACTACACATTATACACTGTTACCTGTCACATAGTGTACGTGTCCTACCGCTGACAATACACATTATACACTGTTACCTGTCACATAGTGTACATGTCCTACCACTGACACTACACATTATACACACTGTTACCTGTCACATAGTGTACATGTCCTACCGCTGACACTACAAATTATACACACTGTTACCTGTCACATAGTGTACGTGTCCTACCGCTGACACTACACATTATACACACTGTTACCTGTCACATAGTGTACGTGTCCTACCGCTGACACTACACATTATACACACTGTTACCTGTCACATAGTGTACGTGTCCTGCCACTGACACTACACATTATACACTGTTACCTGTCACATAGTGTACGTGTCCTACCACTGACACTACACATTATACACTGTTATCTGTCACATAGTGTACGTGTCCTGCCACTGACACTACACATTATACACTGTTACCTGTCACATAGTGTACATGTCCTACCGCTGACACTACACATTATACACTGTTACCTGTCACATAGTGTACGTGTCGTACCGCTGACACTACACATTATACACACTGTTACCTGTCACATAGTGTACGTGTCCTACCGCTGACACTACACATTATACACTGTTACCTGTCACATAGTGTACGTGTCCTACCGCTGACACTACACATTATACACTGTTACCTGTCACATAGTGTACGTGTCCTGCCACTGACACTACACATTATACACACTGTTACCTGTCACATAGTGTACGTGTCCTGCCACTGACACTACACATTATACACTGTTACCTGTCACATAGTGTACGTGTCCTACCACTGACACTACACATTATACACTGTTACTTGTCACATAGTGTACGTGTCCTACCACCGACACTACACATTATACACTGTTACCTGTCACATAGTGTACGTGTCCTACCGCTGACACTACACATTATACACTGTTACCTGTCACATAGTGTACGTGTCCTGCCACTGACACTACACATTATACACTGTTACCTGTCACATAGTGTACATGTCCTACCACTGACACTACACATTATACACACTGTTACCTGTCACATAGTGTACGTGTCCTACCACTGACACTACACATTATACACTGTTACCTGTCACATAGTGTACGTGTCCTACCGCTGACACTACACATTATACACTATTACCTGTCACATAGTGTACATGTCCTACCACTGACACTACACATTATACACACTGTTACCTGTCACATAGTGTACGTGTCCTACCACTGACACTACACATTATACACTGTTACCTGTCACATAGTGTACGTGTCCTACCACTGACACTACACATTATACACTGTTACCTGTCACATAGTGTACGTGTCCTGCCACTGACACTACACATTATACACTGTTACCTGTCACATAGTGTACATGTCCTACCACTGACACTACACATTATACACACTGTTACCTGTCACATAGTGTACATGTCCTACCACTGACACTACACATTATACACTGTTACCTGTCACATAGTGTACGTGTCCTACCACTGACACTACACATTATACACTGTTACCTGACACATAGTGTACGTGTCCTACCGCTGACACTACACATTATACACACTGTTACCTGTCACATAGTGTACGTGTCCTACCACTGACACTACACATTATACACACTGTTACCTGTCACATAGTGTACGTGTCCTACCACTGACATTACACATTATACACTGTTACCTGTCACGTAGTGTACGTGTCCTGCCACTGACACTACACATTATACACACTGTTACCTGTCACATAGTGTACATGTCCTACCACTGACATTACACATTATACACTGTTACCTGTCACGTAGTGTACGTGTCCTGCCACTGACACTACACATTATACACACTGTTACCTGTCACATAGTGTACGTGTCCTACCGCTGACACTACACATTATACACTGTTACCTGTCACATAGTGTACGTGTCCTACCGCTGACACTACACATTATACACACTGTTACCTGTCACATAGTGTACGTGTCCTACCGCTGACACTACACATTATGACACTACACATTATACACACTGTTACCTGTCACATAGTGTACGTGTCCTACCGCTGACACTACACATTATACACACTGTTACCTGTCACATAGTGTACGTGTCCTACCGCTGACACTACACATTATACACACTGTTACCTGTCACATAGTGTACATGTCCTACCACTGACACTACACATTATATACTGTTACCTGTCACATAGTGTACGTGTCCTACCACTGACACTACACATTATACACACTGTTACCTGTCACATAGTGTACGTGTCCTACCGCTGACACTCCACATTATACACTGTTACCTGTCACATAGTGTACGTGTCCTACCACTGACACTACACATTATACACTGTTACCTGTCACGTAGTGTACGTGTCCTACCGCTGACACTACACATTATACACACTGTTACCTGTCACATAGTGTACGTGTCCTACCGCTGACACTGCACATTATACACTGTTACCTGTCACATAGTGTACGTGTCCTACCACTGACACTACACATTATACACTGTTACCTGTCACGTAGTGTACGTGTCCTACCACTGACACTACACATTATACACACTGTTACCTGTCACATAGTGTACGTGTCCTACCGCTGACACTGCACATTATACACTGTTACCTGTCACATAGTGTACGTGTCCTACCACTGACACTACACATTATACACTGTTACCTGTCACATAGTGTACGTGTCCTACCGCTGACACTACACATTATACACACTGTTACCTGTCACATAGTGTACGTGTCCTACCGCTGACACTGCACATTATACACTGTTACCTGTCACATAGTGTACGTGTCCTACCACTGACACTACACATTATACACTGTTACCTGTCACGTAGTGTACGTGTCCTACCACTGACACTACACATTATACACTGTTACCTGTCACGTAGTGTACGTGTCCTACCACTGACACTACACATTATACACACTGTTACCTGTCACATAGTGTACGTGTCCTACCACTGACACTACACATTATACACACTGTTACCTGTCACATAGTGTACGTGTCCTACCACTGACACTACACATTATACACTGTTACCTGTCACGTAGTGTACGTGTCCTACCACTGACACTACACATTATACACACTGTTACCTGTCACATAGTGTACGTGTCCTACCGCTGACACTACACATTATACACACTGTTACCTGTCACATAGTGTACGTGTCCTACCACTGACACTACACATTATACACTGTTACCTGTCACATAGTGTACGTGTCCTACCGCTGACACTACACATTATACACTATTACCTGTCACATAGTGTACGTGTCCTACCGCTGACACTACACATTATACACACTGTTACCTGTCACATAGTGTACGTGTCCTACCACTGACACTACACATTATACACACTGTTACCTGTCAGCTGGTGTATGTATAATGATCAGATATATCTGTGTGTGTGTGTTATACACACCTGGTGTATGTATAATGATCAGATATACCTGTATGTGTGTGTTATACACACCTGGTGTATGTATAATGGTCAGATATACCTGTATGTGTGTGTGTGTTATACACATCTGGTGTATGTATAATGATCATATATACCTGTCTGTATGTGTTATACACACCTGGTGTATGTATAATGATCAGATATACCTGTATGTGTGTGTTATACACATTTGTTGTATGTATAATGATCAGATATACTTGTCTGTGTGTGTTACACGCACCTGGTGTATGTATAATTATCAGATATACATGTCTGTGTGTGTTACATGTACCTGGTGTATGTATAATGATCAGATATACCTGTCTGTGTGTGTTATACACACCTGGTGTATGTATAATGATCAGATATACCTGTATGTGTGTGTTATACACACCTGGTATACGTATAATGGTCAGATGTAGCTGTATGTGTGTGTGTTATATACACCTGGTGTATGTATAATGGTCAGATATACCTGTCTGTATGTGTTATACACACCTGGTGTATGTATAATGATCAGATTTACCTGAATGTGTGTGTTATACACACCTGGTGTATGTATAATGATCAGATATACCTGTCTGTATAATGTGTGTGTTATACACACCTGGTGTATGTATAATGATCAGATATATATGTCTGTGTGTGTTATACACCTGGTGTACGTATAATGATCAGATATACATGTCTGTGTGTGTTACACGCACCTGGTGTATGTATAATGATCAGATACATCTGTCTGTGTGTGTTATACACCTGGTGTACGTATAATGATCAGACATACATGTCTGTGTGTGTTACATGTACCTGGTGTATGTATAATGATCAGATATACCTGTATGTGTGTGTTATACACACCTGGTGTATGTATAATGATCAGATATACATGTCTGTGTGTGTTATATACATATCTGGTATACGTATAATGGTCAGATATACCTGTATGTGTGTGTTATACACACCTGGTGTATGTATAATGGTCAGATATACCTGTATGTGTGTGTGTGTGTGTTATACACACCTGGTGTATGTATAATGGTCAGATATACCTGTATGTGTGTGTTACATGTACCTGGTGTATGTATAATGATCAGATATACCTGTATGTGTGTGTTATACACACCTGGTGTATGTATAATGATCATATATACCTGTCTGTGTGTGTTACATGTACCTGGTGTATGTATAATGATCAGATATACCTGTATGTGTGTGTTATACACACCTGGTGTATGTATAATGATCAGATATACCTGTATGTGTGTGTGTTATACACCTGGTGTATGTATAATGATCATATATACCAGTCTGTGTGTGTTATACACATCTGTTGTATGTATAATGATCAGATATACCTGTATGTGTGTGTGTTATACACGTGGTGTATGTATAATGATCATATATACCAGTCTGTGTGTGTTATACACACCTGGTGTATGTATAATGGTCAGATATACCTGTATGTGTGTGTTACATGTACCTGGTGTATGTATAATGATCAGATATACCTGTCTGTGTGTGTTATATACATATCTGGTATACGTATAATGGTCAGATGTAGCTGTATGTGTGTGTGTTATATACACCTGGTGTATGTATAATGGTCAGATATACCTGTATGTGTGTGTTATACACACCTGGTGTATGTATAATGGTCAGATATATCTGTGTGTGTGTGTGTGTTATACACACCTGGAGTATGTATAATGATCAGATATACCTGTATGTGTGTGTGTGTGTTATACACACCTGGTGTATGTATAATGATCAGATATATCTGTGTGTTTGTGTTATACACACCTGGTGTATGTATAATGATCAGATATACCTGTATGTATGTGTTATACACACCTGGTGTATGTATAATGATCAGATATACCTGTATGTATGTGTTATACACACCTGGTGTATGTATAATGATCAGATATACCTGTATGTGTGTGTTATACACTCCTGGTGTATGTATAATGATCAGATATACCTGTATGTGTGTGTGTTATACACACCTGGTGTATGTATAATGATCAGATATACCTGTATGTGTGTGTTATACACCTGGTGTACGTATAATGATCAGATATATCTGTGTGTGTGTGTTATACACACCTGGTGTATGTATAATGATCAGATATACCTGTATGTGTGTGTTATACACACCTGGTGTATGTATAATGATCAGATATACCCGTATGTGTGTGTTATACACCTGGTGTACGTATAATGATCAGATATACCTGTATGTGTGTCTATTATACACACCTGGTGTATGTATAATGATCAGATATACCTGTATGTGTGTGTTATACACCTGGTGTACGTATAATGATCAGATATACCTGTATGTGTGTGTTATACACCTGGTGTATGTATAATGATCAGATATACCTGTACATGTGTGTTATACACACCTGGTGTATGTATAATGGTCAGATATACCTGTATGTGTGTGTTATACACACCTGGTGTATGTATAATGGTCAGATATACATGTATGTGTGTGTTACACGCACCTGGAGTATGTATAATGATCAGATATACCTGTATGTGTGTGTTATACACATCTGGTGTATATATAATGATCAGATATACCTGTCTGTGTGTGTTATACACATCTGGTGTATGTATAATGATCAGATATACCTGTACGTGTGTGTTATACACACCTGGTGTATGTATAATGGTCAGATATACCTGTATGTGTGTGTTATACACACCTGGTGTATGTATAATGGTCAGATATACCTGTATGTGTGTGTTACACGCACCTGGAGTATGTATAATGATCAGATATACCTGTATGTGTGTGTTATACACATCTGGTGTATATATAATGATCAGATATACCTGTATGTGTGTGTTATACACACCTGGTGTATGTATAATGATCAGATATACCTGTATGTATGTGTTATACACACCTGGTGTATGTATAATGGTCAGATATACCTGTCTGTGTGTGTTATACACACCTGGTGTATGTATAATGGTCAGATATACCTGTATGTGTGTGTTACACACACCTGGAGTATGTATAATGATCAGATATACCTGTATGTGTGTGTTATACACATCTGGTGTATATATAATGATCAGATATACCTGTATGTGTGTGTTATACACACATGGTGTATGTATAATGGTGAGATATACCTGTCTGTGTGTGTTATACACACCTGGTGTATGTATAATGATCAGATATACCTGTATGTGTGTGTTATACACATCTGGTGTATGTATAATGATCAGATATACCTATCTGTGTGTGTTATACACACCTGGTGTATGTATAATGGTCAGATATACCTGTATGTGTATGTTACACACACCTGGAGTATGTATAATGATCAGATATACCTGTATGTGTGTGTTATACACATCTGGTGTATATATAATGATCAGATATACCTGTATGTGTGTGTTATACACATCTGGTGTATGTATAATGATCAGATATACCTGTATGTGTGTGTTATACACATCTGGTGTATATATAATGATCAGATATACCTGTATGTGTGTGTTATACACACCTGGTGTATGTATAATGGTCAGATATACCTGTATGTGTGTGTGTTATACACACCTGGTGTATGTATAATGATCAGATATACCTGTATGTGTGTGTTATACACACCTGGTGTATGTATAATGATCAGATATACCTGTATGTGTGTGTTATACACCTGGTGTATATATAATGATCAGATATATCTGTGTGTGTGTGTTATACATACCTGGTGTATGTATAATGATCAGATATACCTGTATGTGTGTGTTATACACACCTGGTGTATGTATAATGGTCAGATATACCTGTCTGTGTGTGTTATACACATCTGGTGTATGTATAATGATCAGATATACCTGTATGTGTGTGTTATACACACCTGGTGTATGTATAACGATTTCTCCTTTGTAATGACACTAGAGAGCTGAAATATGATGCTTCCGTGCTGTGACTAGGCGTAGAACAGGCTATTGTGCTTTTTGTTCGTCCTCAGAAGCCTCTCACATTTTGGATGTGTAGTTTGTAAACTCTTAGGGGGTCTTCTGAGTGAAGGGTAATCCAGACGTGGATCCCTTGCTCTCGGTGCATAGGGAATCCAGCTGCACCCTCCTGACGATGCCCAGCAAGGCGAAACGTACGTTGGGGGTTAGCTGGTGTTCCCGTGCAGGGGGAACTTTCCTGTCATTCTGGAACTGGACCGCCCTTTTGAGGTGGATTAGTATAATTTGTACGTAGAAATGTCTCCTCTGTAATGGCACTAGAGAGCTAAAATATGATGCTTCTGGGTGGTGACTAGCCGTAGAGCAGACCATTGTGCTGTTGTACATTCCCAGAAGCCTCTCACATTTTGTATTTGTGTGTGTATTTTATACACACCTGGGGGGGAGATTAAATAAGTGGTGATAAAGTGGAGATGACTTCTCCAGTGATATCACTTCTCCAGTTGCTATGTTATTCTACAGAGCCAATGCACTAAGATCTCCAAAGTGGAAGAAGTCTTAGTGCATGGGCTCCATAGAATAACATAGGAATTGGAGACGTTATAAACTGGAGAAGTCATCACCTCTTTATCACCTCCTAGTGAATCTCCCCACTGGTGTGTGCATATAATGATCAGATATACTGACAGGTCTGCTACATAAAATGTCTTTATGAATTTACACAGTGCTCAAGAATAGCTGTCTGTGTGTGTGTTTTTGTCTATATATCTATATATATTTAAGTGTGTCTTTGTGTATTACAGAGTACCAGGCACACCTAGGTGTCTGCAGAGAGTATGCGGTATTAAAGACTTTATTTTCTGTATTGCCTCTTACTAATGTTTGAAGGTCATGTTCATACCTGGGAAATCTCAGGGTTTAGACCCAAATATCAGGGTCCCAGGGTGAAGGGCAAAATTCTCAGGGTGAGAGCGGTCTGTGATACCTACTAAAAAAAATTTCCACCATTAAATGTTTCTTTAGTATCTAAATTGGTGCCATTTGTACCAGAAAAGCAGAAGGACATGTCCTGCTGGTCTTGTTTGTGTTTAGGCAGTGAGATCTCTAAGTTGTAACATGTTAAAGGTTCCTTGCAGACCGACTGAAGCACCCCCGAGTTAGAGCAAGCAGGTACGTATTGCATAAAATCTACATTATAGGAAGCTTTAAGGGTTAATATTCCAACAATCTCAGGGTCAGCTCATTTGGAAAGTTCCCAGGTATGGTCATGTTGTGTGCCACGGGGTGCAATGTACCCTTACCGTGCTTGTGACCAGATCTCACGATCCAAGATGGCAGCTGTGGTGACTGCTCCTGTCTGAGAGTCAATGCGGAACAAATCCTTCATGGGCTGTGATTGCTCGAAAGAGTAGATCACTTGACCATTCATTCCCTGATCTGGATCTTCTGCAAGGACCTGAGGAGAATGAGAGATCTTTAATGTTACCCTCAATGCCCTCTTACCTACATGTCTGTTGGGTTTTCCCTCTTGGATGGGCTTTCATACATTTCCGTTTATATCTTACACCTATCTAGGCTCTCTTCCATCTCTTCTATCTTACACCCTGTGGTTTTCTCTTCTGTTATCTCCTACTTGGATGGGCTCTCCCATATGTCTTTTATCTCACAACTAACTGAGCTCTTACTTACCGGCTATCTTGCCCCTGTTTGGTTTCTCTTAGCTATCAGTTTTCTTACAAGTGTCTGGTCTCTCTTAATGGTTTCTGTTATCTCACACCTGAATGTGCTCTCCTTCTGATCTGTTATATCACTGGATGGACTCTCCTACCTGTCTCTGTTATCTCATTGGATGAACTCTCCTACCTGTCTCTGTTATCTCACTGGATGGACTCTCCTACCTGTCTCTGTTATCTCACTGGATGGACTCTCCTGCCTGTCTCTGTTATCTCACTGGATGGGCTCTCCTACCTGTCTCTGTTATCTCACTGGATGGACTCTCCTACCTGTCTCTGTTATCTCACTGGATGGACTCTCCTACCTGTCTCTGTTATCTCACTGGATGGACTCTCCTACCTGTCTCTGTTATCTCATTGGATGAACTCTCCTACCTGTCTCTGTTATCTCACTGGATGGACTCTCCTGCCTGTCTCTCTTATCTCACTGGATGAACTCTCCTACCTGTCTCTGTTATCTCACTGGATGGACTCTCCTGCCTGTCTCTGTTATCTCACTGGATGGACTCTCCTGCCTGTCTCCGTTATCTCATTGGATGAACTCTCCTACCTGTCTCTGTTATCTCACTGGATGGACTCTCCTGCCTGTCTCTGTTATCTCACTGGATGGACTCTCCTACCTGTCTCCGTTATGTCTCCCCACAGAGGCCTCTTATATCTGTTATCTTACAGAGAGCTTGCTGTACTTATTGTCTTAGGTATAAGGAGTGAGATAACACACACTTAGGCTTCAGCAGGCTTAATGTACTAACCTGTATAATGGGGCTCCCATCAGCCTGTGCCTCCCAGATGTATGCAGTGTAGTGGGGGAGCTGAAAGCGTGGGGCATTGTCGTTGACGTCCTGTAGTGTGACAGTCAGGGTTGTAAAGCCATAGTGCTGCGGAGTCTCGGCTTGTATGACCAGTCTGTGTCGTGGGTTGTACTCGTAGTCCAACAAGGAAGGCTTCAGCACTGTAATCTGCCCTGCAGTGGGGAAACAAGAAACAATCAACTCATAAATGTAAAGTAGACGACTGCCTGCCTAGCGGCTACTGGTATCTCTCCACTACTCTCACACTTCCCCGTGTATTATGGGTCCTGATGTCACCAGTGTGGAACCTCTAGAGGAGACAACAGCACAGCCTACATCTCTGGTTCCTAGGAATGGGAGCGACCCTGAGAGAATGAGTTAATTAAGCGTAGTCAGCTCACGCACAGGGCATGGTCCAAGGTGTGTGATTCAAATAAAGGAATAGCTGATTTTTTTATAATTTATATTTAGTAGAATATATTTATTTAATAAATGTGCTGGATTTTTTTTCTTTTATCTTTAGGTATTTCTGTTTTCCTCTTATTTCCTTGCCAATGATGAGTGCCCTCTACCTGCAGTCTGTATAAAGAGTCTGTGAACCTTCAAAGGGTGATATGAACTCTGTCTGTCTGTGCCTCACTATTCTACTCCAGTGGTTCTCAACCTTTTTTTCCTCAAGGCACCCCAAACATGCAATCTGGAAATTTCGGGGCACCCCCTAACATATTTTATGTACTTTTTCTAGAGCATAATAAAGGGTACAATTCATAAATATCCAGATAATATTATATCTAACAATCAATTAATAAAAATAAATATATTGTGCATAACAACAATTTCCATATTTCTACATTTAAATCACAATAATAAAAATGTCATTCTTCATAGAAAGCATGGGGCACCCTCATTTGATGTCTGCGGCATACAAAAGTGCCAATGCATACTGGTCTCCACCATGGATAGGCAGTCGATGGCTGTGTGGACACGATGGGAGTTGCAGACCCCAACATCCGTAATGTCCATGTTTCTTAGCAGTGCTATAATCCCTGTTCCACTGGTGACTAGATTAGACTGTGACTCAGAGAGATGACCTGTAGTGAGATGGGGGCCCTTTCTCTAATTTAATGAAGGCATAAAGCTTTTCTGATTAATGAGAAACCAGGTTACAGAGATTTTCCTGCAGAGAGAAACCAAACTAGTCTCTCCTTAAATCTCAGATCCTCCTATCCCTTTATCATATTGCCCCTTCCACATCTCTTCTCTAATAGTTGTAACACAACTACTACTACTACTACAGATAACCTCCGTCACTAGATCGGTAATATTACCGTGTAATTGTAACACAACTACTACTACAGATAACCTCCGTCACTAGATCGGTAATATTACCATGTAATTGTAACACAACTACTACTACTACAGATAACCGCCGTCACTAGATCGGTAATATTACCGTGTAATTGTAACACAACTACTAGTACAGATAACTCCCGTCACTAGATCAGTAATATTACCATGTAATTGTAACAGAATTACTACTACTACAGATAACCGCCGTCACTAGATCGGTAATATTACCATGTAATTGTAACACAACTACTAGTACAGATAACCGCCGTCACTAGATCGGTATTATCACTGTGTAATTGTAACACAACTACTAGTACAGATAACCGCTGTCACTAGATCGGTAATATTACAGTGTAATTGTAACCCAACTACTAGTACAGATAACTGCCGTCACTAGATCTGTATTATTACCGTGTAATTGTAACACAACTACTACTACAGATAACTGCTGTCACTAGATCGGTAATCTTACCGTGTAATTGTAACACAACTACTACTACACATAACCGCCGTCACTAGATCGGTAATATCACCGGATAATTGTAACACAACCGCCACTACAGAAAACCGCCGTCACTAGATCAGTAATATCACCATGTAATTGTAACACAACTACTACTACAGATAACCACCGTCACTAGATCGGTAATATTACTGTGTAATTGTAACACAACTACTAGTACAGATAACCGCCGTCACTAGATCGGTAATATTACCGGGTAATTGTAACACAACTACTACTACAGATAACCGCCGTCACTAGATCAGTAATATCACCGGGTAATTGTAACGCAACTACTAGTACAGATAACCGCCGTCACTAGATCAGTAATATTACTGTGTAATTGTAACACAACTACTAGTACAGATAACCGCCGTCACTAGATCAGTAATATTACTGTGTAATTGTAACACAACCACCACTACAGATAACCGCCGTCACTAGATCAGTAATATTACCGTGTAATTGTAACACAACTACTAGTACAGATAACCGCCGTCACTAGATCGGTAATATTACTATGTAATTGTAACGCAACTACTAGTTCAGATAACCGCCGTCACTAGATCGGTATTATCACTGTGTAATTGTAACACAACTACTACTACAGATAACCGCCGTCACTAGATCGGTAATATTACCGTGTAATTGTAACACAACTACTAGTACAGATAACCGCCGTCACTAGATCGGTAATATTACTGTGTAATTGTAACGCAACTACTAGTACAGATAACCGCCGTCACTAGATCGGTAATATTACTGTGTAATTGTAACACAACTACTAGTACAGATAACCGCCGTCACTAGATCGGTAATATTACTGTGTAATTGTAACGCAACTACTACTACAGATAACAGCCGTCACTAGATCGGTAATATTATCGTGTGATTGTGACACAACTACTACTACAGATAACCGCCGTCACTAGATCAGTAATATTACCATGTAATTGTAACACAACTACTAGTACAGATAACTCGCCTCACTAGATCAGTAATATCACTGGGTAATTGTAACACAACTACTACTACAGATAACCGCCGTCACTAGATCAGTAATATCACCGGGTAATTGTAACACAACTACTACTACAGATAACCGCCGTCACTAGATCAGTAATATCATAGGGTATTTGTAACACTACTACTACTACAGATAACCGCCGTCACTAGATCGGTAATATTACAGTGTAATTGTAACGCAACTACTAGTACAGATAACCGCCGTCACTAGATCGGTAATATTACCGTGTAATTGTAACGCAACTACTAGTACAGATAACCGCCGTCACTAGATCGGTAATATTACAGTGTAATTGTAAAGCAACTACTAGTACAGATAACCGCCGTCACTAGATCGGTAATATTACTGTGTAATTGTAACGCAACTACTAGTACAGATAACCGCCGTCACTAGATCGGTAATATTACCGTGTAATTGTAACGCAACTACTAGTACAGATAACCGCCGTCACTAGATCGGTATTATCACTGTGTAATTGTAACGCAACTACTAGTACAGATAACCGCCGTCACTAGATCGGTATTATCACTGTGTAATTGTAACACAACTACTAGTACAGATAACCGCCGTCACTAGATCGGTAATATTACCGTGTAATTGTAACACAACTACTAGTACAGATAACCGCCGTCACTAGATCGGTAATATTACCGTGTAATTGTAACACGACTACTACTACTACAAATAACCGCCGTCACTAGATCGGTAATATTACAGTGTAATTGTAACACAATTGCTACTACAGATAACCGCTATCACTAGATCGGTAATATTACCGTGTAATTGTAACACAATTGCTACTACAGATAACCGCCGTCACTAGATAGGTAATATTACAGTGTAATTGTAACACAACTGCTACTACAGATAACCGCCGTCACTAGATCGGTAATATTACCGTGTAATTGTAACACAACTACTACTACAGATAACTGCCGTCACTAGATCGGGAATATTACCGTGTAATTGTAACACAACTACTACTACAGATAACCGCCGTCACTAGATCGTTAATATTACCGTGTAATTGTAACACAACTACTAGTACAGATAACCGCCGTCACTAGATCGGTAATATTACCGTGTAATTGTAACACAACTACTACTACAGATAACCGCCATCACTAGATCGGTAATATTACTGTGTAATTGTAACACAAGTACTAGTACAGATAACCGCCGTCACTAGATCGGTAATATTACTGTGTAATTGTAACACAACTACTAGTACAGATAACCTCCGTCACTAGATCAGTAATATTACCGTGTAATTGTAACACAACTACTAGTACAGATAACCGCTGTCACTAGATCAGTAATATTACTGTGTAATTGTAACACAACTACTAGTACAGATAACCGCCATCACTAGATCAGTAGTAACATCGGGTAATTGTAACACAACCGCCACTACAGAAAACCGCCGTCACTAGATCAGTAATCTCACGGGTAATTGTAACACAACCGCCATTACAGATAACCGCCGTACTGATGCTTAGTTTGACCTTTCCACTGTACTTGTTTCTCCTTGAGATTGAACCTGCAACCTTTAGCATGTGTGTCCTGCAGTTACCCATGCTGCCCCAGAGCTGTTCTCTAGCAGTTGTCCTGTTGTTCTCCCTATGTTTCCTATATCCTGGATTTGCCTTCAAGCTCCCATTGGTTAATGGCCTCCAGCTGTATCTTTTTGAGGAGACAATTTAAACCAACCTGACTGAGTTCCTAGTACTCAGTTCTTTGTCCTGACCAGAAACTGTGCCTTGTTTCCTGTTTGCTCCTGCGCGGCCTGCCCTGACCTCTGCCTGAATCTTAGACTTCTGAACAGTTGCTGCCTGCCTTGACCCAGACCTACCTGTGACTACACCTCTGCTGATTCCTGTACTGCATTTACTGTGCCTACTGCCACTGTGGGGGCTCTGTTATCACTTTCAGGCCCCTCATTAGTGTGGTTCTGCACAGGTGTGAGCCTCCGTGCAACTGGGTTCCAGCTCCTTAGAGTGAACTTCATACAGGTACGTGGTAGTCCTGACAGGGACACATGTAAGTCTATGGGAGATGTGTGTAGGATGGCACATTTTATCAGATGGGGAGAAGGGCAGAGTGCAGGGGACGGATGGTTCTTTTATGCCAGTATTTGTGTGTAGGACACTGAAGGTAAAGCGTTGTAATGAGGGGGTCAATGTTCAGGAGAATGCCCTGGTACTAACAATGTGAGTATAAATGTAGGAACTTGGCCTTATGATGGTACAAAACGATAAGGGTAGTTATTTGGGTGTCGGTACCCAGGATCATGCTGTGGGTACTAGTAATTTGGGTATTCGTCATTACCTGAACTTGGGTGGATGCTGAAGGCTCCATTCTCATTGCCACTCAGGAAGCTATAGGTTATTTTCCCAGTGGAACCACCACTGTGAGAGGCCTTCACACTGCCAACTACTGACCCTGCCAAAATAGATGGGGTTAGATACAATACTGTCACGTACCACACAGTACATAGTACACTGCAGGGGGGTGAGAGAGAGGACACAGTCACGTACCATACAGTACATAGTACACTGCAGGGGGGTGAGAGAGAGAGAGAGAGGATACAGTCACGTACCACACAGTACATAGTACACTGCAGGGGGGTGAGAGAGAGGACACAGTCACGTACCACACAGTACATAGTACAATGCAGGGGGTGAGAGAGAGGATACAGTCACGTACCACACAGTACATAGTACAATGCAGGGGGGTGAGAGAGAGAGAGAGGATACAGTCACGTACCACACAGTACATAGTACACTGCAGGGGGGTGAGAGAGAGAGAGAGGATACAGTCACGTACCACACAGTACATAGTACACTGCAGGGGGTGAGAGAGGGGATACAGTTACGTATCACACAGTACATAGTACACTGCAGGGGGTGAGAGAGAGAGAATACAGTCACATACCACACAGTACATAGTACACTGCAGGGGGTGAGAGAGAGGACACAGTCACGTACCACACAGTACATAGTACACTGCAGGGGGTGAGAGAGAGAGAATACAGTCACATACCACACAGTACATAGTACACTGCAGGGGGTGAGAGAGAGAGAATACAGTCACGTACCACACAGTATATAGTACAATGCAGGGGGTGAGAGAGAGGATACAGTCACGTACCACACAGTACATAGTACAATGCAGGTGGTGAGAGAAGATACAGTCACGTACCACACAGTATATAGTACACTGTAGGGAGTGAGAGAGAAGATACAGTCACGTACCACACAGTACACTGCAGGGGGTGAGAGAGACGATACAGTCATGTACCACACAGTACATAGTACACTGCAGGGGGTGAGAGAGAGGATACAGTCACGTACCACACAGTACATAGTACACTGCAGGGGGTGAGAGAGACGATACAGTCACGTACCACACAGTACATAGTACACTGCAGGGGGTGAGAGAGAGGATACAGTCATGTACCACACAGTATATAGTACACTGCAGGGGGTGAGAGAGACGATACAGTCACGTACCACACAGTACATAGTACACTGCAGGGGGTGAGAGAGAGAGAATACAGTCACGTACCACACAGTACATAGTACACTGCAGGGGGTGAGAGAGACAATACAGTCACGTACCACACAGTACATAGTACACTGCAGGTGGTGAGAGAGGATACAGTCACGTACCACACAGTATATAGTACACTGCAGGGGGTGAGAGAGACGATACAGTCACGTACCACACAGTACACAGTACACTGGAGGGGGTGAGAGAGAGGATACAGTCATGTACCACACAGTATATAGTACACTGCAGGGGGTGAGAGAGACGATACAGTCACGTACCACACAGTACACAGTACACTGCAGGGGGTGAGAGAGACAATACAGTCACGTACCACACAGTACATAGTACACTGCAGGAGGTGAGAGAGAGGATACAGTCACGTACCACACAGTACATAGTACAATGCAGGGGGTGAGAGAGAGGATACAGTCACGTACCACACAGTACATAGTACACTGCAGGGGTTGAGAGAGAGGATACAGTCACGTACCACACAGTGCATAGTACACTGCAGGGGGTGAGAGAGACAATACAGTCACGTACCACACAGTACATAGTACACTGCAGGGGTTGAGAGAGAGGATACAGTCACGTACCACACAGTACATAGTACAATGCAGGGGGTGAGAGTGAGGATACAGTCACATACCACACAGTATATAGTATAATGCAGGGGGTGAGAGAGAGGATACAGTCACGTACCACACAGTATATAGTACACTGCAGAGGGTGAGAGAGAGAGGACACAGTCACATACCACACAGTACACAGTACACTGCAAGGGGTGAGAGGGAGAGGACACAGTGACATACCACACAATACACAGTACACTGCATGTGGATCCCATAGGCCCATAGTATATAGTGCACCCTATAGGGCAAGGGGCCTATTTTATATAGTGCACCCTATGGAGGGGGGGAGACCAGAGGCCCAGAGTATATTGCGCACCACATGGGTCGGAGCACAGAGGCCCATAGTGTATAGCGCACCCTATGGGGGAGTGGCCAGAGGCCCATAGTGTATAGCGCACCCTATGGGGGAGGGCATAGTGTATGACACACCGTATAGAGAAGGAGCCCAGAGGCCAATAGGATTTAGTGCACCCTACCGGGTGAGAGGACCAGAGGCCCATAGTACATAGCGCACTCTATGAGGGGTGGAGCCCAATTGCCCATAGTACATAACCTGACCTCTTCCACTTTTCTATAACACACATTTACCTGTCCTGTTTCACTCCTCTACACACAAATTTACCTGTCCTGTTTCACTCCTCTACACACAAATTTACCTGTCCTGTTTCACTCCTCTACACACACAATTACCTGTCCTGTTCCACTCCTCTACACACACATTTACCTGTCCTGTTTCACTCCTCTACACACACATTTACCTGTCCTGTTTCACTCCTATACACACACATTTACCTGTCCTGTTCCACTCCTCTACACACACATTTACCTGTCCTGTTTCACTCCTATACACACACATTTACCTGTCCTGTTCCACTCCTATACACACACATTTACCTGTCCTGTTCCACTCCTATACACACACACACATTTACCTGTCCTGTTTCACTCCTGTACACACACATTTACCTGTCCTGTTCCACTCCTGTACACACACATTTACCTGTCCTGTTCCACTCCTGCACACACACATTTACCTGTCCTGTTTCGCTCCTCTACACACACACACATTTACCTGTCCTGTTTCACTCCTATACACACACACACATTTACCTGTCCTGTTCCACTCCTGTACACACACATTTACCTGTCCTGTTCCACTCCTATACACACACATTTACCTGTCCTGTTCCACTCCTGTACACACACATTTACCTGTCCTGTTCCACTCCTATACACACACATTTACCTGTCCTGTTCCACTCCTGTACACACACATTTATCTGTCCTGTTCCACTCCTATACACACACATTTACCTGTCCTGTTCCACTCCTGTACACACACATTTACCTGTCCTGTACACACACATTTACCTGTCCTGTTCCACTCCTGTACATACACATTTACCTGTCCTGTTCCACTCCTATATACACACATTTATCTGTCCTGTTCCACTCCTATACACACACATTTACCTGTCCTGTTCCACTCCTGTACACACACATTTACCTGTCCTGTTCCACTCCTATACACACACATTTACCTGTCCTGTTTCACTCCTGTACACACACATTTACCTGTCCTGTTCCACTCCTATACACACACATTTACCTGTCCTGTTCCACTCCTGTAAACACACATTTACCTGTTCTGTTCCACTCCTGTACACACACATTTACCTGTCCTGTTCCACTCCTATACACACACATTTACCTGTCCTGTTCCACTCCTATACACACACATTTACCTGTCCTGTTTCACTCCTGTACACACACATTTACCTGTCCTGTTCCACTCCTATACACACACATTTACCTGTCCTGTTCCACTCCTATACACACACATTTACCTGTCCTGTTCCACTCCTGTAAACACACATTTACCTGTTCTGTTCCACTCCTGTACACACACATTTACCTGTCCTGTTCCACTCCTATACACACACATTTACATGTCCTGTTCCACTCCTGTACACACACATTTACCTGTCCTGTTCCACTCCTCTACACACACATTTACCTGTCCTGTTCCACTCCTCTACACACACACACATTTACTTGACCTGTTTCACTCCTATACACACACACATTTACCTGTCCTCTTTCACTCCTGTACACACACATTTACCTGTCCTGTTCCACTCCTCTACACACACATTTACCTGTCCTGTTCCACTTCTGTACACACACAATTACCTGTCCTGTTCCACTCCTATATACACACATTTACCTGTCCTGTTTCACTCCTGTACACACACATTTACCTGTCCTGTTCCACTCCTATACACACACATTTACCTGTCCTGTTCCACTCCTGTAAACACACATGTACCTGTTCTGTTCCACTCCTGTACACACACACATTTACCTGTCCTGTTCCACTCCTATACACACACATTTACCTGTCCTGTTCCACTCCTGTACACACACATTTACCTGTCCTGTTCCACTCCTGTACACACACATTTACCTGTTCTGTTCCACTCCTATACACACATTTACCTGTCCTGTTCCACTCCTGTACACACACATTTACCTGTCCTGTTCCACTCCTGTACACACACATTTACCTGTCCTGTTCCACTCCTGTAAACACACATTTACCTGTTCTGTTCCACTCCTATACACACACATTTACCTGTCCTGTTCCACTCCTATACACACACATTTACCTGTCCTGTTCCACTCCTGTACACACACATTTACCTGTTCTGTTCCACTCCTATACACACATTTACCTGTCCTGTTCCACTCCTATACACACACATTTACCTGTCCTGTTTCACTCCTGTACACACACATTTATCTGTTCTGTTCCACTCCTATACACACACATTTACCTGTCCTGTTCCACTCCTATACACACACATTTACCTGTCCTGTTCCACTCCTATACACATACATTTACCTGTCCTGTTTCACTCCTGTACACACACATTTATCTGTTCTGTTCCACTCCTGTACATACACATTTACCTGTCCTGTTCCACTCCTCTACACACACATTTACCTGTCCTGTTCCACTCCTATACACACACACATTTACCTGTCCTGTTCCACTCCTATACACACACATTTACCTGTCCTGTTTCACTCCTGTACACACACATTTATCTGTTCTGTTCCACTCCTGTACATACACATTTACCTGTCCTGTTCCACTCCTATACACACACACATTTACCTGTCCTGTTCCACTCCTATACACACACATTTACCTGTCCTGTTCCACTCCTATACACACACATTTACCTGTCCTGTTCCACTCCTGTACACACACATTTACCTGTTCAGTTCTACTCCTATACACACACATTTACCTGTCCTTTTCCACTCCTGTACACACACATTTATCTGTTCTGTTCCACTCCTGTACACACACATTTACCTGTCCCGTTCCACTCCTGTACACACACATTTACCTGTCCTGTTCCACTCCTATACACACACATTTACCTGTCCTGTTCCACTCCTGTACACACACATTTACCTGTTCAGTTCTACTCCTATACACACACATTTACCTGTCCTTTTCCACTCCTGTACACACACATTTACCTGTCCTTTTCCACTCCTATACACACACATTTACCTGTCCTGTTCCACTCCTGTACACACACATTTACCTGT
>CM074719.1:635263092-635318092 GCA_037306005.1 Rhinophrynus dorsalis | reverse complement strand
GGAGTGGATAGGATTAGGTGAAGTGGATAGGATAACATGGAGTGGATAGGATTAGGTAGAGTGGATAGGATTAGGTGAAGTGGATAGGATTAGGTGAAGTGGATAGGATTAGGTGGAGTGGATAGTATTAGGTGAAGTGGATAGGATAACATGGAGTGGATAGGATTAGGTAGAGTGGATAGGATTAGGTGGAGTGGATAGGATTAGGTAGAGTGGATAGGATTAGGTGGAGTGGATAGGATTAGGTGGAGTGGATAGGATTAGGTAGAGTGGATAGGATTAGGTGAAGTGGATAGGATTAGGTGGAGAGGATAGGATTAGGTGAAGTGGATAGAATTAGGTGAAGTGGATAGGATAACATGGAGTGGATAGGATTAGGTAGAGTGGATAGGATTAGGTGGAGTGGATAGGATTAGGTAGAGTGGATAGGATTAGGTGGAGTGGATAGGATTAGGTGAAGTGGATAGGATTAGGTGGAGTGGATAGGATTAGGTGAAGTGGATAGGATTAGGTAGAGTGGATAGTATTAGGTGGAGTGGATAGGATTAGGTGGAGTGGATAGGATTAGGTGAAGTGGATAGGATTAGGTGGAGAGGATAGGATTAGGTGAAGTGGATAGAATTAGGTGAAGTGGATAGGATAACATGGAGTGGATAGGATTAGGTAGAGTGGATAGGATTAGGTGGAGTGGAAAGGATTAGGTGGAGTGGATAGGATTAGGTAGAGTGGATAGGATTAGGTGGAGTGGATAGGATTAGGTGAAGTGGATAGGATTAGGTGGAGTGGATAGGATAACATGGAGTGGATAGGATTAGGTGAAGTGGATAGGATAACATGGAGTGGAGAGGATAGGATTAGGTGAAGTGGATAGGATTAGGTGGAGTGGATAGCATTAGGTGTAGTGGATAGGATTAGGTGGAGTGGATAGGATTAGGTGAAGTGGATAGGATTAGGTGGAGTGGATAGGATTAGGTGGAGTGGATAGGATAACATGGAGTGGATAGGATTAGGTGGAGTGGATAGGATTAGGTGGAGAGGATAGGATTAGGTGGCGTGGATAGGATTAGGTGGAGTGGATAGGATTAGGTGAAGTGGATAGGATTAGGTGAAGTGGATAGGATTAGGTGGAGTGGATAGCATTAGGTGAAGTGGATAGGATTAGGTGGAGTGGATAGGATTAGGTGGAGTGGATAGCATTAGGTGGAGTGGATAGGATTAGGTGAAGTGGATAGCATTAGGTGGAGTGGATAGGATTAGGTGGAGTGGATAGGATAACATGGAGTGGATAGTATTAGGTGAAGTGGATAGGATTAGGTGGAGTGGATAGCATTAGGTGAAGTGGATAGTATTAGGTGAAGTGGATAGCATTAGGTGGAGTGGATAGGATTAGGTGAAATGGATAGGATTAGGTGAAGTGGATAGGATTAGGTGGAGTGGATAGGATTGGGTGGAGTGGATAGGATTAGGTGAAGTGGATAGGATAACATGGAGTGGATAGGATTAGGTGAAGTGGATAGGATTAGGTGGAGTGGATAGGATAACATGGAGTGGATAGGATTAGGTGAAGTGGATAGGATTAGGTGAAGTGGATAGGATTAGGTGGAGTGGATAGCATTAGGTGGAGTGGATAGGATTAGGTGGAGTGGATAGGATTAGGTGAAGTGGATAGGATTAGGTGGAGTGGATAGGATAACATGGAGTGGATAGGATTAGGTGGAGTGGATAGGATTAGGTGGCGTGGATAGGATTAGGTGGAGTGGATAGTATTAGGTGAAGTGGATAGCATTAGGTGAAATTGATAGGATTAGGTGGAGTGGATAGGATTAGGTGGAGTGGATAGGAGTAGGTGGAGTGGATAGGATTGGGTGGAGTGGATAGGATTAGGTGAAGTGGATAGGATTAGGTGAAGTGGATAGGATAACATGGAGTGGATAGGATTAGGTGAAGTGGATAGGATTAGGTGGAGTGGATAGGATAACATGGAGTGGATAGGATTAGGTGAAGTGGATAGGATTAGGTGAAGTGGATAGGATTAGGTGAAGTGGATAGGATAACATGGAGTGGATAGGATTAGGTGAAGTGGATAGGATTAGGTGGAGTGGATAGGATTAGGTGAAGTGGATAGGTGTAGGTGGAGTGGATAGGATTAGGTGAAGTGGATAGGATAACATGGAGTGGATAGGATTAGGTAGAGTGGATAGGATTAGGTGGAGTGGATAGGATTAGGTGAAGTGGATAGGATTAGGTGGAGTGGATAGTATTAGGTGAAGTGGATAGGATAACATGGAGTGGATAGGATTAGGTAGAGTGGATAGGATTAGGTGGAGTGGATAGGATTAGGTAGAGTGGATAGAATTAGGTGGAGTGGATAGGATTAGGTGGAGTGGATAGGATTAGGTAGAGTGGATAGGATTAGGTGAAGTGGATAGGATTAGGTGAAGTGGATAGGATTAGGTGGAGAGGATAGGATTAGGTGAAGTGGATAGAATTAGGTGAAGTGGATAGGATAACATGGAGTGGATAGGATTAGGTAGAGTGGATAGGATTAGGTGGAGTGGATAGGATTAGGTAGAGTGGATAGGATTAGGTGGAGTGGATAGGATTAGGTGAAGTGGATAGGATTAGGTGGAGTGGATAGGATTAGGTGAAGTGGATAGGATTAGGTAGAGTGGATAGTATTAGGTGGAGTGGATAGGATTAGGTGGAGTGGATAGGATTAGGTGAAGTGGATAGGATTAGGTGGAGAGGATAGGATTAGGTGAAGTGGATAGAATTAGGTGAAGTGGATAGGATAACATGGAGTGGATAGGATTAGGTAGAGTGGATAGGATTAGGTGGAGTGGAAAGGATTAGGTGGAGTGGATAGGATTAGGTAGAGTGGATAGGATTAGGTGGAGTGGATAGGATTAGGTGAAGTGGATAGGATTAGGTGGAGTGGATAGGATAACATGGAGTGGATAGGATTAGGTGAAGTGGATAGGATAACATGGAGTGGAGAGGATAGGATTAGGTGAAGTGGATAGGATTAGGTGGAGTGGATAGCATTAGGTGTAGTGGATAGGATTAGGTGGAGTGGATAGGATTAGGTGAAGTGGATAGGATTAGGTGGAGTGGATAGGATTAGGTGGAGTGGATAGGATAACATGGAGTGGATAGGATTAGGTGGAGTGGATAGGATTAGGTGGAGAGGATAGGATTAGGTGGCGTGGATAGGATTAGGTGGAGTGGATAGGATTAGGTGAAGTGGATAGGATTAGGTGAAGTGGATAGGATTAGGTGGAGTGGATAGCATTAGGTGAAGTGGATAGGATTAGGTGGAGTGGATAGGATTAGGTGGAGTGGATAGCATTAGGTGGAGTGGATAGGATTAGGTGAAGTGGATAGCATTAGGTGGAGTGGATAGGATTAGGTGGAGTGGATAGGATAACATGGAGTGGATAGTATTAGGTGAAGTGGATAGGATTAGGTGGAGTGGATAGCATTAGGTGAAGTGGATAGTATTAGGTGAAGTGGATAGCATTAGGTGGAGTGGATAGGATTAGGTGAAATGGATAGGATTAGGTGAAGTGGATAGGATTAGGTGGAGTGGATAGGATTGGGTGGAGTGGATAGGATTAGGTGAAGTGGATAGGATAACATGGAGTGGATAGGATTAGGTGAAGTGGATAGGATTAGGTGGAGTGGATAGGATAACATGGAGTGGATAGGATTAGGTGAAGTGGATAGGATTAGGTGAAGTGGATAGCATTAGGTGAAGTGGATAGGATTAGGTGAAGTGGATAGGATTAGGTGGAGTGGATAGGATTAGGTGAAGTGGATAGGATTAGGTGGAGTGGATAGTATTAGGTGAAGTGGATAGCATTAGGTGAAGTGGATAGGATTAGGTAGAGTGGATAGGATTAGGTGAAGTGGATAGGATTAGGTGAAGTGGATAGCATTAGGTGAAGTGGATAGTATTAGGTGAAGTGGATAGCATTAGGTGAAATTGATAGGATTAGGTGGAGTGGATAGGATTAGGTGGAGTGGATAGGAGTAGGTGGAGTGGATAGGATTAGGTAGAGTGGATAGGATTAGGTGAAGTGGATAGGATTAGGTGAAGTGGATAGCATTAGGTGAAGTGTATAGGATTAGGTGAAGTGGATAGGATTAGGTGGAGTGGATAGGATTAGGTGGAGTGGATAGTATTAGGTGAAGTGGATAGCATTAGGTGAAGTGGATAGGATTAGGTGAAGTGGATAGCATTAGGTGAAGTGGATAGGATTAGGTGAAGTGGATAGGATTAGGTGGAGTGGATAGGATTAGGTGAAGTGGATAGGATTAGGTGGAGTGGATAGGATTAGGTGGAGTGGATAGCATTAGGTGAAGTGGATAGTATTAGGTGGAGTGGATAGGATTAGGTGGAGTGGATAGGATAAGGTGAAGTGGATAGGATTAGGTGGAGTGGATAGTATTAGGTGGAGCGGATAGGATTAGGTGGAGTGGATAGCATTAGGTGAAGTGGATAGTATTAGGTGAAGTGGATAGCATTAGGTGAAATTGATAGGATTAGGTGGAGTGGATAGGATTAGGTGGAGTGGATAGGAGTAGGTGGAGTGGATAGGATTGGGTGGAGTGGATAGGATTAGGTGAAGTGGATAGGATTAGGTGAAGTGGATAGGATAACATGGAGTGGATAGGATTAGGTGAAGTGGATAGGATTAGGTGGAGTGGATAGGATAACATGGAGTGGATAGGATTAGGTGAAGTGGATAGGATAACATGGAGTGGATAGGATTAGGTGAAGTGGATAGGATTAGGTGGAGTGGATAGGATTAGGTGAAGTGGATAGGTGTAGGTGGAGTGGATAGGATTAGGTGAAGTGGATAGGATTAGGTGGAGTGGATAGGATTAGGTAGAGTGGATAGGATTAGGTGAAGTGGATAGGAGTAGGTGGAGTGGATAGGATTAGGTGAAGTGGATAGGATTAGGTGGAGTGGATAGGATTAGGTGAAGTGGATAGCATTAGGTAGAGTGGATAGTATTAGGTGGAGTGGATAGGATTAGGTGAAGTGGATAGGATTAGGTTTAGTGGATAGGATTAGGTGAAGTGGATAGGATTAGGTGGAGTGGATAAGATTAGGTGAAGTGGATAGTATTAGGTGGAGTGGATAGGATTAGGTGGAGTGGATAGGATAACATGGAGTGGATAGGATTAGGTGAAGTGGATAGGATTAGGTGGAGTGGATAGGATTAGGTGGAGAGGATAGGATTAGGTAGAGTGGATAGGATTAGGTGAAGTGGATAGGATTAGGTGAAGTGGATAGTATTAGGTGGAGTGGATAGGATTAGGTGAAGTGGATAGGATTAGGTGGAGTGGATAGAATTAGGTGAAGTGGATAGAATTAGGTGAAGTGGATAGGATTAGGTGGAGTGGATAGTATTAGGTGGAGTGGATAGGATTAGGTAGAGTGGATAGGATTAGGTGAAGTGGATAGGATTAGGTGAAGTGGATAGGATTAGGTGGAGGGGATGTGGATATCATTAGGTGAAGTGGATAGCATTAGGTGGAGTGGATAGGATTAGGTGAAGTGGATAGGATTAGGTCGAGTGGATAGGATTAGGTGAAGTGGATAGGATTAGGTGGAGTGGATAGGATTAGGTAGAGTGGATAGGATTAGGTGAAGTGGATAGGATTAGGTGAAGTGGATAGCATTAGGTGAAGTGTATAGGATTAGGTGAAGTGGATAGGATTAGGTGGAGTGGATAGGATTAGGTGGAGTGGATAGTATTAGGTGAAGTGGATAGCATTAGGTGAAGTGGATAGGATTAGGTGAAGTGGATAGCATTAGGTGAAGTGGATAGGATTAGGTGAAGTGGATAGGATTAGGTGGAGTGGATAGGATTAGGTGAAGTGGATAGGATTAGGTGGAGTGGATAGGATTAGGTGAAGTGGATAGCATTAGGTGAAGTGGATAGTATTAGGTGGAGTGGATAGGATTAGGTGGAGTGGATAGGATAAGGTGAAGTGGATAGGATTAGGTGGAGTGGATAGTATTAGGTGGAGCGGATAGGATTAGGTGGAGCGGATAGGATTAGGTGAAGTGGATATGATTAGGTAGAGTGGATAGGATTAGGTGAAGTGGATAGGATTAGGTGGAGTGGATAGGATTAGGTGGAGTGGATAGTATTAGGTGGAGTAGATAGGATTAGGTGGAGTGGATAGGATTAGGTGGAGTAGATAGGATTAGGTGGAGTGGATAGGATTAGGTGGAGTAGATAGGATTAGGTGGAGTGGATAGGATAACATGGAGTGGATAGCATTAGGTGGAGTGGATAGGATTAGGTGAAGTGGATAGGATTAGGTGGAGTGGATAGGAGTAGGTGAAGTGGATAGGATAACATGGAGTGGATAGGATTAGGTTAAGTGGATAGGATTAGGTGGAGTGGATAGGATTAGGTGGAGTGGATAGGATTAGATGAAGTGGATAGGATTAGGTGAAGTGGATAGGATTAGGTGGAGTGGATAGGATTAGATGAAGTGGATAGGATAACATGGAGTGGATAGGATTAGATGAAGTGGATAGGATAACACGGAGTGGATAGGATTAGGTGGAGTGGATAGGATTAGGTGGAGTACATAGTATAACATGGAGTGGATAGCATTAGGTGAAGTGGATAGGATTAGGTGGAGTGGATAGGATAACACGGAGTGGATAGGATTAGGTAGAGTGGATAGGATTAGGTGGAGTAGATAGGATAACATGGAGTGGATAGGATTAGATGAAGTGGATAGGATAACATGGAGTGGATAGGATTAGATGAAGTGGATAGGATAACACGGAGTGGATAGGATTAGGAGAAGTGGATAGGATTAGGTGGAGTAGATAGGATAACACGGAGTGGATAGGATTAGGTAGAGTGGATAGGATTAGGTGGAGTGGATAGGATTAGGTGGAGTGGATAGGATTAGGTGGAGTAGATAGGATAACATGGAGTGGATAGGATTAGGCAGAGTGGATAGGATTAGGTGAAGTAGATAGGATTAGGTGGAGTGGATAGGATATTAGGTGGAGTGGATAGGATTAGGTGAAGTGGATAGGATTAGATGGAGTGGATAGTATTAGGTGGAGTGGATAGGATTAGGTGGAGTGGATAGGATTAGGTGAAGTGGATAGGATTAGGTGGAGTGGATAGGATAACATGGAGTGGATAGGATTAGGTGGAGTGGATAGGATAACATGGAGTGGATAGGATTAGGTGAAGTGGATAGGATTAGGTGGAGTGGATAGGATTAGGTGAAGTGGATAGTATTAGGTGAAGTGGATAGGATTAGGTGGAGTGGATAGCATTAGGTGGAGTGGATAGGATTAGGTGGAGTGGATAGCATTAGGTGGAGTGGATAGGATTAGGTGAAGTGGATAGGATTAGGTGGAGTGGATAGCATTAGGTGGAGTGGATAGCATTAGGTGGAGTGGATAGGATTAGGTGGAGTGGATAGCATTAGGTGGAGTGGACAGGATTAGGTGAAGTGGACAGGATTATGTGGAGTAGATTGGATTAGGTGGAGTGGATAGGATTAGGTGAAGTGGATAGGATTAGGTGGAGTGGATAGGATTAGGTGGAGTGGATAGCATTAGGTGGAGTGGATAGGATTAGGTGAAGTGGATAGGATTAGGTGAAGTGGATAGGATTAGGTGAAGTGGATGGGATTAGGTGAAGTGGATAGGATTAGGTGAAGTGGATAGTATTAGGTGGAGTGGATAGTATTAGGTGAAGTGGATAGGATTAGGTGGAGTGGATAGTATTTGGTGGAGTGGATAGGATTAGGTGGAGTGGATAGCATTAGGTAGAGTGGACAGGATTAGGTGAAGTGGATAGGATTAGGTGAAGTGGATAGGATTAGGTGGAGTGGATAGGATTAGGTGGAGTGGATAGCATTAGGTAGAGTGGACAGGATTAGGTGAAGTGGATAGGATTAGGTGAAGTGGATAGGATTAGGTGAAGTGGATAGGATTAGGTAGAGTGGACAGGATTAGGTGAAGTGGATAGGATTAGGTGAAGTGGATAGCATTAGGTGGAGTGGATAGGATTAGGTGGAGTGGATAGCATTAGGTAGAGTGGACAGGATTAGGTGAAGTGGATAGGATTAGGTGGAGTGGATAGGATTAGGTGGAGTGGATAGCATTAGGTGGAGTGGATAGGATTAGGTGAAGTGGATAGGATTAGGTGGAGTGGATAGGATTAGGTGGAGTGGATAGCATTAGGTGGAGTGGATAGGATTAGGTGAAGTGGATAGGATTAGGTGGAGTGGATAGGATTAGGTAGAGTGGATAGGATTAGGTGAAGTGGATAGGATTAGGTGGAGTGGATAGGATTAGGTGGAGTGGATAGCATTAGGTGGAGTGGATAGGATTAGGTGAAGTGGATAGGATTAGGTGGAGTGGATAGGATTAGGTAGAGTGGATAGGATTAGGTGAAGTGGATAGTATTAGGTGGAGTGGATAGGATTAGGTGGAGTGGATAGGATTAGGTGAAGTTGATAGGATTAGGTGAAGTGAATAGTATTAGGTGAAGTGGATAGGATTAGGTGAAGTGGATAGTATTAGGTGGAGTGGATAGGATTAGGTGGAGTGGATAGTGAAGTGGATAGGATTAGGTGAAGTGGATAGCATTAGGTGGAGTGGATAGGATTAGGTGGAGTGGATAGGATTAGGTGAAGTGGATAGGATTAGGTGAAGTGGATAGTATTAGGTGGAGTGGATAGGATTAGGTGGAGTGGATAGGATTAGGTGAAGTGGATAGGATTAGGTGGAGTGGATAGGATTAGGTGGCGTGGATAGGATTAGGTGGAGTGGATAGTATTAGGTGAAGTGGATAGGATTAGGTGAAGTGGATAGTATTAGGTAGAGTGGATAGTATTAGGTGGAGTGGATAGGATTAGGTGAAGTTGATAGGATTAGGTGAAGTGGATAGTATTAGGTGGAGTGGATAGGATTAGGTGAAGTGGATAGTATTAGGTGGAGTGGATAGGATTAGGTGGAGTGGATAGGATTAGGTGAAGTGGATAGGATTAGGTGGCGTGGATAGGATTAGGTGAAGTGGATAGTATTAGGTGAAGTGGATAGGATTAGGTAGAGTGGATAGGATTAGGTGGAGTGGATAGTATTAGGTGAAGTGGATAGGATTAGGTGGAGTGGATAGCATTAGGTAGAGTGACAGGATTAGGTGAAGTGGATAGTATTAGGTGGAGTGGATAGGATTAGGTGGAGTGGATAGGATTAGGTGAAGTGGATAGGATTAGGTGGCGTGGATAGGATTAGGTGGAGTGGATAGGATTAGGTGAAGTGGATAGCATTAGGTAGAGTGGATAGTATTAGGTGGAGTGGATAGGATTAGGTGAAGTGGATAGGATTAGGTGGAGTGGATAGGATTAGGTGGAGTGGATAGCATTAGGTGGAGTGGATAGGATTAGGTGAAGTGGATAGGATTAGGTGGAGTGGATAGCATTAGGTGGAGTGGATAGGATTAGGTGAAGTGGATAGGATTAGGTGGAGTGGATAGGATTAGGTGGAGTGGATAGCATTAGGTGAAGTGGATAGGATTAGGTGGAGTGGATAGGATTAGGTGGAGTGGATAGCATTAGGTGGAGTGGATAGGATTAGGTGGAGTAGATAGGATAACATGGAGTGGATAGGATTAGGTGGAGTGGATAGCATTAGGTGAAGTGGATAGGATTAGGTGGAGTGGATAGGAGTAGGTGGAGTGGATAGCATTAGGTGGAGTGGATAGGATTAGGTGGAGTAGATAGGATAACATGGAGTGGATAGGATAACATGGAGTGGATAGAATTAGGTGGAGTGGATAGGATTACAATAACGGGTTAGCATTAGTTGGAGTGGGTGGGATAACATAATGAGGGTGGGATTACATGCAGTTGGTGGGATTACATGGAGAGGGTAGGAATAGATGGGCAGGGTGTGATGAGATGGAGTAGATGAGATTAAATGGGCATTAGATATGGTTAGATGGGGTGGATATCATTAAATGGAGGGATTAGATGAAGTTGTGTGAGTGGATCCACTCACCGACCAGTCTGTACTCCAGTCGCCCATTCTCCCCAGTATCTGGGTCCCAGGCACTCAGCACACACAGGGTGAGTGGATCATGATTCTCTGGTACGTCAAGGAATACTCCATCTCTCTCAAAGGATGGTGCATGGTCATTCACATCCTCCACTATGATCCGTACCCCGACCTCTGACACTTGTGGTGGGGTTCCACCATCCCGAGCATACACTGTATAACGGAGAGTTTGGGGAGGAGGGAAAGAGACAGGTTATCCAGGGTCTCACTATATGATGGCTGAGTACACAAGAACGAACACTCAGTACACACACACTGTAGTTCATTCACCAGCAGTGTGGTCTTTATGAAAAGTCGTACAATAGAACAGTGGAGCAATTCTGGAGCAAACCAATTGCATCATATGAGAGAAGATAAATAAAAGCAATCCCATTAATATTAATGGGGCTTTAATCCCTTTGCATAGTAATGAGGTTCCCCCGATAAGACATGGGAAGTCCTGTTTGCCCCTTGTGGTGCAGCAGTTGGCTTCCTCTGGAAACACTTCATGTACCTGACTACAGAACGGTGTAGTCTCCGGGTCCATGTACAGGGTACAGCTATAGAGCACGTGTGTCCTGTCTCTACAGGAGGTGACCCATCCCATGACTTCTGTAAAGAGACATGGATTCGTGATGCCATGTCCCCATAAGAGTAACTACAGGAGCTGTAGATGGGGCAGTTGTACTGGGGCTCAGCATACCAGGGGGTTCATCTGCCCAGGCTCCAATATGTTCTAGTTATGCCTCTGGGGTAATATTTCTAGTGATGCCACTGCATGTGTTTGCTTGCGTCCCGATAGAAAGATGCATATTGAGGTTGTTCACCATGATGGATTTAGGACTCCTCTGTACAAAGACATATCATTTGCAGGGAATGATAGTATGATGACTCCTGTTGCAGATTATATCATTTTACGTTATTGAACATCACTTTAATTGAATCTGGTGTTCATAATTTAGAGCGTGGCTGATATCACACACAAAAGCAGCCCTTCTGAAGTTTTTAATGTCTTATCCCCCCCTTCCCTTTCTAAAGGGGTCACACTGTGGCTCCACCAATGAAGCTGCATTACCAGTGGAGGTCAAAACAGTCCAAACAGTTCAATATAAACATTAGCTCTCTATACAAACCCTCTGACTGTGTCCTAACCAGTTTCTGTGTTGTACTTGGTGATCAGGACACAGTAAACTGACTCACAGAGAAGGAATTTAAATCTTCTCCTCTCCTGATGACCTTATCAGTTCCTTCACTAGTGAAGGACTGACATCCGCAACAGGGGAGGCAGGAGAATAAAACTTTAATAACTTCAGAAGGGCTGTATATTAAACAGAGTGGCCAACATCAATAACATCCAAATGCTGAACAACATCCTATATAATAGTTCGCTAGAAAGTTTGTAACGACGCAGTCGTGCGCAGTAGAAACTGCCCGTGCCAAGGCTAATACAGAGCGGGGCACTCCGAAGGAGCATCCAGCTCTGTATCAGCCGCGGTGTGGGCAGTGTCTACTGAGCATGACTGCACCTCGACCAGCTGGCACTGTATCAGCCGCGCCACGGGCAGTCTCTACTGCGCATGACTGTCCCGCGACTGGCTGGCAGTGGCACTGTGGCCTGTGTAACGGGCTCTTCAGCTAGTATTTAAATACATTTATTTTCCAGCATTACTGTATGTTTTTGTTATGGTTTGTGCTGGCTGAATAGGATGACACACTTGGAATGTGGTACAGACCACCTACTGGGTATTTATGTGAGGGGTGTGTTCGGTATTGCCCTATGTCTGTCCTGAGAAGAGTGGCTGGCAGTGACTGTGACATTCCCATCAGTGTACAGAGCCGTTATTATGGGGATGGTCCTGTCACCTAATAAGCCACCAGATACATAAATATCCCCTCCAAATGTTTCCATGACTCTTGATTCAGGACCACAGGACATAAACTCTATCCACTGCACGTGGCAGTCTTCACCCTACAAGGACAACAGAGGTGAGCTACATGTACTGAAGCAATGCCTTGTGCACCCCTCTACTCTTGAAAGGGGTACCATCACTTACCCAAATCACCTGATTGTTGTCCTTGCCACTTTTTTATTTAGAAAACTAATGTCTGAGTAATTTAGATTTATATATGATGTTAATTAAGGCCCTGACACTGTTCAGTAATGTATTACCCTCCTCCCCTAGTACTGACTTCCTGTCTTATCCCTACATTACCTCCCCACTCACTGACACTGCTCATCAATACATTACCCACCTCCCCTAGCACTGACTTCCTGTCTTATCCCTACATTACCTCCCCCACTCACTGACACTGCTCAGTAATGCATTACCCACCTCCCCTAGCACTGACTTCCTGTCTTATCCCTACATTACCTCCCCACTCACTGACACTGCTCATCAATACATTACCCACCTCCCCTAGCACTGACTTCCTGTCTTATCCCTACATTACCTCCCCCACTCACTGACACTGCTCAGTAATGCATTACCCACCTCCCCTAGCACTGACTTCCTGTCTTATACCTACATTACCTCCCCACTCACTGACACTGCTCAGCAATACATTACCCACCTCCCCTAGCACTGACTTCCTGTCTTATACCTACATTACCTCCCCACTCACTGACACTACTCAGTAATACATTACCCACCTCCCCTAGCACTGACTTCCTGTCATATCCCTACATTACCTCCCCCACTCACTGACACTGCTCAGCAATACATTATCCACCTCCCCTAGCACTGACTTCCTATCTTATCCCTACATTACCTCCCCACTCACTGACACTGCTCAGCACTGCATTATCCACCTCCCCTAGCACTGACTTCCTGTCTTATCCCTACATTACCTCCCCACTCACTGACACTACTCAGCACTGCATTATCCACCTCCCCTAGCACTGACTTCCTGTCTTATCCCTACATTACCTCCCCACTCACTGTCATTGCTCAGCAATGCATTACCCACCTCCCCTAGCGCTGACTTCCTGTCTTATCCCTACATTACCACCCCCACTCACTGACACTGCTCAGTAATGCATTATCCACCTCCCCTAGTACTGACTTCCTATCTTATCCCTACATTACCTCCCGACTCACTGACACTGCTCAGCACTTCATTACCCACCTCCCCTAGTACTGACTTCCTGTCTTATCCCTGCATTACCTTCCCACTCACTGACACTGCTCAGCACTGCATTATCCACCTACCCTAGCACTGACTTCCTGTCATATCCCTACATTACCTCCCCACTCACTGACACTGCTCAGTAATCCATTACCCACCTCCCCTAGCACTGACTTCCTGTCTTATCCTTACATTACCTCCCCACTCACTGATACTGCTCAGTAATCCATTACCCACCTCCCCTAGCACTCACTTCCTGTCTTATCCCTACATTACCTCCCCACTCACTGACACTGCTCAGCAATGCATTACCCACCTCCCCTAACAATGACTTCCTGTCTTATCCCTACATTACCTCCCCACTCACTGACACTGCTCAGCAATGCATTACCCACCTCCCCTAGCACTGACTTTCTGTCTTATCCCTACATTACCTCCCCACTCACTGACACTGATCAGCAATGCATTACCCACTTCCCCTAACACTGACTTCCTGTCTTATCCCTACATTACCTCCTCCCCACTCACTGACGCTGCTCAGTAATGTATTACCTACCTCCCCTAGCACTGACTTCCTGTCTTATCCCTACATTACCTCCCCCACTCACTGACAATGCTCAACAATGCATTACCCACCTCCCCTAGCACTGACTTCCTGTCTTATCCCTACATTACCTCCCCCACTCACTGACACTGCTCAGTAATGCATTACCCACCTCCCCTAGCACTGACTTCCTGTCTTATCCCTACATTACCTCCCCACTCACTGACACTGCTCAGTAATGCATTACCCACCTCCCGTAGCACTGACTTCCTGTCTTATCCCTTCATTACCTCCCCACTCACTGACACTGCTCAGTAATACATTACCCACCTCCCCTAACACTGACTTCCTGTCTTATCAGTACATTACCTCCTCACTCACTGACACTGTTCAGCAATGCATTACCCACCTCCCCTAGCACTGACTTCCTGTCTTATCCCTACATTACCTCCCCACTCACTGACACTGCTCAGCAATGCATTATCCACCTCCCCTAGCACTGACTTCCTGTCTTATCCCTACATTACCTCCCCCACTCACTGACAATGCTCAGTAATGTATTACCCACCTCCCCTAGCACTGACTTCCTGTCTTATACCTACATTACCTCCCCACTCACTGACACTGCTCAGCAATGCATTACCCACCTCCCCTAGCACTGACTTCCTGTCTTATCCCTACATTACCTCCCCCACTCACTGACACTGTTCAGCAATGCATTACCCACCTCCCCTAGCACTGACTTCCTGTCTTATCCCTACATTACCTCCCCACTCACTGACACTGCTCAGCAATGCATTACCCACCTCCCCTAGCACTGACTTCCTGTCATATACCTACATTACCTCCCCCACTCTCTGACACTGCTCAGCAATACATTATCCACCTCCCCTAGCACTGACTTCCTATCTTATCCCTACATTACCTCCCCACTCACTGACACTGCTCAGCACTGCATTATCCACCTCCCCTAGCACTGACTTCCTGTCTTATCCCTACATTACCTCCCCACTCACTGACACTACTCAGCACTGCATTATCCACCTCCCCTAGCACTGACTTCCTGTCTTATCCCTACATTACCTCCCCACTCACTGTCATTGCTCAGCAATGCATTACCCACCTCCCCTAGCGCTGACTTCCTGTCTTATCCCTACATTACCACCCCCACTCACTGACACTGCTCAGTAATGCATTACCCACCTCCCGTAGCACTGACTTCCTGTCTTATCCCTACATTACCTCTCCACTCACTGACACTGCTCATTAATACATTACCCACCTCCCCTAACACTGACTTCCTGTCTTATCAGTACATTACCTCCTCACTCACTGACACTGTTCAGCAATGCATTACCCACCCCCCCTAGCACTGACTTCCTGTCTTATCCCTACATTACCTCCCCACTCACTGACACTGCTCAGTAATCCATTACCCACCTCCCCTAGCACTGACTTCCTGTCTTATCCTTACATTACCTCCCCACTCACTGATACTGCTCAGTAATCCATTACCCACCTCCCCTAGCACTCACTTCCTGTCTTATCCCTACATTACCTCCCCACTCACTGACACTGCTCAGCAATGCATTACCCACCTCCCCTAACAATGACTTCCTGTCTTATCCCTACATTACCTCCCCACTCACTGACACTGCTCAGCAATGCATTACCCACCTCCCCTAGCACTGACTTTCTGTCTTATCCCTACATTACCTCCCCACTCACTGACACTGATCAGCAATGCATTACCCACTTCCCCTAACACTGACTTCCTGTCTTATCCCTACATTACCTCCTCCCCACTCACTGACGCTGCTCAGTAATGTATTACCTACCTCCCCTAGTACTGACTTCCTGTCTTATCCCTACATTACCTCCCCCACTCACTGACACTGCTCAACAATGCATTACCCACCTCCCCTAGCACTGACTTCCTGTCTTATCCCTACATTACCTCCCCCACTCACTGACACTGCTCAGTAATGCATTACCCACCTCCCCTAGCACTGACTTCCTGTCTTATCCCTACATTACCTCCCCACTCACTGACACTGCTCAGTAATGCATTACCCACCTCCCATAGCACTGACTTCCTGTCTTATCCCTTCATTACCTCCCCACTCACTGACACTGCTCAGTAATACATTACCCACCTCCCCTAACACTGACTTCCTGTCTTATCAGTACATTACCTCCTCACTCACTGACACTGTTCAGCAATGCATTACCCACCTCCCCTAGCACTGACTTCCTGTCTTATCCCTACATTACCTCCCCACTCACTGACACTGCTCAGCAATGCATTATCCACCTCCCCTAGCACTGACTTCCTGTCTTATCCCTACATTACCTTCCCCCACTCACTGACAATGCTCAGTAATGTATTACCCACCTCCCCTAGCACTGACTTCCTGTCTTATACCTACATTACCTCCCCACTCACTGACACTGCTCAGCAATGCATTACCCACCTCCCCTAGCACTGACTTCCTGTCTTATCCCTACATTACCTCCCCCACTCACTGATACTGTTCAGCAATGCATTACCCACCTCCCCTAGCACTGACTTCCTGTCTTATCCCTACATTACCTCCCCACTCACTGACACTGCTCAGCAATGCATTACCCACCTCCCCTAGCACTGACTTTCTGTCTTATCCCTACATTACCTCTCCACTCACTGACACTGCTCAGCAATGTATTACCCACCTCCCCTAGCACTGACTTCCTATCTTATCCCTACATTACCTTCTCCCCACTCACTGACACTGCTCAGTAATGCATTACCCACCTCCCCTAGCACTGACTTCCTGTCTTATCCCTAGGGTTGCCACCCAGCCGGTATTTTACCGGCAGGCCGGTAAAAACTTGGCTTCTGTCCAATATTAAGTCTATGGAGGGAATGCCATGGCCGGTATTTTTTTGGGGGAAAGGTGGCAACCCTACTTATCCCTGCATTACCTCCCCCACTCACTGACACTGCTGAGCAATGCATTACCCACCTCCCCTAGCACTGACTTCCTGTCTTATCCCTACATTACCTCTCCACTCACTGACACTGCTCAGCAATGCATTACCCACCTCCCCTAACACTGACTTCCTGTCTTAACCCTACATTACCTCCCCCACTCACTGACACTGCTCAGTAATGCATTACCCACCTCCCCTAGCACTGACTTCCTGTCTTATCCCTACATTACCTCTCCACTCACTGACACTGCTCAGTAATGCATTACCCACCTCTCCTAGCACTGACTTCCTGTCTTATCCCTACATTACCTCCCCACTCACTGACACTGCTCAGCAATGCATTACCCACCTCCCCTAGAACTGACTTCCTGTCTTATCCCTACATTATCTCTCCACTCACTGACACTGCTCAGTAATGCATTACCCACCTCTCCTAGCACTGACTTCCTGTCTTATCCCTACATTACCTCCCCACTCACTGACACTGCTCAGCAATGCATTACCCACCTCCCCTAGAACTGACTTCCTGTCTTATCCCTACATTATCTCTCCACTCACTGACACTGCTCAGTAATGCATTACCCACCTCTCCTAGCACTGACTTCCTGTCTTATCCCTACATTACCTCCCCACTCACTGACACTGCTCAGCAATGCATTACCCACCTCCCCTAGAACTGACTTCCTGTCTTATCCCTACATTATCTCTCCACTCACTGACACTGCTCAGTAATGCATTACCCACCTCCCCTAACACTGACTTCCTGTCATATGCCTACATTACCTCCCCACTCACTGACACTGCTCAGTAATGCATTACCCACCTCCCCTAGAACTGACTTCCTGTCTTATCCCTACATTATCTCTCCACTCACTGACACTGCTCAGTAATGCATTATCCACCTCCCCTAACACTGACTTCCTGTCATATGCCTACATTACCTTCTCCCCACTAAAAGTCTAATTTAAATCAATAGAAGATTTTTTCCTGTGGTGCAGTTGGTTTTCTCCAGTATTGCAGCGCTATTAATTGGTACATTGGGTTTTCCGGGACAGGTGCAGTGTTACCGTTATTACCTGTGAGTCTGTACATCTCCTTTCTCTCCCGGTCTAGAGGCATCTTTGTGGTTAGAACACCAGTTTCTGGATCTAGTGAAAATTCATCCCCTGTAACTCCCCCGTACGTTATACGTCCCCCCAGACCTGTACAATGAGAAGGGTAAGAGAATGAGTAGAAGGAAGCGGAGGTAGATTAAGAAGGGACTGGAGAGAAGGAAGAGAAGGTAGAGTAAGAAGGGACGGGAGAGAAGGAAGAGGAGGTAGATTAAGAAGGGACTGGAGGGAAGGAAGAGGAGGTAGAGTAAGAAGGGACTGGAGAGAAGGAAGAGGATGTAGATTAAGAAGGGACGGGAGAGAAGGGTAAGAGAATGAGTAGAAGGAAGTGGAGGTAGATTAAGAAGGGACTGGAGAGAAGGAAGAGGATGTAGAGTAAGAAGGGACGGGAGAGAAGGGTAAGAGAATGAGTAGAAGGAAGCGGAGGTAGATTAAGAAGGGACTGGAGAGAAGGAAGAGGATGTAGAGTAAGAAGGGACGGGAGAGAAGGGTAAGAGAATGAGTAGAAGGAAGTGGAGGTAGATTAAGAAGGGACTGGAGAGAAGGAAGAGGATGTAGAGTAAGAAGGGACGGGAGAGAAGGGTAAGAGAATGAGTAGAAGGAAGCGGAGGTAGATTAAGAAGGGACTGGAGAGTAGGAAGAGGAGGTAGAGTAAGAAGGGACGGGAGAGAAGGGCAAGTGAATGAGTGGTAGGAAGAGGAGGCAGAGTAAGAAGGGAAGGGAGAAGGTCAAGAGAATCAGTGGAAGGTAGAGGCAGAGTAAGGAGGGACTGGAGAAGATGAAAGAGAGAGAGAAGTACCATGGAAGATGGCTCCAAAATGTATTAACTTGGGACAGACAGTGCCCACTACATCAAACTCACATCTTACCTTGGCTCCCACCTTACTACACATTCACCCCTAATATCAAACCTTCTTACTCTTCTCCAAACATCACCACCTAACAATAGTCATCTGCCAATAAACTTCTTGCCTCACCCATCCCCTTCCATCATCATCTTCTAGCACCGTCACCTGGCAATAAATTTCTCACCTCACCCGTCCACTTCCATCCCCACCTAACAATAATCATCTGACAATAAATTTCTAATCTTACCCATCAATTACCAACATTAACTTCTCTAACAACAGTCTCCTGTCAATTTATCTTCTCACCCTCCCCATCCTAATATCACCTTCTAACAATATAGTCATCTGGCAATAAACCTGTAATCTCACCTGCCCCCTTCCCAACGTCACCTACTAACAGTAGTCACCTAGCAATCACCTTTATATTACACCCATTCACCTCCTAACAATAGTCACCTACCAATAAACTTCTCACCTCACCCGTCCCCTTCCCAACGTCACCTTCTAACAATAGTCATCTGCCACATCCTTCAATCCACCTCTCAACATCACCTTGTAATAATAGTCACCTACCAACCACCTTTTTCTTCTCACTCATCCACCTCCCAACATCATCTTCCTACAATAGTCACCTGGCAGAAACCTTTTTTTTTCACGTGCTGACCTCTCAACATTACGTTCCTCCTGACATTAACCTCCACTGCTTATTCCTCCCACCCCACTTGATCCTATTCATCATACTCATATTCCTTCTGCTTGTTTGTCACACTACTAACACGTCATGTTACTTGCTGCTGGTACAGTCCCATGTTATCCCCAAGCTGCCTGCAAAACTACTCCTGTTAATACAAACCAATCTCTCTCCTACATCTTCTTTCACTCCATATTAACCCATCTATAACTCACTTCTCCCTGCTTATTCTATTTCCCACCTGTTATAACCACTGAACTGGCTGCCATCTACCAGTACCAATGCCTCCACACTCAGTGTGACCTTCTTACGCTCTGCATCAGGGCTGCAGAATCAAGTACTCATATAAAAGCAAAAGAAAGTTTTGGGAGTACTGGTAGACAATACATTTATCAAGAGTTTGTCAATAATTGGTCTTTGGACCTGTACCAGTCCATGGCAATATCAATACCAGTCTCTGGAATGCTCTGTGTGGCCAAGCACGTCAATAAACAATAAACTTAATAGCGGTCTTTGTTAGTTTAGGTAAGTAGCCAGCTGTGGCTTCAGCAGATGTGAGGAAAAAGTAGACTAGATCACAGTGCACAGTGCTACTCAGCTGCTGCAAGAGTCAGTTGAGTATTATCATGTAGTAAAAGGGGTATTGCTTCAGGAGATAGTAATATAATTCTCTCTTAATAAATCCTTGGCAAGACTTCATCTAGAATATGGAATACAATTTTGGGTACCAGTTCTTAGACATTATCAAACTGGGAAAAAGTACAAAGCCATGCCTTATGAAGTCAGGAAGGAATAGTTTTGCCCTCTTGGAATTTCATGTTTTTTTTTCCATCCTCTGGATAAATAAAACTAATGAGATACAGCAAATGTTGAACTTGATGGACACGTCTTTCTTCAACATCATCAACGATGTTACAATGCTTACTGGTTAACTCTCCTTTCCCTTGTGCCACTTCTAACCTTCCTCTTAACTCTGCCTTTTAATCTATCACTACAGGGACCCCATGCCAATCTACCCTCTTACCCAGATCCTTGTCTACTGCCTGCAGTCTCAGCACAGTCACCCCTGCAGCCTGGTTCTCCATCACGCTGGCATCATATTGTGCCTTCTGGAAGGTGGGAGCTTCATCATTCACATCAAGAAGAGAGATGGACAATGTCTGGGTGCTGGAGAGCCGTGGGGAACTGTGGTCTAGTGCCACAATGGTTAAATTATACCCAGGGGTCTCCTCACGATCTAGAACTCTGGCCAAAGAGATAGCACCTGGGGAGACAGAGAGTTACATGAGAATGACAGTCAGAGATACATGGGAATAGACAGCCTGGAGTCATATGATCTTCCAGCATGTTGTCAGAAGGGAATGTGCTGAGCTCTGATTGGTTAGTCATTGAAGTTTAACCATTCACAGCTCAGATTAGATTCTGGAACTTGAGGAGTTAATATTAAATACGAAAGAAATAAAAGCCAATGCTATAATAATGTAGGTAGTGGGACTGAAAGGGTGCTACCACACTATATCACTGGGCAACAAAGGAAAGATACCTATTATACAGCTTTCCCTGCTGGGCAAACCAAGGTTACACCACTTTATCCAAAAGTTATAAGAGCTCCAGATGGTATGTTCCATGTAGAACTGCAGCCTGGAGTTACACCTTCCACAGACTGCAATGTAATAGATGTGTGGACACCAGGGGGACAAATCTATTAGGCCCGATAAAACAAACTTTATTGCAAAAACAAATACCGTTCAGAAAACATACCCATTCCCCAGAGGTATTCTATTAGCTGCTGAGGAGGCTCAGTGACTAGTGAAGGATTGACAAATTCAGAGAACTGTCCAGCACTCGTCACAGATCTGTATTCCCAGTAACCCGTGTGAAATACCAAGAGTAGCAGGAAAATCAAGGGGAAAATGAAAATAAGAAATGACAATGGTAGGTTTAAGTTACAGTCTGGTATCCTATTGCCTGTGCTGTGACAAAACAACAAGAGTTAAATATGAGTGTAACGCCTCAATCTGCTCAATCATTGGCTAGATGGAGGGGTGACACTATGCGTGTTCTAAATGGTGATTGGCTGAGATGTGAAGTTGCTCCAGGGCACATTCTGTGTAACGCCTTCTCTTATCCAATGGGAGTGTGGGAGAGGATGTAAACAGGGACTGGCCACGTAAAACAACCCCAGTTTTCTGTTTCCAACACTGGCTCTGGCCGCGGTCTGAGCAGGACTAAGGAGTGGGCTTTTCTAACCTGTTATTGTTGGCGATGATGACGTTGGTAGAGGTTTTTATTATTATTATAACTGTGAAGGAAGATGTAGTGAGGTGCTTTTACTGCTGCTCTCTTCTAGGACAGTGGTTGTTAACATGAATTAGGAGTTCTACTCCTGGCTTTGAGACACTAAGAATACCAGCAGAACTTAGAATTTAATGGCAGAAAAGAACAAACATTAGGCCCATCTAGTTGCCCATTTTCCTACTATAACACCTCAAGCTTTATTTGGTCCTTGGTCTTGTCTTATATTCAGGACAGTCTTATGCCTATCCCATGCATATTTAAATTCTGTAACTGTATTAATGTCTACCACTTCTGCTGGTAGGCTGTTCCACTTATCTACTACCCTCTCAGTGAAGTAAAACTATCTTACATTATGTCTAAACCTGTGTCCCTCTAGTTTTAGACTATGGCCTCTTATCCTAACATTTTTACTCCTGTGAAATGCTATTCCCTCCTGCACTTTGTTGAATCCCTTCATGTATGTGAATGTGTCTATCATATCCCCTCTCTCTCTTCTCTCCTCCAAGCTATACATGTTAAGATCTTTTAGTCCCCCCTGCACTTTGTTGAATCCCTTCATGTATGTGAATGTGTCTATCATATCCCCTCTCTCTCTTCTCTCCTCCAAGCTATACATGTTCAGATCCTTTAGTCTATCCTGATATTTCTTTTCTTGAAAACCAGTTTGTAGACCTTTCCAGTGAAGCAGCTCTTTTTAAATATCTCTATTTTGGCCTATTGAGTTGGCCGACACCGATCTCCTTCTGCCAGTTTTACAGCGGACGTCAGGAGAAGCGAGGGGGGAATTTTAGCAGCGAATATGTCTCAAACCGTAAAGGATTTAGAGATTGGATTTGCTCAACATAATTTATTTTTTTTTAAATCTACAACACAACATAAAATTATCATTGGACATTACGAACCCTTTAAAGGGATAGTAATGTTTAAATTTAAGTTTATTTAATATTGTAGGCATTAAAAAAAAGGTACATTGATGTGAGTCTGATGTCTCAAACCTTTATGGTGTGAGGGATATAACTGGCTATAGTTCTCCCTCCAGGTTATTTCACACAAGTCAGCGCTCTATGGGACAGCAGCAGATTCTGGTCATTCGACCAGACAGTGGCTCTTCAGCAGATGAAATCACGCTATTTAGAAATAAATTCTTCATTGGAATGGTCTACAAAGTGTGCCTGGTTTGCAAGCACACTTTGTAGACCATTCCAGTGAAGTATTTATTTCTAAATAGCTCAATTTCGGCTCTGCTGAAACGCTACCGTCCAGACAAATGACCGGAATCTGCTTCTGTCAGCTAGAGGGCAGACTTGTGTGAAGCAGCCTGGAGGTGGAACTATAGCCAGTTATATGTCTCACACCATAGACATCAGACTCACATCGATGTACTTATTATGTGAATGCCTACAATGATAAATAAACTCAAAACTAAACATTACTATCCCTTTACAGGGTATCTATTGTCCCTACAGAAGTCCGTCTTAACAGTTATGTTATATAGCAAATAGGTGGAATAATGTATTCATTTCTTTTTAAGATTACTATTTGGCCAAAATTCAACAAATAAATACTGCTCTGTGCCCTACTTCTGGACAGACTATGGGTACAGCTCTGCACCACAGTCCGTCACTCTGCCTCCGCTCCCCAACCTCTACCAGCCTCCTCTGATGATGGAGACTTTCTGCCTGTGAGCAGGAGCGATCACACAGAGTACACATACAGTAGCAGGAGCGATCACATACAGTAGCAGGAGGGGTACACATAGTGTACACATACAGTAGCAGGAGGGGTACACATAGAGTACACATACAGTAGCAGGAGGGGTACGCATAGAGTACACATACAGTAGCAGGAGGGGTACACAGAGAGTACACATACAGAAGCAGGAGCGAACACATACAGTACACATACAGTAGCAGGAGGGGTACGCATAGAGTACACATACAGTAGCAGGACGGGTACACAAAGAGTACACATACAGTAGCAGGAGGGGTACACATAGAGTACACATACAGTAGCAGGAGGGGTACACAGAGAGTACACATACAGTAGAAGGAGGGGTACGCATAGAGTACACATACAGTAGCAGGAGCGATCACATAGAGTACACATACAGTAGCAGGAGGGGTACACATAGAGTACACATACAGTAGCAGGAGCGATCACATAGAGTACACATACAGTAGCAGGAGGGGTACACATAGAGTACACATACAGTAGCAGGAGGGGTACACATAGAGTACACATACAGTAGCAGGAGGGGTACACAAAGAGTACACATACAGTAGCAGGAGGGGTACACAAAGAGTACACATACAGTAGCAGGAGGGGTACACATAGAGTACACATACAGTAGCAGGAGGGGTACACATAGAGTACACATACAGTAGAAGGAGGGGTACGCATAGAGTACACATACAGTAGCAGGAGGGGTACACATACAGTACACATACAGTAGCAGGAGGGGTACACATAGAGTACACATACAGTAGCAGGAGGGGTACACATAGAGTACACATACAGTAGATGGAGGGGTACACACACGGTAGAAGGAGGGGTACACATGGTAAAAGGAAGGGTACACACTCAGTAGAAGTAGGGGTACACAGATGGTAGATGGAGGGGTACACACATGGTAGATGGAGGGGTACACACACTGTAGATGGAGGGGTACACACACGGTAGATGGAGGGGTACACACTGTAGATGAAGGGGTACACACTGTAGAAGGAGGGGTACACACACTGTAGATGGAGGGGTACACACATGGTAGATGGAGGAGTACACACTGTAGATGAAGGGGTACACACTGTAGATGGAGGGGTACACATGGTAGAAGGAGGGGTACACAGAGGTGGAAGAGTTGTATATACCACCATACTGCCCCTGCCCAGCGCACCCAGCAGCTTAACCCTTTTGGTGTAAGTTTGTTATCCAAAGCATTGAAGGGAAAACAGGAGAATTGTGGGAGGTTGGGGCACAGTATAATGGGCTGCAGCCAGATGTGTTCTTACAGGGGATGCCAAACAACACTCCCTAGGACAGACGTGACTTTCCCACCCAGTGCCCTCTGCTGACCCATCAGACTCCTACCTGTGCTTGGGTGCAACTGGAACCTGCCCTCCTCATTGCCCCCGGTCAGCTGATAGCCAACCCTGCCATTTTCTCCCAGATCTGGATCTTGTGCCACCACGTAGTGAGCTGTAGATCCCATGGGAAGGTCCTCGGGCAGCCACACCACTGCTGGGGTGGAGAACTGGGGCGAATGGTCATTACGGTCACTGAGAAAGAGCCGGGCAGTTACTGAGGTGGAACGTCTCTGGCTGGCATTCACAGCTCTGTCTGTAGCCTCTACCACCAGGAGATAAGAGGGCACTTTTTCTCTGTCCAGTGGCCGGACCACGTTGAGAATGCCTGTTTCTGGGTCCAGCCGAAAGGTGCCATCGGGAGCCTCTGGTTCCTGGCGCAGCAGGGTGTAGTGCAGTTGGCTGTTGGGGCCTGGTCCATCATGGTCAGATGCCTGGAATGTGAAGACAGAGGAGCCTACCTGGGCATCCTCTGGCACCACCAATGTTATTGGGTCCTCAGGAAATATTGGGGAATGGTCATTGCGGTCCTGGACTTCTATATCCACTTGCACCACATGAGGTGGTAGGTATCCTCCAGACCCCTCACGTGCCTCCTCAACTCTCACATGGAGACTGTACCAGGCCTGGGACTCAAAATCCAGCTCCCTGACCAGGAAGATGTTGCCCGTCTGCCCATCGACCATGAAGATGCCATGTGGGTCATCGAGCAGAGTGTACATTCTGGAGCCGTGTGGGGTTTTGGGAGCCACAGAGCCTAACAGAGATCCTGGGGGTGTCCCTTCCATGGGGGAGAGAACAAGGGCACTGGGGTTTGGCTTTGTGGGGTAACGGGAAGAGGGAACAACCTGGAAGACAAAGTAGATTACACATAAACAAGTACACTGCAGGTGTTTCTTGTGTATATATTGTGTGTATTGTATATATAGTATATATTGAGTGTATTGTATTGTTTATATATTGTGTGTATTGTATATATAGTATATATTGAGTGTATTGTATTGTTTATATATTGTGTGTATTGTATATATAGTATATATTGTGTGTATTGTATTGTTTATATATTGTGTGTATTGTATATATATAGTATATATTGTGTGTATTGTATTGTGTATATATTGTGTGTATTGTATATATAGTATATATTGTGTGTATTGTATTGTTTATATATTGTGTGTATTGTATATATAGTATATATTGTGTGTATTGTATATATATAGTATATATTGTGTGTATTGTATTGTTTATATATTGTGTGTATTGTATATATAGTATATATTGTGTGTATTGTATTGTGTATATACTGTGTGTATTGTATATATAGTATATATTGTGTGTATTGTATATATATAGTATATATTGTGTGTATTGTATTGTGTATATACTGTGTGTATTGTATATATAGTATATATTGTGTGTATTGTATATATAGTATATATTGTGTGTATTGTATATATATAGTATATATTGTGTGTATTGTATTGTGTATATACTGTGTGTATTGTATATATAGTATATATTGTGTGTATTGTATATATATAGTATATATTGTGTGTATTGTATTGTGTATATACTGTATGTATTGTATATATAGTATATATTGTGTGTATTGTATTGTGTATATATTGTGTGTATTGCATTGTGTGTATATTGTATGTATTGTATATATAGTATATATTGTGTGTATTGTATTGTGTATATATTGTGTATATTGTGTGTCTTGTATTGTGTGTATATTGTATGTATTGTATATATAGTATATATTGCGTGTATTGTGTTTATATTGTGTGTATTGTATATTTGTGGTCGGGCCTAGGAGAGATTATGATGATAAGGTGTATGTCGGATGCCTATTGCCCATTCCGACCTGTAAGGTAGGCCTAAGAGTGGGCCCACATGTATAAGAAAAAGAGTTAAATTGATAGAGCTGAGAAAAGGGGTACGGGTTGGGTGGGTAACACAGAGCTCATCCGGAGCTCTGCTCAGTCCCGAGGAAAGGACTGAGGTTGGTATAAATGTCTCCAACCGGCCCTCCCACAATTCCAGGCTAACCAATAGCCTTACATATAGTATATATTGTGTGTATTGTATTGTGTATATATTGTGTATATTGTGTGTCTTGTATTGTGTGTATATTGTATGTATTGTATATATAGTATATATTGCATGTATTGTGTTTATATTGTGTGTATTGTATATATAGTATATATTGTGTGTATTGTATGTATTGTATGTATTGCATATATAGTATATATTGTGTGTATTGTATATGTATAGTGTATATTGTGTGTATTGTATTGTATTGTATTGTGTATATATTGTGTGTATTGTATATGTATAGTGTATATTGTGTGTATTGTATTGTATTGTGTATATATTGTGTGTATTGTATATATAGTATATATTGTGTATATTGTATGTATTGTATATATAGTATATATTGTGTATATTGTATGTATTGTATATATAGTATATATTGTGTGTATTGTGTATATATATATAGTATATATTGTGTGTATTGTATTGTATTGTGTATATATTGTATGTATTGTATATATAGTATATATTGTGTGTATTGCATATATAGTATATATTGTGTGTGTTGTATTGTGTATATATTGTGTGTATTGCATCTATAGTATATATTGTATGTATTATATTGCATCTATAGTATATATTGTATGTATTATCACTGACCATCTACAACTGATATGAACTGGATGTTACAAATACTGACCCTCCTATAACTGCTATTAACTGGACATTACTAATACTGACCGTCTGTAACTGATATTAACTGGCCCTTACTGGTATTGAGTGGCCCTTACTTATATGGACTGTCTTTTACAGATATTCACTGCCCATTTCCAAATTTACCAAATTCTAGATTTGACCACAATGATTACCTGTATACGGATGGTGGTCTGTGTGCTCTTCCAGGGGCTCCGCAGTCACTGGCACGCACGGTCATGGTGTAAAGTGACCGCTCTGCATGGTGCAGAGCTGTAGCGGTACGCAGCTCCCCTGTGTTTGGGTGCAGAGTGAAACGCTCTGCCCAGGGACCTGCAAATACATGGTCAGGGGAGGAGTTACACCAGGGAGGGAGGAGTTACACACAAGGGAGGGGTTACAGTAAATCGGAGCAGGGCTACACCTGGGGGAGGAGTTACACACTTGGGAGGGGTTACAGTAAAGAGGAGCAGGGCTACACCTGGGAGGAGGAGTTACACACTTGGGAAGGGTTACAGTAAAGAGGAGCAGGGCTACACCTGGGAGGAGGAGTTACACACTTGGGAGGGGTTACAGTAAAGAGGAGCAGAGCTACACCTGGGAGGAGGAGTTACACACTTGGGAGGGGTTACAGTAAAGAGGAGCAGGGCTACACCTGGGAGGGAGGAGTTACACACTTGGGAGGGGTTACAGTAAAGAGGAGCAGGACTACACCTGGGAGGAGGAGTTACACACTTGGGAGGGGTTACAGTAAAGAGAAGCAGGGCTACACCTGGGAGGAGGAGTTACACACTTGGGAGGGGTTACAGTAAAGAGGCGCAGGGCTACACCTGGGAGGAGGAGTTACACACTTGGGAGGGGTTACAGTAAAGAGAAGCAGGGCTACACCTGGGAGGAGGAGTTACACACTTGGGAGGGGTTACAGTAAAGAGGAGCAGGGCTGCACCAGGGGGGAGGAGTTACACACTTGGGAGGGGTTACAGTAAAGAGGAGCAGGGCTACACCTGGGGGGAGGAGTTACACACTTGGGAGGGGTTACAGTAAAGAGAAGCAGGGCTACACCAGGGGGAGGAGTTACACACTTGGGAGGGGTTACAGTAAAGAGGAGCAGGGCTACACCAGGGGGGAGGAGTTACACACTTGGGAGGGGTTACAGTAAAGAGGAGCAGGGCTACACCTGGGAGGGAGGAGTTACACACTTGGGAGGGGTTACAGTAAAGAGAAGCAGGACTACACCTGGGAGGAGGAGTTACACACTTGGGAGGGGTTACAGTAAAGAGGAGCAGGGCTACACCTGGGAGGGAGGAGTTACCCACTTGGGAGGGGTTACAGTAAAGAGAAGCAGGACTACACCTGGGAGGAGGAGTTACACACTTGGGAGGGGTTACAGTAAAGAGGAGCAGGACTACACCTGGGAGGAGGAGTTACACACTTGGGAGGGGTTACAGTAAAGAGAAGCAGGACTACACCTGGGAGGAGTTACACACTTGGGAGGGGTTACAGTAAAGAGGAGCAGGGCTACACCAGGGAGGAGGAGTTACACACTTGGGAGGGGTTACAGTAAAGAGGAGCAGGGCTACACCAGGGAGGAGGAGTTACACACTTGGGAGGGGTTACAGTAAAGAGGAGCAGGGCTACACCAGGGAGGAGGAGTTACACACTTGGGAGGGGTTACAGTAAAGAGGAGCAGGGCTACACCAGGGAGGAGGAGTTACACACTTGGGAGGGGTTACAGTAAAGAGGAGCAGGGCTACACCAGGGAGGAGGAGTTACACACTTGGGAGGGGTTACAGTAAAGAGAAGCAGGGCTACACCTGGGAGGGAGGAGTTACACACTTGGGAGGGGTTACAGTAAAGAGGAGCAGGACTACACCTGGGAGGAGGAGTTACACACTTGGGAGGGGTTACAGTAAAGAGGAGCAGGGCTACACCTGGGAGGGAGGAGTTACCCACTTGGGAGGGGTTACAGTAAAGAGAAGCAGGACTACACCTGGGAGGAGTTACACACTTGGGAGGGGTTACAGTAAAGAGGAGCAGGGCTACACCTGGGGGGAGGAGTTACACACTTGGGAGGGGTTACAGTAAAGAGGAGCAGGGATACACCAGGGAGGAGGAGTTACACACTTGGGAGGGGTTACAGTAAAGAGGAGCAGGGCTACACCTGGGGGGAGGAGTTACACACTTGGGAGGGGTTACAATAAAGAGGAGCAGGGCTACACCAGGGGGGAGGAGTTACACACTTGGGAGGGGTTACAGTAAAGAGGAGCAGGGCTACACCTGGGGGGAGGAGTTACACACTTGGGAGGGGTTACAGTAAAGAGAAGCAGGGCTACACCAGGGAGGAGGAGTTACACACTTGGGAGGGGTTACAGTAAAGAGGAGCAGGGCTACACCAGGGGGGAGGAGTTACACACTTGGGAGGGGTTACAGTAAAGAGAAGCAGGGCTACACCAGGGAGGAGGAGTTACACACTTGGGAGGGGTTACAGTAAAGAGGAGCAGGGCTACACCTGGGGGGAGGAGTTACAGACTTGGGAGGGGTTACAGTAAAGAGGAGCAGGGCTACACCAGGGAGGAGGAGTTACACACTTGGGAGGGGTTACAGTAAAGAGGAGCAGGGCTACACCTGGGGGGAGGAGTTACACACTTGGGAGGGGTTACAGTAAAGAGAAGCAGGACTACACCAGGGGGGAGGAGTTACACACTTGGGAGGGGTTACAGTAAAGAGGAGCAGGGCTACACCAGGGAGGAGGAGTTACACACTTGGGAGGGGTTACAGTAAAGAGGAGCAGGGCTACACCTGGGGGGAGGAGTTACACACTTGGGAGGGGTTACAGTAAAGAGGAGCAGGGCTACACCTGGGGGGAGGAGTTACACACTTGGGAGGGGTTACAATAAAGAGGAGCAGGGCGACACCTGGGGGGAGGAGTTACACACTTGGGAGGGGTTACAATAAAGAGGAGCAGGGCTACACCAGGGGGGAGGAGTTACACACTTGGGAGGGGTTACAATAAAGAGGAGCAGGGCTGCACCAGGGGGGAGGAGTTACACACTTGGGAGGGGTTACAGTAAAGAGGAGCAGGGCTACACCAGGGAGGAGGAGTTACACACTTGGGAGGGGTTACAGTAAAGAGGAGCAGGGCTACACCAGGGGGAGGAGTTACACACTTGGGAGGGGTTACAATAAAGTGGAGCAGGGCTACACCAGGGGGGAGGAGTTACACACTTGGGAGGGGTTACAATAAAGAGGAGCAGGGCTACACCAGGGGGGAGGAGTTACACACTTGGGAGGGGTTACAGTAAAGAGGAGCAGGGCTACACCTGGGGGGAGGAGTTACACACTTGGGAGGGGTTACAGTAAAGAGGAGCAGGGCTACACCGGGGAGGAGGAGTTACACACTTGGGAGGGGTTACAGTAAAGAGGAGCAGGGCTACACCGGGGAGGAGGAGTTACACACTTGGGAGGGGTTACAGTAAAGAGGAGCAGGGCTACACCTGGGAGGAGGAGTTACACACAAGGGAGGGGTTACAGTAAAGAGGAGCAGGGCTGCACCAGGGGGGAGGAGTTACACACTTGGGAGGGGTTACAATAAAGAGGAGCAGGGCTACACCAGAGGGGAGGAGTTACGCACTTGGGAGGGGTTACAATAAAGAGGAGCAGGGCTACACCAGGGGGGAGGAGTTACGCACTTGGGAGGGGTTACAGTAAAGAGGAGCAGGGCTACACCAGGGGGGAGGAGTTACACACTTGGGAGGGATTACAGTAAAGAGGAGCAGGGCTACACCAGGGAGGAGGAGTTACACACTTGGGAGGGGTTACAGTAAAGAGGAGCAGGGCTACACCAGGGGGGAGGAGTTACGCACTTGGGAGGGGTTACAGTAAAGAGGAGCAGGGCTACACCAGGGAGGAGGAGTTACACACTTGGGAGGGGTTACAATAAAGAGGAGCAGGGCTACACCAGGAAGGAGGAGTTACACACTTGGGAGGGGTTACAGTAAAGAGGAGCAGGGCTACACCAGGGAGGAGGAGTTACACACTTGGGAGGGGTTACAGTAAAGAAAAGCAGGGCTACACCAGGGGGGAGGAGTTACACACTTGGGAGGGGTTACAGTAAAGAGGAGCAGGGCTACACCTGGGAGGAGGAGTTACACACTTGGGAGGGGTTACAGTAAAGAGGAGCAGGGCTACACCGGGGAGGAGGAGTTACACACTTGGGAGGGGTTACAGTAAAGAGGAGCAGGGCTACACCAGGGAGGAGGAGTTACACACTTGGGAGGGGTTACAGTAAAGAGGAGCAGGGCTACACCTGGGAGGGAGGAGTTACACACTTGGGAGGGGTTACAGTAAAGAGGAGCAGGGCTACACCAGGAGGAGTTACACACTTGGGAGGGGTTACAGTAAAGAGGAGCAGGGCTACACCAGGGGGGAGGAGTTACACACTTGGGAGGGGTTACAATAAAGAGGAGCAGGGCTACACCAGGGGGGAGGAGTTACACACTTGGGAGGGGTTACAGTAAAGAGGAGCAGGGCTGCACCAGGGGGGAGGAGTTACACACTTGGGAGGGGTTACAGTAAAGAGAAGCAGGGCTACACCAGGGAGGAGGAGTAACACACTTGGGAGGGGTTACAGTAAAGAGGAGCAGGGCTACACCAGGGAGGAGGAGTTACACTCTTGGGAGGGGTTACACTGATGTAGATCTGGATTACACTAGTTGGGGTGGAATTACACTGATATAGATCTGGATTACACTAGTTGGGAGGGATTACACTGATGTAGATCTGGATTACACTAGTTGGGGTGGGATTACACTGATGTAGATCTGGATTACACTAGTTGTGGTGGAATTACACTGATATAGATCTGGATTACACTAGTTGGGTGGGATTACACTGCTGTAGATCTGTATTACACTAGTTGGGTGGAATTACACTGATGTAGATCTGGATTACACTAGTTGGGGTGGGATTACACTGATGTAGATCTGGATTACACTAGTTGGGTGGGATTACACTGATGTAGATCTGGATTACACTAGTTGGGGTGGAATTACACTGATGTAGAGCTGGATTACACTAGTTGGGGTGGGATTACACTGATGTAGATCTGGATTACACTAGTTGAGGTGGAATTACACTGATGTAGATCTCGATTACACTAGTTGGGGTGGAATTACACTGATGTAGAGCTGGATTACACTAGTTGAGGTGGAATTACACTGATGTAGATCTGGATTACACTAGTTGGGGTGGAATTACACTGGTGTAGAGCTGGATTACACTAGTTGGGGTGGAATTACACTGATGTAGATCTGTATTACACTAGTTGGGGTGAGGTTACACTGATGTAGATCTGGATTACACTAGTTGGGGTGGAATTACACTGATGTAGATCTGGATTACACTAGTTGGGTTGAGGTTACACTGATGTAGATCTGGATCACACTAGTTGGGGTGGAATTACACTGATGTAGATCTGGATTACACTAGTTGGGGTAGGATTACACTGATGTAGAGCTGGATTACACTAGTTGAGGTGGAATTACACTGATGTAGACCTGGATTACACTAGTTGGGGTAGGATTACACTGATGTAGATCTGGATTACACTAGTTGGGGTAGGATTACACTGATGTAGATCTGGATTAAAATAGTTGCGCTGGGATTACACTGATGTAGATCTGGATTACACTTGGGGTGAGATTACACTGATGTAGAGCTGGATTACACTAGTTGGGTGGATTTACACTGATGTAGATCTGGATTACACTAATTGGGGTGAGATTACACTGATGTAGATCTAGATTACACTAGTTGGGGTGGAATTACACTGATGTAGATCTGTATTACACTAGTTGGGGTGAGGTTACACTGATATAGATCTGGATTACACTAGTTGGGAGGGATTACACTGATGTAGAGCTGGATTACACTAGTTGGGGTGGGATTACACTGATGTAGATCTGGATTACACTAGTTGGGGTGAGGTTACACTGATGTAGATCTGGATTACACTAGTTGGGAGGGATTACACTGATGTAGAGCTGGATTACACTAGTTGGGGTGAGATTACACTGATGTAGATCTGGATTACACTAGTTGGGGTGGGATTACACTGATGTAGATCTGGATTACACTAGTTGGGAAGGATTACACTGATGTAGAGCTGGATTACACTAGTTGTGGTGGAATTACACTGATGTAGATCTGGATTACACTAATTGGGGTGAGATTACACTGATGTAGAGCTGGATTACACTAGTTGTGGAATTACACTGATGTAGATCTGGATTACACTAATTGGGGTGAGATTACACTGATGTAGATCTGGATTACACTAGTTGGGGTGGAATTACACTGATGTAGATCTGGATTAAAATAGTTGCGCTGGGATTACACTGATGTAGATCTGGATTACACTTGGGGTGAGATTACACTGATGTAGAGCTGGATTACACTAGTTGGGTGGATTTACACTGATGTAGATCTGGATTACACTAATTGGGGTGAGATTACACTGATGTAGATCTAGATTACACTAGTTGGGGTGGAATTACACTGATGTAGATCTGTATTACACTAGTTGGGGTGAGGTTACACTGATATAGATCTGGATTACACTAGTTGGGAGGGATTACACTGATGTAGAGCTGGATTACACTAGTTGGGGTGGGATTACACTGATGTAGATCTGGATTACACTAGTTGGGGTGAGGTTACACTGATGTAGATCTGGATTACACTAGTTGGGAGGGATTACACTGATGTAGAGCTGGATTACACTAGTTGGGGTGAGATTACACTGATGTAGATCTGGATTACACTAGTTGGGGTGGGATTACACTGATGTAGATCTGGATTACACTAGTTGGGAGTGATTACACTGATGTAGAGCTGGATTACACTAGTTGTGGTGGAATTACACTGATGTAGATCTGGATTACACTAATTGGGGTGAGATTACACTGATGTAGAGCTGGATTACACTAGTTGTGGAATTACACTGATGTAGATCTGGATTACACTAATTGGGGTGAGATTACACTGATGTAGATCTGGATTACACTAGTTGGGGTGGAATTACACTGATGTAGATCTGTATTACACTAGTTGGGGTGAGGTTACACTGATATAGATCTGGATTACACTAGTTGGGAGGGATTACACTGATGTAGAGCTGGATTACACTAGTTGGGAGGGATTACACTGATGTAGAGCTGGATTACACTGGTTGGGGTGGGATTACACTGATGTAGATCTGGATTACACTAGTTGGGGTGAGGTTACACTGATGTAGATCTGGATTACACTAGTTGGGAGGGATTACACTGATGTAGAGCTGGATTACACTAGTTGGGGTGAGATTACACTGATGTAGATCTGGATTACACTAGTTGGGGTGGAATTACACTGATATAGATCTGGATTACACTAGTTGGGGTGATGTTACACTGATGTAGATCTGGATTACACTAGTTGGGGTGGAATTACACTGATGTAGATCTGGATTACACTAGTTGGGGTGATGTTACACTGATGTAGATCTGGATTACACTAGTTGGGTGGAATTACAAGGATGTAGATCTGGATTACACTAGTTGGGAGGGATTACACTGATGTAGAGCTGGATCACACTAGTTGGGGTGGGATTACAATGATGTAGATCTGGATTACACTAGTTGGGGTGGAATTACACTGATGTAGAGCTGGATTACACTAGTTGGGGTGGGATTACACTGATGTAGATCTGGATTACACTAGTTGGGGTGGAATTACACTGATATAGATCTGGATTACACTAGTTGGGGTGATGTTACACTGATGTAGATCTGGATTACACTAGTTGGGGTGGAATTACACTGATTTAGATCTGGATTACACTAGTTGGGTTGGGATTACACTGATGTAGATCTGGATTACACTAGTTGGGGTGGAATTACACTGATGTAGATCTGGATTACACTAGTTGGGGTGGAATTACACTGATTTAGATCTGGGTTACACTAGTTGAGGTGGGATTACACTGATGTAGAGCTGGATTACACTAGTTGGGGTGGAATTACACTGATGTAGATCTGGATTACACTAGTTGGGGTGGAATTACACTGATGTAGATCTGGATTACACTAGTTGGGTTGATGTTACACTGATGTAGATCTGGATTACACTAGTTGGGGTGATGTTACACTGATGTAGATCTGGATTACACTAGTTGGGGTGGGATTACACTGATGTAGAACTGGATTATACTAGTTGGGGTGGGATTACACTGATGTAGATCTGGATTACACTAGTTGGGGTGGGATTACACTGATGTAGAGCTGGATTACACTAGTTGGGGTGATGTTACACTGATGTAGATCTGGATTATACTAGTTGGGGTGGGATTACACTGATGTAGATTTGGATTACACTAGTTGGGGTGGAATTACACTGATGTAGAGCTGGATTACACTAGTTGGGGTGATGTTACACTGATGTAGATCTGGATTACACTAGTTGGGGTGGGATTACACTGATGTAGATCTGGATTACACTAGTTGGGGTGGAATTACACTGATGTAGAGCTGGATTACACTAGTTGGGGTGATGTTACACTGATGTAGATCTGGATTACACTAGTTGAGGTGGGATTACACTGATGTAGATCTGGATTACACTAGTTGGGGTGATGTTACACTGATGTAGATCTGGATTACACTAGTTGGGGTGGGATTACACTGATGTAGAGCTGGATTACACTAGTTGGAGTGGAATTACACTGATATAGATCTGGATTACACTAGTTGAGGTGGGATTACACTGATGTAGATCTGGATTACACTAGTTGGGGTGGGATTACACTGATGTAGATCTGGATTACACTAGTTGGGGTGGAATTACACTGATGTAGATCTGGATTACACTAGTTGGGGTGGAATTACACTGATGTAGATCTGGATTACACTAGTTGGGGTGGAATTACACTGATATAGATCTGGATTACACTAGTTGGGGTGGAATTACACTGATGTAGATCTGGATTACACTAGTTGAGGTGGAATTACACTGATGTAGATCTGGGTTATACTAGTTGAGGTGGGATTACACTGATGTAGATCTGGATTACACTAGTTGGGGTGGAATTACACTGATGTAGATCTGGATTACACTAGTTGGGGTGGAATTACACTGATGTAGATCTGGATTACACTAGTTGGGGTGGAATTACACTGATGTAGATCTGGATTACACTAGTTGGGGTGATGTTACACTGATGTAGATCTGGATTACACTAGTTGGGGTGGAATTACACTGATGTAGATCTGGATTACACTAGTTGGGGTGGAATTACACTGATGTAGATCTGGATTACACTAGTTGGAGTGGAATTACACTGATGTAGATCTGTATTACACTAGTTGGGGTGGAATTACACTGATGTAGATCTGGATTACACTAGTTGGGGTGGGATTACACTGATGTAGATCTGGATTACACTAGTTGGGGTGGAATTACACTGATGTAGATCTGGATTACCCTAGTTGGGGTGGAATTACACTGATGTAGATCTGGATTACACTAGTTGGGGTGGGATTACACTGATGTAGATCTGGATTACACTAGTTGGAGTGGGATTACACTGATGTAGATCTGGATTACACTAGTTGGAGTGGAATTACACTGATGTGGATCTGGATTACACTAGTTGGGGTGGAATTACACTGATGTAGATCTGGATTACACTAGTTGGGATGGGATTACACTGATGTAGATCTGGATTACACTAGTTGGGGTGGAATTACACTGATGTAGATCTGGATTACACTAGTTGGGGTGGAATTACACTGATGTAGATCTGGATTACACTAGTTGGGTGGGATTACACTGATGTAGATCTGGATTACACTAGTTGGGGTGATGTTACACTGATGTAGATCTGTATTACACTAGTTGGGAGGGATTACACTGATGTAGATCTGGATTACACTAGTTGGGGTGAGATTACACTGATGTAGATCTGGATTACACTAGTTGGGTGGGATTACACTGATGTAGATCTGGATTACACTAGTTGGGGTGAGGTTACACTGATGTAGATCTGGATTACACTAGTTGGGGTGAGGTTACACTGATGTAGATCTGGATTACACTCGTTTGGGTGGAATTACACTGATGTAGAGCTGGATTACACTAGTTGGGAGGGATTACACTGATGTAGATCTGGATTACACTAGTTGGGGTGGAATTACACTGATGTAGATCTGGATTACACTAGTTGGGTGGGATTACACTGATGTAGAGCTGGATTACACTAGTTGGGGTGGAATTACACTGATGTAGATCTGGATTACACTAGTTGGGGTGGAATTACACTGATGTAGATCTGGATTACACTAGTTGGGGTGGAATTACACTGATGTAGAGCTGGATTACACTAGTTGGGAGGGATTACACTGATGTAGATCTGGATTACACTAGTTGGGGTGGAATTACACTGATGTAGATCTGGATTACACTAGTTGGGTGGGATTACACTGATGTAGAGCTGGATTACACTAGTTGGGGTGGAATTACACTGATGTAGATCTGGATTACACTAGTTGGGGTGGGATTACTCTGATGTAGATCTGTATTACACTAGTTGGAGTGGAATTACACTGATGTAGATCTGTATTACACTAGTTGGGTGGGATTACACTGATGTAGAGCTGGATTACACTAGTTGGGGTGGGATTACACTGATGTAGATCTGGATTACACTAGTTGGGGTGGAATTACACTGATGTAGATCTGTATTACACTAGTTGGGGTGATGTTACACTGATGTAGATCTGTATTACACTAGTTGGGGTGATGTTACACTGATGTAGATCTGGATTACACTAGTTGGGGTGATGTTACACTGATGTAGATCTGTATTACACTAGTTGGGGTGATGTTACACTGATGTAGATCTGGATTACACTAGTTGGGGTAGGATTACACTGATGTAGATCTGGATTACACTAGTTGGAGTGGAATTACACTGATGTAGATCTGGATTACACTAGTTGGGGTGATGTTACACTGATGTAGATCTGGATTACACTAGTTGGGGAGGGATTACACTGATGTAGAGCTGGATTACACTAGTTGTGGAATTACACTGATGTAGATCTGGATTACACTAATTGGGGTGAGATTACACTGATGTAGATCTGTATTACACTAGTTGAGGTGGGATTACACTGATGTAGATCTGGATTACACTAGTTGGGGTGAGGTTACACTGATGTAGATCTGTATTACACTAGTTGGGGTGGGATTACACTGATGTAGATCTGGATTACACTAGTTGGGGTGGAATTACACTGATGTAGATCTGTATTACACTAGTTGGGGTGATGTTACACTGATGTAGATCTGGATTACACTAGTTGGGGTGATGTTACACTGATGTAGATCTGGATTACACTAGTTGGGTGGGATTACACTGATGTGGATCTGGATTACACTAGTTGGAGTGGAATTACACTGATGTAGATCTGGATTACACTAGTTGGAGTGGGATTACACTGATGTAGATCTGGATTACACTAGTTGGGTGGGATTACACTGATGTAGATCTGTATTACACTAGTTGGAGTGGAATTACACTGATGTAGATCTGGATTACACTAGTTGGGGTGGAATTACACTGATGTGGATCTGGATTACACTAGTTGGGGTGGAATTACACTGATGTAGAGCTGGATTACACTAGTTGGGGTGGAATTACACTGATGTAGATCTGGATTACACTAGTTGGGGTGGGATTACACTGATGTAGATCTGGATTACACTAGTTGGGGTGGAATTACACTGATGTGGATCTGGATTACACTAGTTGGGGTGGAATTACACTGATGTAGATCTGGATTACACTAGTTGGGGTGGAATTACACTGATGTGGATCTGGATTACACTAGTTGGGGTGGAATTACACTGATGTGGATCTGGATTACACTAGTTGGGGTGGAATTACACTGATGTAGATCTGGATTACACTAGTTGGGGTGGAATTACACTGATGTAGATCTGTATTACACTAGTTGGAGTGGAATTACACTGATGTAGATCTGGATTACACTAGTTGGGGTGGGATTACACTGATGTAGATCTGGATTACACTAGTTGGGGTGGGATTACACTGATGTAGATCTGGATTACACTAGTTGGGGTGGGATTACACTGATGTAGATCTGGATTACACTAGTTGGGGTGGGATTACACTGATGTAGATCTGGATTACACTAGTTGGGGTGGGATTACACTGATGTAGATCTGGATTACACTAGTTGGGGTGGGATTACACTGATGTAGAGCTGGATTACAGTACTCTAATGTAACCCCACTGTGGAAACATGATCCCACCCTCTTAGTGTGGGTTGGGGCTACACTATTGGGTGGGTTACGATAGTGGAGTTCTAGATTACAGTAGTGGGGTTCAGTATTATATTAGGCAATGGGGGGTTAGATTACTGAGAGGACAAGTACCATAGACGGGAACACTTTGCGGTGTCTCTGATGCCATATTTTGCTCCTACTGGGCAGTGCCAAGAGAGGGTGGAAGGGCAAAGGTCACACAGTGGGTGGTCACAGGAAACTGTATTGGGATCCAGTGTGTAAGTGGAATGGGGTTAGGGGGGAGGAGAGAAGAGGGGATCAGATAGCAGAGGGAGGAGCATGGAGAGATATTAGTGAATAAAATACACCAAACCCCCTGCTATCCTCCACTATTTGTTTATATAGTGCACATTCACCCACACTCCCACCTACATCTTCCCTACGCCGCTCCCACTCGCCCATCTCTCTGTGCACTTCTCCCTATCACTTCCCTGCGCTCCACCACATATCTTCCCTACGCCGCTCCCACGCGCCCATCTCTCTGTGCACTTCTCCCTATCACTTCCCTGCGCTCTACCACATATCTTCCCTACGCCGCTCCCACTCGCCCATCTCTCTGTGCACTTCTCCCTATCACTTCCCTGCGCTCCACCACATATCTTCCCTACGCCGCTCCCACGCGCCCATCTCTCTGTGCACTTCTCCCTCCTCCCTATCACTTCCCTGTGCTCCACCACATATCTTCCCTACGCCGCTCCCACTCACCCATCTCTCTGTGCACTTCTCCCTATCACTTCCCTGCGCTCCACCACATATCTTCCCTACGCCGCTCCCACTCACCCATCTCTCTGTGCACTTCTCCCTATCACTTCCCTGCGCTCCACCACATATCTTCCCTACGCCGCTCCCACACTCCCATCTCTCTGTGCACTTCTCCCTATCACTTCCCTGCGCTCCACCACATATCTTCCCTACGCCGCTCCCACACTCCCATCTCTCTGTGCACTTCTCCCTATCACTTCCCTGTGCTCCGCCACATATCTTCCCTACGCCGCTCCCACACGCCCATCTCTCTGTGCACTTCTCCCTATCACTTCCCTGCGCTCCACCACATATCTTCCCTACGCCGCTCCCACTCACCCATCTCTCTGTGCACTTCTCCCTATCACTTCCCTGCGCTCCACCACATATCTTCCCTACGCCGCTCCCACACTCCCATCTCTCTGTGCACTTCTCCCTCCTCCCTATCACTTCCCTGCGCTCCACCACATATCTTCCCTACGCCGCTCCCACACTCCCATCTCTCTGTGCACTTCTCCCTATCACTTCCCTGCGCTCCACCACATATCTTCCCTACGCCGCTCCCACACTCCCATCTCTCTGTGCACTTCTCCCTCCTCCCTATCACTTCCCTGCGCTCCACCACATATCTTCCCTACGCCGCTCCCACTCACCCATCTCTCTGCACTTCTCCCTATCACTTCCCTGCGCTCCACCACATATCTTCCCTACGCCGCTCCCATGCTCCCATCTCTCTGTGCACTTCTCCCTATCACTTCCCTGTGCTCCGCCACATATCTTCCCTACGCCGCTCCCACACTCCCATCTCTCTGTGCACTTCTCCCTCCTCCCTATCACTTCCCTGCGCTCCACCACATATCTTCCCTACGCCGCTCCCACACTCCCATCTCTCTGTGCACTTCTCCCTCCTCCCTATCACTTCCCTGCGCTCCACCACATATCTTCCCTACGCCGCTCCCACACTCCCATCTCTCTGTGCACTTCTCCCTCCTCCCTATCACTTCCCTGTGCTCCGCCACATATCTTCCCTACGCCGCTCCCACACTCCCATCTCTCTGTGCACTTCTCCCTCCTCCCTATCACTTCCCTGCGCTCCACCACATATCTTCCCTACGCCGCTCCCACACTCCCATCTCTCTGTGCACTTCTCCCTCCTCCCTATCACTTCCCTGCGCTCCACCCATCTCTTGCTTAAAGCTCCCCCTTTCTACCCATCTTCCATGGACCTTTCCACCTTTGCCTCCCACATCTTTTCTGTATAGTGTGCCCACCCCTGTTCTACACCTTCTCCCACATCTTCTCTGTATAGTGTACCCACCCCTGTTCTACACCCTCTCCCACATCTTCTCTGTATAGTGTGCCCACCCCTGTTCCACACACTCTCCCACATCTTCTCTGTATAGTGTACCCACCCCTGTTCTACACCCTCTCCCACATCTTCTCTGTATAGTGTACCCACCCCTGTTCTACACCCTCTCCCACATCTTCTCTGTATAGTGTGCCCACCCCTGTTCCACACCCTCTCCCACATCTTCTCTGTATAGTGTACCCACCCCTGTTCTACACCTTCTCCCACATCTTCTTTGTTTTATTGTACCTCCCCATCAACGGTCTATCGCTTCTCCTCCTCCCTATTGTTTTATTGTACCTCCCCTCCACTTTCTATCACTTCTCCCTCCTCCCTATTGTTTTATTGTACCTCCCCTCCACTTTCTATCACTTCTCCTCCTCCCTATTGTTTTATTGTACCTCCCCTCCACTTTCTATCTCTTCTCCTCCTCCCTATTGTTTTATTGTACCTCCCCTCCACTTCCTATCACTTCTCCCTCCTCCCTATTGTTTTATTGTACATCCCCTCCACTTTCTATCACTTCTCCTACTCCCTATTGTTTTATTGTACCTCTCCTCCACTTTCTATCTCTTCTCCTCCTCCCTATTGTTTTATTATACCTCCCCTCCACTTTCTATCACTTCTCCTCCTCCCTATTGTTTTATTGTACCTCCCCTCCACTTCCTATCACTTCTCCTCCTCCCTATTGTTTTATTGTACCTCCCCTCCACTTTCTATCACTTCTCCTCCTCCCTATTGTTTTATTGTACCTCCCCTCCACTTTCTATCTCTTCTCCTCCTCCCTATTGTTTTATTGTACCTCCCCTCCACTTTCTATCACTTCTCCCTCCTCCCTATTGTTTTATTATACCTCCCCTCCACTTTCTATCGCTTCTCCCTCCTCCCTATTGTTTTATTATACCTCCCCTCCACTTTCTATCACTTCTCCCTCCTCCCTATTGTTTTATTGTACCTCCCCTCCACTTTCTATCACGTCTCCTCCTCCCTATTGTTTTATTGTACCTCCCCTCCACTTTCTATCTCTTCTCCTCCTCCCTATTGTTTTATTATACCTCCCCTCCACTTTCTATCACTTCTCCTCCTCCCTATTGTGTTATTATACCTCCCCTCCACTTCCTATCACTTCTCCCTCCTCCCTATTGTTTTATTATACCTCCCCTCCACTTTCTATCACTTCTCCTCCTCCCTATTGTTTTATTATACCTCCCCTCCACTTCCTATCTCTTCTCCTCCTCCCTATTGTTTTATTATACCTCCCCTCCACTTTCTATCACTTCTCCTCCTCCCTATTGTTTTATTATACCTCCCCTCCACTTCCTATCACTTCTCCTCCTCCCTATTGTTTTATTATACCTCCCCTCCACTTCCTATCACTTCTCCTCCTCCCTATTGTTTTATTGTACCTCCCCTCCACTTTCTATCACTTCTCCTCCTCCCTATTGTTTTATTGTACCTCCCCTCCACTTTCTATCACTTCTCCTCCTCCCTATTGTTTTATTGTACCTCCCCTCCACTTTCTATCACTTCTCCTCCTCCCTATTGTTTTATTGTACCTCCCCTCCACTTTCTATCACTTCTCCCTCCTCCCTATTGTTTTATTGTACCTCACCTCCACTTTCTATCACTTCTCCCTCCTCCCTATTGTTTTATTGTACCTCCCCTCCACTTTCTATCACTTCTCCTCCTCCCTATTGTTTTATTATACCTCCCCTCCACTTCCTATCACTTCTCCCTCCTCCCTATTGTTTTATTATACCTCCCCTCCACTTTCTATCACTTCTCCTCCTCCCTATTGTTTTATTGTACCTCCCCTCCACTTTCTATCACTTCTCATCCTCCCTATTGTTGTATTATACCTCCCCTCCACTTTCTATCTCTTCTCCTCCTCCCTATTGTTTTATTGTACCTCCCCTCCACTTTCTATCACTTCTCCTCCTCCCTATTGTTTTATTATACCTCCCCTCCACTTCCTATCACTTCTCCCTCCTCCCTATTGTTTTATTATACCTCCCCTCCACTTTCTATCACTTCTCCTCCTCCCTATTGTTTTATTGTACCTCCCCTCCACTTCCTATCTCTTCTCCTCCTCCCTATTGTTTTATTGTACCTCCCCTCCACTTCCTATCTCTTCTCCTCCTCCCTATTGTTTTATTGTACCTCCCCTCCACTTCCTATCACTTCTCCCTCCTCCCTATTGTTTTATTGTACCTCCCCTCCACTTCCTATCACTTCTCCCTCCTCCCTATTGTTTTATTATACCTCCCCTCCACTTTCTATCACTTCTCCTCCTCCCTATTGTTTTATTGTACCTCCCCTCCACTTTCTATCACTTCTCCTCCTCCCTATTGTTTTATTATACCTCCCCTCCACTTTCTATCACTTCTCCTCCTCCCTATTGTGTTATTGTACCTCCCCTCCACTTCCTATCACTTCTCCTCCTCCCTATTCTTTTATTGTACCTCCCCTCCACTTTCTATCACTTCTCCTCCTCCTTATTGTTTTATTATACCTCCCCTCCACTTTCTATCACTTCTCCTCCTCCTTATTGTTTTATTGTACCTCCCCTCCACTTTCTATCACTTCTCCTCCTCCCTATTGTTTTATTGTACCTCCCCTCCACTTCCTATCACTTCTCCCTCCTCCCTATTGTTTTATTGTACCTCCCCTCCACTTTCTATCACTTCTCCTCCTCCCTATTGTTTTATTGTACCTCCCCTCCACTTTCTATCACTTCTCCCTCCTCCCTATTGTTTTATTGTACCTCACCTCCACTTTCTATCACTTCTCCCTCCTCCCTATTGTTTTATTGTACCTCCCCTCCACTTTCTATCTCTTCTCCTCCTCCCTATTGTTTTATTGTACCTCCCCTCCACTTTCTATCACTTCTCCTCCTCCCTATTGTTTTATTGTACCTCCCCTCCACTTTGTATCACTTCTCCTCCTCCCTATTGTTTTATTGTACCTCCCCTCCACTTTCTATCTCTTCTCCTCCTCCCTATTGTTTTATTGTACCTCCCCTCCACTTTCTATCACTTCTCCTCCTCCTTATTGTTTTATTATACCTCCCCTCCACTTTCTATCACTTCTCCTCCTCCCTATTGTTTTATTGTACCTCCCCTCCACTTCCTATCACTTCTCCTCCTCCCTATTGTTTTATTGTACCTCCCCTCCACTTCCTATCACTTCTCCCTCCTCCCTATTGTTTTATTGTACCTCCCCTCCACTTTCTATCTCTTCTCCTCCTCCCTATTGTTTTATTGTACCTCCCCTCCACTTTCTATCACTTCTCCTCCTCCCTATTGTTTTATTGTACCTCCCCTCCACTTTCTATCGCTTCTCCCTCCTCCTTATTGTTTTATTATACCTCCCCTCCACTTTCTATCACTTCTCCTCCTCCCTATTGTTTTATTGTACCTCCCCTCCACTTCCTATCACTTCTCCTCCTCCCTATTGTTTTATTGTACCTCCCCTCCACTTCCTATCACTTCTCCCTCCTCCCTATTGTTTTATTATACCTCCCCTCCACTTCCTATCTCTTCTCCCTCCTCCCTATTGTTTTATTGTACCTCCCCTCCACTTTCTATCACTTCTCCCTCCTCCCTATTGTTTTATTGTACCTCCCCTCCACTTTCTATCTCTTCTCCTCCTCCCTATTGTTTTATTGTACCTCCCCTCCACTTTCTATCACTTCTCCTCCTCCCTATTGTTTTATTATACCTCCCCTCCACTTTCTATCACTTCTCCTACTCCTCCCTATTGTTTTATTATACCTCCCCTCCACTTCCTATCACTTCTCCCTCCTCCCTATTGTTTTATTATACCTCCCCTCCACTTTCTATCACTTCTCCCTCCTCCCTATTGTTTTATTGTACCTCCCCTCCACTTTCTATCTCTTCTCCTCCTCCCTATTGTTTTATTGTACCTCCCCTCCACTTTCTATCACTTCTCCCTCCTCCCTATTGTTTTATTGTACCTCCCCTCCACTTTCTATCACTTCTCCTCCTCCTCCCTATTGTTTTATTATACCTCCCCTCCACTTTCTATCACTTCTCCTCCTCCTCCCTATTGTTTTATTATACCTCCCCTCCACTTCCTATCACTTCTCCCTCCTCTCTATTGTTTTATTGTACCTCCCCTCCACTTTCTATCTCTTCTCCTCCTCCCTATTGTTTTATTATACCTCCCCTCCACTTTCTATCACTTCTCCCTCCTCCCTATTGTTTTATTGTACCTCCCCTCCACTTTCTATCTCTTCTCCTCCTCCCTATTGTTTTATTATACCTCCCCTCCACTTTCTATCACTTCTCCCTCCTCCCTATTGTTTTATTATACCTCCCCTCCACTTTCTATCGCTTCTCCCTCCTCCCTATTGTTTTATTGTACCTCCCCTCCACTTTCTATCTCTTCTCCTCCTCCCTATTGTTTTATTGTACCTCCCCTCCACTTTCTATCACTTCTCCTCCTCCCTATTGTTTTATTATACCTCCCCTCCACTTTCTATCACTTCTCCTCCTCCTCCCTATTGTTTTATTATACCTCCCCTCCACTTCCTATCACTTCTCCCTCCTCCCTATTGTGTTATTGTACCTCCCCTCCACTTCCTATCACTTCTCCCTCCTCCCTATCGTTTTATTGTACCTCCCCTCCACTTCCTATCACTTCTCCTCCTCCCTATTGTTTTATTGTACCTCCCCTCCACTTTCTATCACTTCTCCTCCTCCCTATTGTTTTATTGTACCTCCCCTCCACTTTCTATCACTTCTCCTCCTCCCTATTGTTTTATTATACCTCCCCTCCCCTTTCTATCACTTCTCCTCCTCCCTATTGTTTTATTGTACCTCCCCTCCACTTCCTATCACTTCTCCTCCTCCCTATTGTTTTATTGTACCTCCCCTCCACTTCCTATCACTTCTCCCTCCTCCCTATTGTTTTATTGTACCTCCCCTCCACTTCCTATCACTTCTCCTCCTCCCTATTGTTTTATTGTACCTCCCCTCCACTTTCTATCACTTCTCCTCCTCCCTATTGTTTTATTGTACCTCCCCTCCACTTTCTATCTCTTCTCCTCCTTCCTATTGTTTTATTATACCTCCCCTCCACTTTCTATCGCTTCTCCTCCTCCCTATTGTTTTATTGTACCTCCCCTCCACTTTCTATCACTTCTCCTCCTCCCTATTGTTTTATTGTACCTCTCCTCCACTTCCTATCACTTCTCCTCCTCCCTATTGTTTTATTGTACCTCCCCTCCACTTTCTATCACTTCTCCTCCTCCCTATTGTTTTATTGTACCTCCCCTCCACTTTCTATCACTTCTCCCTCCTCCCTATTGTTTTATTATACCTCCCCTCCACTTTCTATCACTTCTCCTCCTCCCTATTGTTTTATTATACCTCCCCTCCACTTTCTATCACTTCTCCTCCTCCCTATTGTTTTATTATACCTCCCCTCCACTTTCTATCACTTCTCCTCCTCCCTATTGTTTTATTGTACCTCCCCTCCACTTTCTATCACTTCTCCCTCCTCCCTATTGTTTTATTGTACCTCCCCTCCACTTCCTATCACTTCTCCCTCCTCCCTATTGTTTTATTGTACATCCCCTCCACTTTCTATCACTTCTCCTCCTCCCTATTGTTTTATTGTACCTCCCCTCCACTTTCTATCACTTCTCCTCCTCCCTATTGTTTTATTGTACCTCCCCTCCACTTTCTATCTCTTCTCCTCCTCCCTATTGTTTTATTGTACCTCCCCTCCACTTTCTATCACTTCTCCTCCTCCCTATTGTTTTATTGTACCTCCCCTCCACTTTCTATCACTTCTCCTCCTCCCTATTGTTTTATTGTACCTCCCCTCCACTTTCTATCTCTTCTCCTCCTTCCTATTGTTTTATTATACCTCCCCTCCACTTCCTATCACTTCTCCCTCCTCCCTATTGTTTTATTATACCTCCCCTCCACTTCCTATCACTTCTCCTCCTCCCTATTGTTTTATTGTACCTCCCCTCCACTTTCTATCACTTCTCCTCCTCCCTATTGTTTTATTGTACCTCTCCTCCACTTCCTATCACTTCTCCTCCTCCCTATTGTTTTATTGTACCTCCCCTCCACTTTCTATCACTTCTCCTCCTCCCTATTGTTTTATTGTACCTCCCCTCCACTTTCTATCACTTCTCCCTCCTCCCTATTGTTTTATTATACCTCCCCTCCACTTTCTATCACTTCTCCTCCTCCCTATTGTTTTATTGTACCTCCCCTCCACTTTCTATCACTTCTCCTCCTCCCTATTGTTTTATTATACCTCCCCTCCACTTTCTATCACTTCTCCTCCTCCCTATTGTTTTATTGTACCTCCCCTCCACTTTCTATCACTTCTCCTCCTCCCTATTGTTTTATTATACCTCCCCTCCACTTTCTATCACTTCTCCTCCTCCCTATTGTTTTATTGTACCTCCCCTCCACTTTCTATCACTTCTCCTCCTCCCTATTGTTTTATTGTACCTCCCCTCCACTTTCTATCACTTCTCCCTCCTCCCTATTGTTTTATTATACCTCCCCTCCACTTTCTATCACTTCTCCCTCCTCCCTATTGTTTTATTGTACCTCCCCTCCACTTTCTATCACTTCTCCTCCTCCCTATTGTTTTATTGTACCTCCCCTCCACTTCCTATCACTTCTCCCTCCTCCCTATTGTTTTATTGTACCTCCCCTCCACTTTCCTATCACTTCTCCTCCTCCCTATTGTTTTATTATACCTCCCCTCCACTTTCTATCACTTCTCCTCCTCCCTATTGTTTTATTGTACCTCCCCTCCACTTCCTATCACTTCTCCCTCCTCCCTATTGTTTTATTGTACCTCCCCTCCACTTCCTATCACTTCTCCCTCCTCCCTATCGTTTTATTGTACCTCTCCTCCACTTTCTATCACTTCTCCTCCTCCCTATTGTTTTATTATACCTCCCCTACACTTTGTATCACTTCTCCCTCCTCCCTATTGTTTTATTGTACCTCCCCTCCACTTTCTATCACTTCTCCTCCTCCCTATTGTTTTATTGTACCTCCCCTCCACTTTCTATCACTTCTCCTCCTCCCTATTGTTTTATTGTACCTCCCCTCCACTTCCTATCACTTCTCCCTCCTCCCTATTGTTTTATTGTACCTCCCCTCCACTTCCTATCACTTCTCCTCCTCCCTATTGTTTTATTATACCTCCCCTCCACTTTCTATCACTTCTCCTCCTCCCTATTGTTTTATTGTACCTCCCCTCCACTTCCTATCACTTCTCCTCCTCCCTATTGTTTTATTGTACCTCCCCTCCACTTCCTATCACTTCTCCTCCTCCCTATTGTTTTATTGTACCTCCCCTCCACTTCCTATCACTTCTCCCTCCTCCCTATTGTTTTATTGTACCTCCTCTCCACTTCCTATCACTTCTCCCTCCTCCCTATTGTTTTATTGTACCTCCCCTCCACTTTCTATCACTTCTCCTCCTCCCTATTGTTTTATTGTACCTCCCCTCCACTTTCTATCACTTCTCCTCCTCCCTATTGTTTTATTGTACCTCCCCTCCACTTCCTATCACTTCTCCTCCTCCCTATTGTTTTATTATACCTCCCCTCCACTTCCTATCACTTCTCCTCCTCCCTATTGTTTTATTGTACCTCCCCTCCACTTTCTATCACTTCTCCTCCTCCCTATTGTTTTATTGTACCTCCCCTCCACTTCCTATCACTTCTCCCTCCTCCCTATTGTTTTATTGTACCTCCCCTCCACTTCCTATCACTTCTCCTCCTCCCTATCGTTTTATTGTACCTCTCCTCCACTTTCTATCACTTCTCCTCCTCCCTATTGTTTTATTATACCTCCCCTCCACTTTCTATCACTTCTCCTCCTCCCTATTGTTTTATTGTACCTCCCCTCCACTTCCTATCTCTTCTCCTCCTCCCTATTGTTTTATTGTACCTCCCCTCCACTTTCTATCACTTCTCCTCCTCCCTATTGTTTTATTATACCTCCCCTCCACTTTCTATCACTTCTCCTCCTCCCTATTGTTTTATTGTACCTCCCCTCCACTTTCTATCACTTCTCCTCCTCCCTATTGTTTTATTGTACCTCCCCTCCACTTTCTATCTCTTCTCCTCCTCCCTATTGTTTTATTATACCTCCCCTCCACTTTCTATCACTTCTCCTCCTCCCTATTGTTTTATTGTACCTCCCCTCCACTTCCTATCACTTCTCCCTCCTCCCTATTGTTTTATTGAACCTCCCCTCCACTTCCTATCACTTCTCCTCCTCCCTATCGTTTTATTGTACCTCTCCTCCACTTTCTATCACTTCTCCTCCTCCCTATTGTTTTATTATACCTCCCCTCCACTTTCTATCACTTCTCCTCCTCCCTATTGTTTTATTGTACCTCCCCTCCACTTCCTATCACTTCTCCTCCTCCCTATTGTTTTATTGTACCTCCCCTACACTTCCTATCACTTCTCCTCCTCCCTATTGTTTTATTATACCTCCCCTCCACTTCCTATCACTTCTCCTCCTCCCTATTGTTTTATTATACCTCCCCTCCACTTCCTATCACTTCTCCTCCTCCCTATTGTTTTATTATACCTCCCCTCCACTTCCTATCACTTCTCCTCCTCCCTATTGTTTTATTGTACCTCCCCTCCACTTTCTATCACTTCTCCTCCTCCCTATTGTTTTATTGTACCTCCCCTCCACTTTCTATCACTTCTCCTCCTCCCTATTGTTTTATTGTACCTCCCCTCCACTTTCTATCACTTCTCCTCCTCCCTATTGTTTTATTATACCTCCCCTCCACTTCCTATCACTTCTCCTCCTCCCTATTGTTTTATTGTACCTCCCCTCCACTTTCTATCACTTCTCCTCCTCCCTATTGTTTTATTATACCTCCCCTCCACTTTCTATCTCTTCTCCCTCCTCCCTATTGTTTTATTGTACCTCCCCTCCACTTCCTATCACTTCTCCCTCCTCCCTATTGTTTTATTATATCTCCCCTCCACTTTCTATCACTTCTCCTCCTCCCTATTGTTTTATTGTACCTCCCCTCCACTTTCTATCTCTTCTCCTCCTCCCTATTGTTTTATTATACCTCCCCTCCACTTTCTATCTCTTCTCCTCCTCCCTATTGTTTTATTATACCTCCCCTCCACTTTCTATCACTTCTCCCTCCTCCCTATTGTTTTATTATACCTCCCCTCCACTTTCTATCACTTCTCCTCCTCCCTATTGTTTTATTATACCTCCCCTCCACTTTCTATCACTTCTCCTCCTCCCTATTGTTTTATTGTACCTCCCCTCCACTTTCTATCACTTCTCCTCCTCCCTATTGTTTTATTGTACCTCCCCTCCACTTTCTATCACTTCTCCTCCTCCCTATTGTTTTATTGTACCTCCCCTCCACTTTCTATCACTTCTCCCTCCTCCCTATTGTTTTATTATACCTCCCCTCCACTTCCTATCACTTCTCCTCCTCCCTATTGTTTTATTATACCTCCCCTCCACTTTCTATCTCTTCTCCTCCTCCCTATTGTTTTATTATACCTCCCCTCCACTTTCTATCACTTCTCCTCCTCCCTATTGTTTTATTGTACCTCCCCTCCACTTTCTATCACTTCTCCTCCTCCCTATTGTTTTATTGTACCTCCCCTCCACTTCCTATCACTTCTCCTCCTCCCTATTGTTTTATTGTACCTCCCCTCCACTTCCTATCTCTTCTCCCTCCTCCCTATTGTTTTATTGTACCTCCCCTCCACTTTCTATCACTTCTCCTCCTCCCTATTGTTTTATTATACCTCCCCTCCACTTTCTATCACTTCTCCCTCCTCCCTATTGTTTTATTATACCTCCCCTCCACTTTCTATCACTTCTCCCTCCTCCCTATTGTTTTATTATACCTCCCCTCCACTTTCTATCACTTCTCCTCCTCCCTATTGTTTTATTATACCTCCCCTCCACTTTCTATCACTTCTCCTCCTCCCTATTGTTTTATTATACCTCCCCTCCACTTCCTATCTCTTCTCCTCCTCCCTATTGTTTTATTATACCTCCCCTCCACTTTCTATCACTTCTCCTCCTCCCTATTGTTTTATTATACCTCCCCTCCACTTTCTATCACTTCTCCTCCTCCCTATTGTTTTATTGTACCTCCCCTCCACTTCCTATCACTTCTCCCTCCTTCCTATTGTTTTATTGTACCTCCCCTCCACTTTCTATCACTTCTCCTCCTCCCTATTGTTTTATTGTACCTCCCCTCCACTTCCTATCTCTTCTACTCCTCCCTATTGTTTTATTATACCTCCCCTCCACTTTCTATCTCTTCTCCTCCTCCCTATTGTTTTATTGTACCTCCCCTCCACTTTCTATCACTTCTCCCTCCTCCCTATTGTTTTATTATACCTCCCCTCCACTTTCTATCACTTCTCCTCCTCCCTATTGTTTTATTGTACCTCCCCTCCACTTCCTATCACTTCTCCTCCTCCCTATTGTTTTATTGTACCTCCCCTCCACTTTCTATCACTTCTCCCTCCTCCCTATTGTTTTATTGTACCTCCCCTCCACTTTCTATCTCTTCTCCTCCTCCCTATTGTTTTATTGTACCTCCCCTCCACTTCCTATCACTTCTCCCTCCTCCCTATTGTTTTATTATACCTCCCCTCCACTTTCTATCACTTCTCCTCCTCCCTATTGTTTTATTGTACATCCCCTCCACTTTCTATCACTTCTCCCTCCTTCCTATTGTTTTATTATACCTCCCCTCCACTTTCTATCTCTTCTCCTCCTCCCTATTGTTTTATTGTACCTCCCCTCCACTTCCTATCACTTCTCCTCCTCCCTATTGTTTTATTGTACCTCCCCTCCACTTTCTATCTCTTCTCCTCCTCCCTATTGTTTTATTGTACCTCCCCTCCACTTTCTATCACTTCTCCCTCCTCCCTATTGTTTTATTGTACCTCCCCTCCACTTCCTATCACTTCTCCTCCTCCCTATTGTTTTATTGTACCTCCCCTCCACTTTCTATCGCTTCTCCTCCTCCCTATTGTTTTATTATACCTCCCCTCCACTTCCTATCACTTCTCCTCCTCCCTATTGTTTTATTATACCTCCCCTCCACTTTCTATCACTTCTCCTCCTCCCTATTGTTTTATTGTACCTCCCCTCCACTTTCTATCACGTCTCCTCCTCCCTATTGTTTTATTATACCTCCCCTCCACTTTCTATCACTTCTCCTCCTCCCTATTGTTTTATTGTACCTCCCCTCCACTTCCTATCTCTTCTCTCTCCTCCCTATTGTTTTATTGTACCTCCCCTCCACTTCCTATCACTTCTCCTCCTCCCTATTGTTTTATTGTACCTCCCCTCCACTTCCTATCACTTCTCCTCCTCCCTATTGTTTTATTATACCTCCCCTCCACTTCCTATCACTTCTCCTCCTCCCTATTGTTTTATTGTACCTCCCCTCCACTTTCTATCACTTCTCCTCCTCCCTATTGTTTTATTGTACCTCCCCTCCACTTTCTATCACTTCTCCTCCTCCCTATTGTTTTATTGTACCTCCCCTCCACTTCCTATCACTTCTCCCTCCTCCCTATTGTTTTATTGTACCTCCCCTCCACTTTCTATCACTTCTCCTCCTCCCTATTGTTTTATTGTACCTCCCCTCCACTTTCTATCACTTCTCCTCCTCCCTATTGTTTTATTGTACCTCCCCTCCACTTCCTATCACTTCTCCTCCTCCCTATTGTTTTATTGTACCTCCCCTCCACTTTCTATCACTTCTCCTCCTCCCTATTGTTTTATTGTACCTCCCCTCCACTTCCTATCACTTCTCCTCCTCCCTATTGTTTTATTGTACCTCCCCTCCACTTTCTATCACTTCTCCTCCTCCCTATTGTTTTATTGTACCTCCCCTCCACTTCCTATCACTTCTCCTCCTCCCTATTGTTTTATTATACCTCCCCTCCACTTCCTATCACTTCTCCTCCTCCCTATTGTTTTATTGTACCTCCCCTCCACTTTCTATCACTTCTCCTCCTCCCTATTGTTTTATTGTACCTCCCCTCCACTTCCTATCACTTCTCCTCCTCCCTATTGTTTTATTGTACCTCCCCTCCACTTTCTATCACTTCTCCTCCTCCCTATTGTTTTATTATACCTCCCCTCCACTTCCTATCACTTCTCCTCCTCCCTATTGTTTTATTGTACCTCCCCTCCACTTCCTATCACTTCTCCTCCTCCCTATTGTTTTATTATACCTCCCCTCCACTTCCTATCACTTCTCCTCCTCCCTATTGTTTTATTGTACCTCCCCTCCACTTTCTATCACTTCTCCCTCCTCCCTATTGTTTTATTATACCTCCCCTCCACTTCCTATCACTTCTCCTCCTCCCTATTGTTTTATTGTACCTCCCCTCCACTTTCTATCACTTCTCCCTCCTCCCTATTGTTATTATACCTCCCCTCCACTTCCTATCACTTCTCCTCCTCCCTATTGTTTTATTGTACCTCCCCTCCACTTTCTATCACTTCTCCTCCTCCCTATTGTTTTATTGTACCTCCCCTCCACTTCCTATCACTTCTCCTCCTCCCTATTGTTTTATTGTACCTCCCCTCCACTTTCTATCACTTCTCCCTCCTCCCTATTGTTTTATTGTACCTCCCCTCCACTTCCTATCACTTCTCCTCCTCCCTATTGTTTTATTGTACCTCCCCTCCACTTTCTATCACTTCTCCTCCTCCCTATTGTTTTATTATACCTCCCCTCCACTTCCTATCACTTCTCCTCCTCCCTATTGTTTTATTGTACCTCCCCTCCACTTTCTATCACTTCTCCTCCTCCCTATTGTTTTATTATACCTCCCCTCCACTTTCTATCACTTCTCCTCCTCCCTATTGTTTTATTGTACCTCCCCTCCACTTTCTATCACTTCTCCTCCTCCCTATTGTTTTATTGTACCTCCCCTCCACTTTCTATCACTTCTCCTC
>CM074719.1:635247645-635262892 GCA_037306005.1 Rhinophrynus dorsalis | reverse complement strand
TGCAACTCTGTATGTGCTAATGCGAACCCCCCCAAAGAACACACAAACTTCTCCATGGCTCTGTTTACCCTATGCCTAATGTGCTCGATGGCTTTTATGGGGTGCGAACCTCGCCAAACCAACCTGGGGAAAATGCTGGACCATACTACCGTAGCCTCCGGCCATTGCGCCTGCACCTCTCCTATCGCCTTCTGCAGTGCAAAGACCAAGTCTAGTGATTTTAATGTGGTCAAGTCATTGCCCCCAGTGTGTATTATGATGAGGTCCTGCTTACCCCACCTCCTATGCGCAGTCTTGATCAATAACGGCCAATCTCTCAGCCTCATCCCCCTTCTCCCGAGCCAGTGAATGTTCGCGCGTTCTCTAGGTAGGGTCAGCTGCTTGCCGTATCTTCTAACTTCCGCCCTCCTTTCTGCCCAGTGTACAAATGAGTGCCCCATAATCAGAACCGACACTCTCTGACGTCGCTCTGCAAATACAAAATTTTTCCATTACTCCTCAATCCATAACTGGCCTAATGTACTTCCTATAGACCCCTGATTTCCACCTTCCTATCCTCTTAATCTCCTCCCCAGTCAAGCCCTCTCTCGCTCCCTCAGTAGCTGCGCCAATCCTAAATGAATGGGATCCAAACCGACTAGGATCACATCCCATCTTCTGTAATGCCCTTCTGAATACCGCCCTGAACTGGAACATTGTGAGCGGCCGCCCATCCCTATGTACTAAAAACAAATTACCCCCTGCCGGCCACACTGCCATATACTCCTTGACCGCCGCTACCGGGCATGTCAAGTCCCCAACCTCCCTCAGTGACAGCCACTTGCCCTTTGCCCCCTGGTCCGTTTTAGACCTATGAATGCAACATAACACTGCCTTATCTGTACATTGCACCAGCCTATGTAGAAGGCCCTGTCCCTCCACTGTACCCGAGGGTGCCACCAATTCCCCTAATCTAAAAGCCCCCGCAAATGCCAGCGTAAACGCCGTCCTAAACAACACTGCCTCGAACTGATCCTGACAAACTAATCCGAGCACGCCCACCAAACCAACAAGCCTACTCCTAGTTACAGGCTGCCGCTTGTCCCCTTTAACCACTTCTTCCCTCCCCCAGCCTCTCAATATCCTAGATACCACAAAATCCTTAGTGGGGTCACTCCTCCCCTTTATCTTGGAAAAAAATGCTATCGCTGCCAATGCCCTCTGCATGCTAGCCTTAGAACACCCCTCCACATACCATGCCTTCATATATTCCAACAACTTTCCCTTGTCCCCTGCTATATCTCCTTGCGCGCCACCCCCAAAACTTACCCACGCTTGCCACTCTCGCTTGTACGCCTGCCAGGATTTTGGCTCCAGAGATCTCTCAATCAACTTGTCTAAAACTCTTCTCCCCACTGCCAAAATTCAGAGGGGAAATTAGAACCAGTCCTGTCCGCCCCCGGAGACAACATAAAAAACCGGCCCATCTGCCCCCTAGATAACGCATCCGCAATTCCATTATCCACCCCTGGCACATGCAGGGCCCTAAACTGTATATTATGCCTCATGCAAATCAACACAAGTCTCCTCAACAACCCTATTACAGGCAATGAGCCTGACGATAGATTATTAACTGCATGTACCACACTCATATTATCAGACCAGAACCTAACTGCCCTATTCCTTAGCTTCTGCCACCACAATGCCAAAGCTACCACAATGGGAAATAGTTCCAAAAACACCATATTCCTAGTTAGCCCATTTTGAGCCCAATGTGGTGGCCACTGCTGCGCACACCAGCTTCCCTCAAAATATGCCCCAAAGCCTACTGCCCCTGCCGCATCCGTGAACAACTGCAACTCCTCGTTCGTTTGCTCAGGCTTCCTCCAAAGACATACCCCATTAAAATCCTGCAAGAACCTGTCCCAAACTTCCAGATCTGCCCTTAAGTGTCTTGTCAGCCTAACCTTAAAATGACGTTTTGACACCCCCGCCGTTGCCCTTTCCAGTCTCCTATTAAACACTCTGCCCATAGGAATAACCCTACACGCGAAATTCAAAACACCTAGCAACTCCTGCACCTTGCCCAGTTTCAATTTCTTTGCCTCCCTAGCCTGCTGCACCAACTGCCTGGCTTTGACCACCTTATCCCTTGGGAGCCTACACTTCTCTTCCTCTGTATCAATCTCAATACCTAGAAATGATAACCTTGTACACGGCCACACAGTTTTATCCTCTGCTACCGGTACGCCTAAATCCCCAAGTAGTGCTAGCAATTCTCTCAGCAATCCCAGGCACCTTCCTGACCCAGGCTCCCCTATCAGCAGAAAATCATCCAAATAATGCGCTACTGTTCCTGCCCCGCTTCTCCTGACCAGGGCCCAGTGTATGAACGAACTAAAAGCCTCAAAATATGCACATGATACCGCACAACCCATAGGCAGGCACTTATCTACGTAAAACTTCCCCTTCACACAACAACCTGTATACTTGAAACTACTTGGATGCAGTGGTAGCAACCTAAACGCCGATTCTACATCCACCTTTGCCAACATGGCACCCGGCCCTACGCCTTTCACAATCTCCAGAGCCTCATCAAAAGACTGATACTGCACACTACACAACTCCTTTTCCAACGCATCATTTACTGATCCTCCCTCCGGATATGATAAATGCTGAATAAGCCTAAACTTTCCTATCTCCTTCTTAGGTACCACTCCCACTGGAGAAACCACTAGCCCCTCAATTGGGCAACTATCAAATGGACCTGCCATCCTACCCAGACCTACCTCTTTGTCAATCTTTTCCTGCAGCACATCTGCATGCGTATATGCAGATTTTAAATTCCTCCCTTTGCTGCCCTTTAACAATTCCTCCTTTACCGGAATAACAAAACCTTCCACAAAGCCTCTCAAAAGCCAATCTGCCCTAGCCTTGTCAGGATACTCCTGCAACATGCAGGCCAACTTACTTACCTGCACTGGCGACCTCGCCAGTGCCAGGCTTACGAAAAGGCTGCTTACTCTCCACCTTCCCCCCTTGTCTACAATCCATCACTGCATGTGTACCCCCACATGCCTTACACGCATGCCTGAATCTGCAAGCAAACCCCCTAGTACACTTTTTTTCATTATAAGCCCAGCATACCGCCTTCACCCCAGACCCCTGCCCAGGCCCTTGCTTAGCATGCGCCACTGTCTGCCCTGACACCTTCCTATTCACTGCCCCCATTACCACATTTGTCCATATATCCATATCTTTTTGGCCAAAACTTAACGTCTTACACTCGGCCATCTTAGTCCTGAATTCCCTGTCATAATCTAACCATACCGAACCACCATGCTTAGTGCACAAATCCACTATTAAATCATTATATTTCCACAAGTTCTGAGCCTCCTCAGGCTTGAACTCTACATAAATACTAGCAAACACTGAGAAACCCCTCACCCACTGCAAAATCCCTTTATATCCTTTGTTCCCCCCCTTTTCATCCTTACCCCCCTTTTCCTGCTTCTCCCTCACCGCCTCCCTAGTTAGTTCAAATACACAGACATACTTCCCAGCCCCTATCTTCTTTTGAACCTTTTCTTTCACATGCGCATGCAAAGATGTAATTGAGCATGCGTATGTATCCCCTGCTGTAGCTAGCTTAACACGCTTCTTAATCCCCTTTGTTCCCTTCTTTTCCTTTGACGCCTTAACACCCTTCACACATTTTTTCATAAATTTCAAAACGACACCTTCCTCAGAGTCATCGTCTGATGAATCAGACGAATCTGACTCCTCAGAGGATGAATCCTCCCCCCCCTTTGACATTGCATCAACAATTACAGTGGACTCATCATTGCCGCCATTGATCACCTCCTGCTGACCTTCAGTCACTGCAGGCTCCTTCGTCTGCTCCAGCTTGTCCTCTTGAGACTCCTCCCTCCTGTCTGCCGCCTCCTGGCCCTCCATCGCCTGTACTGGACCAGAAGACACCACATTACTGACATGCACATCCTCTGGCTTACTCCTAACCCCCACACCCTGACTATACACACCCCCCCTGTCCATCCCCCCCCTAGGCTGAACTTGACCTCCTGGATAAGCCAGGGGGTTCCCCTCCCCCTTCATTCCCCAAGACCCTGGCCCCCCAAAACCCCAACCCCCATTCCCTCCTGGACCAAAGTTCCCCCAGGGAGCTCCATAAGGGCCAAAACCCCATGGGCCCATCTGAGGGTGCTGTGGCCAACCCTGCCAGGGGACACTACCCCCCCTCCATGATCCCCCCTCACCCTGCTGCCAAGGACCAAACCCCCCTTCCCCAAATCCACCACCCCTCTGAGAATCTCCCTCCCCCCACCTAGGGAACCCTCCATGACCCCTAGCACCCCATGGACCCCATATTCATACCCCTGCCTGCCACCTCCCGTTGCCTGTCCTCCACTACCATTCCCCCCACACACACTTACCCCTCGGCGCCGCTTGGCTGGCACCGCTTTAGCCCCGGCGCCCCTCTTGCCCAAGGAGCGGGCGCCCGGCATACAGACTCCCCCCCCTCCAAGGATGCTGCCCTGCGCACTGCGCATGCGCCAGCAGCATCCATGTGAGAACCGGAAGTCCGGTTCACTCACTTCCGCGGCTGCGTTGTGAGGAGAGGACAGGGGCATCCTCTCCTCCTCCGAGACAGCCGCGTACTCATCACCAGACCCCAAATCCGGGGCGGTGATGCGGCCATCCTCCTCCCCCCTCTCCCGCCTGGCCCACCAGTCCCTGGCCACATCTGGACCGAAGCCTAAGGGGAAAGCATCCCCATTCAACACCCGCTGAACCACAGCGGGGTCTCCGTCCATACAGCCCTGAGCGGGATCGGAGAGGGACGTGGGGGCAGAGGGGAGGACAGGAGGAGTAACCTGACCGGGGGACAGCAGAGACGACCCCACAGACGGGGTAGCAGCGCAAGAGAGAGAAGAAGGAACAGAGGGGGACAGACGCTTGCGCCGCGGCCTGGAGACCAGGGCCGCCTTACCTGCCACCAAGGGCTCTTGGCGGTATCGTTTTGGCAGGGAGATCCGGCGTTGTGGCAACATCTTCTTTCTCTGCTCCATTTCCAGCTCCAGTACAGCACCTGAAAGACACAAGGAACATAGGTTAGTAGCAAATGTGAGGCCAGCCTAGCTGGCCTCACCTATATACACCTCCACCTGGCAGGTGTTAAAATCCCACCCCCCTCCTTTCCCGCCGGCCGCGGAGGGACCAGCATGACTCACCTATTGTTTCCCTCTCCATGCTGCCCCCCCCCACGGCCGCCATTTGCCGTGCCTGGGGGCGAGCACCTTAATGGCGCTCGCTCCCAGTCAGTCGCTCACTTATCCAATCCCAGGGTGGACACAGCCCCCACTTCTACACTCAGATCCTACAGATTGTTACCTACACACCACTGTAACGCTCCTACACTAATCCCAGGGTGGACACAGCCCCCACTTCTACACTCAGAACCAACAGATTGTTACCTACACAGCACTGTAACGCTCCTACACTAATCCCAGGGTGGACACAGCCCCCACTTCTACACTCAGATCCTACAGATTGTTACCTACACAGCACTGTAACGCTCCTACACTAATCCAAGGGTGGACACAGCTCCCACTTCTACACTCAGATCCTACAGATTGTTACCTACTCACCACTGTAACGCTCCTACACTAATCCCAGGGTGGACACAGCCCCCACTTCTACACTCAGATCCTACAGATTGTTATCTACACATCACTGTAACGCTCCTACACTAATCCCAGGGTGGACACAGCCCCCACTTCTACACTCAGATCCTACAGATTGTTACCTACACACCACTGTAACGCTCCTACACTAATCCCAGGGTGGACACAGCCCCCACTTCTACACTCAGATCCTACAGATTGTTACCTACACAGCACTGTAACGCTCCTACACTAATCCCAGGGTGGACACAGCTCCCACTTCTACACTCAGATCATACAGATTGTTACCTACACACCACTGTAACGCTCCTACACTAATCCCAGGGTGGACACAGACCCCACTTCTACACTCAGATCCTACAGATTGTTACCTACACAGCACTGTAACGCTCCTACACTAATCCCAGGGTGGCCACAGCCCCCACTTCTACACTCAGATCCTACAGATTGTTACCTACACACCACTGTAACGCTCCTACACTAATCCAAGGGTGGACACAGCTCCCACTTCTACACTCAGATCCTACAGATTGTTACCTACTCACCACTGTAACGCTCCTACACTAATCCCAGGGTGGACACAGCCCCCACTTCTACACTCAGATCCTACAGATTGTTACCTACACAGCACTGTAACGCTTCTACACTAATCCCAGGGTGGACACAGCCCACATTTCTACACTCAGATCCTACAGATTGTTACCTACACAGCACTGTAACGCTCCTACACCAATCACAGGGTGGCCACAGCCCCCACTTCTACACTCAGATCCTACAGATTGTTACCTACACAGCACTGTAACGCTCCTACACTAATCCCAGGGTGGACACAGCCCCCACTTCTACACTCAGATCCTACAGATTGTTATCTACACAGCACTGTAACACTCCTACACTAATCCCAGGGTGGACACAGCCCCCACTTCTACATTCAGATCCTACAGACTGTTACCTACACAGCACTGTAACGCTCCTACACTAATCCCAGGGTGGACACAGCCCCCACTTCTACACTCAGATCCTACAGATTGTTACCTACACAGCACTGTAACGCTCCTACACTAATCCCAGGGTGGACACAGCCCCCACTTCTACACTCAGATCCTACAGATTGTTATCTACACAGCACTGTAACACTCCTACACTAATCCCAGGGTGGACACAGCCCCCACTTCTACATTCAGATCCTACAGACTGTTACCTACACAGCACTGTAACGCTCCTACACTAATCCCAGGGTGGGCACAGCCCCCACTTCTACACTCAGATCCTACAGATTGTTACCTACACAGCACTGTAACGCTCCTACACTAATCCCAGGGTGGACACAGCCCCCACTTCTACATTCAGATCCTACAGATTGTTACCTACACAGCACTGTAACGCTCCTACACTAATCCCAGGGTGGACACAGCTCCCACTTCTACATTCAGATCCTACAGACTGTTACCTACACAGCACTGTAACGCTCTACACTAATCCCAGGGTGGTCACAGCCCCCACTTCTACACTCAGATCCTACAGATTGTTACCTACACACCACTGTAACGCTCCTACACTAATCCCAGGGTGGACACAGCCCCCACTTCTACACTCAGATCCTACAGATTGTTACCTACACAGCACTGTAACGGTCCTACACTAATCCCAGGGTGGACACAGCTCCCACTTCTACATTCAGATCCTACAGATTGTTACCTATACACCACTGTAACGCACCTACACTAATCCCAGGGTGGTCACAGCCCCCACTTCTACACCCAGATCCTACAGATTGTTACCTACACAGCACTGTAACGCTCCTACACTAATCCCAGGGTGGTCACAGCCCACACTTCTACACTCAGATCCAACAGATTGTTACCTACACAGCACTGTAACGCTCCTACACTAATCCCAGGGTGGACACAGCTCCCACTTCTACATTCAGATCCTACAGATTGTTACCTACATAGCACTGTAACGCTCCTACACTAATGCCAGGGTGGTCACAGCCCCCACTTCTACACTCAGATCCTACAGATTGTTACCTACACAGCACTGTAACGCTCTACACTAATCCCAGGGTGGTCACAGCCCCCACTTCTACATTCAGATCCTACAGATTGTTACCTACACAGCACTGTAACGCTCTACACTAATCCCAGGGTGGTCACAGCCCCCACTTCTACACTCAGATCATACAGATTGTTACCTACACAGCACTGTAACGCTCCTACACTAATCCCAGGGTGGCCACAGCCCCCACTTCTACACTCAGATCCTACAGATTGTTACCTACACACCACTGTAACGCTCCTACACTAATCCCAGGGTGGTCACAGCCCCCACTTCTACACTCAGAACCTACAGATTGTTATCTACACAGCACTGTAACGCTCCTACACTAATCCCAGGGTGGACACAGTCCCCACTTCTACATTCAGATCCTACAGATTGTTAGCTACACACCACTGTAACGCTCCTACACTAATCCCAGGGTGGACACAGCCCCCACTTCTACATTCAGATCCTACAGATTGTTACCTACACAGCACTGTAACGCTCCTACACTAATCCCAGGGTGGACACAGCCCACACTTCTACACTCAGATCCTACAGATTGTTACCTACACAGCACTGTAACGCTCCTACACTAATCGCAGGGTGGCCACAGCCCCCACTTCTACACTCAGATCCTGCAGATTGTTACCTACACACCACTGTAACGCTCCTACACTAATCCCAGGGTGACCACAGCCCACACTTCTACACTCAGATCCTACAGATTGTTACCTACACAGTACTGTAACACTCCTACACTAATCCCAGGGTGGACACAGCCCCCACTTCTACATTCAGATCCTACAGATTGTTACCTACACAGCACTGTAACGCTTCTACACTAATCCCAGGGTGGACACAGCCCACACTTCTACACTCAGATCCTACAGATTGTTACCTACACAGCACTGTAATGCTCCTACACTAATCCCAGGGTGGTCACAGCCCCCACTTCTACACTCAGATCCTGCAGATTGTTACCTACACAGCACTGTAACGCTCCTACACTAATCCCAGGGTGGACACAGCCCCCACTTCTACATTCAGATCCTACAGATTGTTACCTACACACCACTGTAACGCTCCTACACTAATCCCAGGGTGGACACAGCCCCCACTTCTACACTCAGATCCTACAGATTGTTACCTACACACCACTGTAACGCTCCTACACTAATCCCAGGGTGGTCACAGCCCCCACTTCTACACTCAGATCCTACAGATTGTTACCTACACACCACTGTAACGCTCCTACACTAATCCCAGGGTGGACACAGCGCACACTTCTACACTCAGATCCTACAGATTGTTACCTACACACCACTGTAACGCTCCTACACTAATCCCAGGGTGGCCACAGCCCACACTTCTACAATCAGATCCTGCAGATTGTTACCTACACACCACTGTAACGCTCCTACACTAATCCCAGGGTGACCACAGCCCACACTTCTACACTCAGATCCTACAGATTGTTACCTACACAGCACTGTAACACTCCTACACTAATCCCAGGGTGGACACAGCCCCCACTTCTACATTCAGATCCTACAGATTGTTACCTACACAGCACTGTAACGCTTCTACACTAATCCCAGGGTGGACACAGCCCACACTTCTACACTCAGATCCTACAGATTGTTACCTACACAGCACTGTAATGCTCCTACACTAATCCCAGGGTGGTCACAGCCCCCACTTCTACACTCAGATCCTGCAGATTGTTACCTACACAGCACTGTAACGCTCCTACACTAATCCCAGGGTGGACACAGCCCCCACTTCTACATTCAGATCCTACAGATTGTTACCTACACACCACTGTAACGCTCCTACACTAATCCCAGGGTGGACACAGCCCCCACTTCTACACTCAGATCCTACAGATTGTTACCTACACACCACTGTAACGCTCCTACACTAATCCCAGGGTGGTCACAGCCCCCACTTCTACACTCAGATCCTACAGATTGTTACCTACACACCACTGTAACGCTCCTACACTAATCCCAGGGTGGACACAGCGCACACTTCTACACTCAGATCCTACAGATTGTTACCTACACACCACTGTAACGCTCCTACACTAATCCCAGGGTGGCCACAGCCCACACTTCTACAATCAGATCCTGCAGATTGTTACCTACACACCACTGTAACGCTCCTACACTAATCCCAGGGTGACCACAGCCCACACTTCTACACTCAGATCCTACAGATTGTTACCTACACAGCACTGTAACACTCCTACACTAATCCCAGGGTGGACACAGCCCCCACTTCTACATTCAGATCCTACAGATTGTTACCTACACAGCACTGTAACACTTCTACACTAATCCCAGGGTGGACACAGCCCACACTTCTACACTCAGATCCTACAGATTGTTACCTACACAGCACTGTAATGCTCCTACACTAATCCCAGGGTGGTCACAGCCCCCACTTCTACACTCAGATCCTGCAGATTGTTACCTACACAGCACTTTAACGCTCCTACACTAATCCCAGGGTGGACACAGCCCCCACTTCTACATTCAGATCCTACAGATTGTTACCTACACACCACTGTAACGCTCCTACACTAATCCCAGGGTGGACACAGCCCCCACTTCTACACTCAGATCCTACAGATTGTTACCTACACAGCACTGTAATGCTCCTACACTAATCCCAGGGTGGTCACAGCCCCCACTTCTACACTCAGATCCTGCAGATTGTTACCTACACAGCACTGTAACGCTCCTACACTAATCCCAGGGTGGACACAGCCCCCACTTCTACATTCAGATCCTACAGATTGTTACCTACACACCACTGTAACGCTCCTACACTAATCCCAGGGTGGACACAGCCCCCACTTCTACACTCAGATCCTACAGATTGTTACCTACACACCACTGTAACGCTCCTACACTAATCCCAGGGTGGTCACAGCCCCCACTTCTACACTCAGATCCTACAGATTGTTACCTACACACCACTGTAACGCTCCTACACTAATCCCAGGGTGGACACAGCGCACACTTCTACACTCAGATCCTACAGATTGTTACCTACACACCACTGTAACGCTCCTACACTAATCCCAGGGTGGCCACAGCCCACACTTCTACAATCAGATCCTGCAGATTGTTACCTACACACCACTGTAACGCTCCTACACTAATCCCAGGGTGACCACAGCCCACACTTCTACACTCAGATCCTACAGATTGTTACCTACACAGCACTGTAACACTCCTACACTAATCCCAGGGTGGACACAGCCCCCACTTCTACATTCAGATCCTACAGATTGTTACCTACACAGCACTGTAACACTTCTACACTAATCCCAGGGTGGACACAGCCCACACTTCTACACTCAGATCCTACAGATTGTTACCTACACAGCACTGTAATGCTCCTACACTAATCCCAGGGTGGTCACAGCCCCCACTTCTACACTCAGATCCTGCAGATTGTTACCTACACAGCACTTTAACGCTCCTACACTAATCCCAGGGTGGACACAGCCCCCACTTCTACATTCAGATCCTACAGATTGTTACCTACACACCACTGTAACGCTCCTACACTAATCCCAGGGTGGACACAGCCCCCACTTCTACACTCAGATCCTACAGATTGTTACCTACACACCACTGTAACGCTCCTACACTAATCCCAGGGTGGTCACAGCCCCCACTTCTACACTCAGATCCTACAGATTGTTACCTACACACCACTGTAACGCTCCTACACTAATCCCAGGGTGGACACAGCGCACACTTCTACACTCAGATCCTACAGATTGTTACCTACACACCACTGTAACGCTCCTACACTAATCCCAGGATGACCACAGCCCCCACTTCTACACTCAGATCCTACAGATTGTTACCTACACACCACTGTAACGCTCCTACACTAATCCCAGGGTGGACACAGCCCCCACTTCTACACTCAGATCCTACAGATTGTTACCTACACAGCACTGTAACGGTCCTACACTAATCCCAGGGTGGACACAGCTCCCACTTCTACATTCAGATCCTACAGATTGTTACCTATACACCACTGTAACGCACCTACACTAATCCCAGGGTGGTCACAGCCCCCACTTCTACACCCAGATCCTACAGATTGTTACCTACACAGCACTGTAACGCTCCTACACTAATCCCAGGGTGGTCACAGCCCACACTTCTACACTCAGATCCAACAGATTGTTACCTACACAGCACTGTAACGCTCCTACACTAATCCCAGGGTGGACACAGCTCCCACTTCTACATTCAGATCCTACAGATTGTTACCTACACAGCACTGTAACGCTCCTACACTAATGCCAGGGTGGTCACAGCCCCCACTTCTACACTCAGATCCTACAGATTGTTACCTACACAGCACTGTAACGCTCTACACTAATCCCAGGGTGGTCACAGCCCCCACTTCTACATTCAGATCCTACAGATTGTTACCTACACAGCACTGTAACGCTCTACACTAATCCCAGGGTGGTCACAGCCCCCACTTCTACACTCAGATCATACAGATTGTTACCTACACAGCACTGTAACGCTCCTACACTAATCCCAGGGTGGCCACAGCCCCCACTTCTACACTCAGATCCTACAGATTGTTACCTACACACCACTGTAACGCTCCTACACTAATCCCAGGGTGGTCACAGCCCCACTTCTACACTCAGAACCTACAGATTGTTATCTACACAGCACTGTAACGCTCCTACACTAATCCCAGGGTGGACACAGTCCCCACTTCTACATTCAGATCCTACAGATTGTTAGCTACACACCACTGTAACGCTCCTACACTAATCCCAGGGTGGACACAGCCCCCACTTCTACATTCAGATCCTACAGATTGTTACCTACACAGCACTGTAACGCTCCTACACTAATCCCAGGGTGGACACAGCCCACACTTCTACACTCAGATCCTACAGATTGTTACCTACACAGCACTGTAACGCTCCTACACTAATCGCAGGGTGGCCACAGCCCCCACTTCTACACTCAGATCCTGCAGATTGTTACCTACACACCACTGTAACGCTCCTACACTAATCCCAGGGTGACCACAGCCCACACTTCTACACTCAGATCCTACAGATTGTTACCTACACAGCACTGTAACACTCCTACACTAATCCCAGGGTGGACACAGCCCCCACTTCTACATTCAGATCCTACAGATTGTTACCTACACAGCACTGTAACGCTTCTACACTAATCCCAGGGTGGACACAGCCCACACTTCTACACTCAGATCCTACAGATTGTTACCTACACAGCACTGTAATGCTCCTACACTAATCCCAGGGTGGTCACAGCCCCCACTTCTACACTCAGATCCTGCAGATTGTTACCTACACAGCACTGTAACGCTCCTACACTAATCCCAGGGTGGACACAGCCCCCACTTCTACATTCAGATCCTACAGATTGTTACCTACACACCACTGTAACGCTCCTACACTAATCCCAGGGTGGACACAGCCCCCACTTCTACACTCAGATCCTACAGATTGTTACCTACACACCACTGTAACGCTCCTACACTAATCCAGGGTGGTCACAGCCCCCACTTCTACACTCAGATCCTACAGATTGTTACCTACACACCACTGTAACGCTCCTACACTAATCCCAGGGTGGACACAGCGCACACTTCTACACTCAGATCCTACAGATTGTTACCTACACACCACTGTACGCTCCTACACTAATCCCAGGGTGGCCACAGCCCACACTTCTACAATCAGATCCTGCAGATTGTTACCTACACACCACTGTAACGCTCCTACACTAATCCCAGGGTGACCACAGCCCACACTTCTACACTCAGATCCTACAGATTGTTACCTACACAGCACTGTAACACTCCTACACTAATCCCAGGGTGGACACAGCCCCCACTTCTACATTCAGATCCTACAGATTGTTACCTACACAGCACTGTAACACTTCTACACTAATCCCAGGGTGGACACAGCCCACACTTCTACACTCAGATCCTACAGATTGTTACCTACACAGCACTGTAATGCTCCTACACTAATCCCAGGGTGGTCACAGCCCCCACTTCTACACTCAGATCCTGCAGATTGTTACCTACACAGCACTTTAACGCTCCTACACTAATCCCAGGGTGGACACAGCCCCCACTTCTACATTCAGATCCTACAGATTGTTACCTACACACCACTGTAACGCTCCTACACTAATCCCAGGGTGGACACAGCCCCCACTTCTACACTCAGATCCTACAGATTGTTACCTACACACCACTGTAACGCTCCTACACTAATCCCAGGGTGGTCACAGCCCCCACTTCTACACTCAGATCCTACAGATTGTTACCTACACACCACTGTAACGCTCCTACACTAATCCCAGGGTGGACACAGCGCACACTTCTACACTCAGATCCTACAGATTGTTACCTACACACCACTGTAACGCTCCTACACTAATCCCAGGATGACCACAGCCCCCACTTCTACACTCAGATCCTACAGATTGTTACCTACACACCACTGTAACGCTCCTACACTAATCCCAGGGTGGACACAGCCCCCACTTCTACACTCAGATCCTACAGATTGTTACCTACACAGCACTGTAACGGTCCTACACTAATCCCAGGGTGGACACAGCTCCCACTTCTACATTCAGATCCTACAGATTGTTACCTATACACCACTGTAACGCACCTACACTAATCCCAGGGTGGTCACAGCCCCCACTTCTACACCCAGATCCTACAGATTGTTACCTACACAGCACTGTAACGCTCCTACACTAATCCCAGGGTGGTCACAGCCCACACTTCTACACTCAGATCCAACAGATTGTTACCTACACAGCACTGTAACGCTCCTACACTAATCCCAGGGTGGACACAGCTCCCACTTCTACATTCAGATCCTACAGATTGTTACCTACACAGCACTGTAACGCTCCTACACTAATGCCAGGGTGGTCACAGCCCCCACTTCTACACTCAGATCCTACAGATTGTTACCTACACAGCACTGTAACGCTCTACACTAATCCCAGGGTGGTCACAGCCCCCACTTCTACATTCAGATCCTACAGATTGTTACCTACACAGCACTGTAACGCTCTACACTAATCCCAGGGTGGTCACAGCCCCCACTTCTACACTCAGATCATACAGATTGTTACCTACACAGCACTGTAACGCTCCTACACTAATCCCAGGGTGGCCACAGCCCCCACTTCTACACTCAGATCCTACAGATTGTTACCTACACACCACTGTAACGCTCCTACACTAATCCCAGGGTGGTCACAGCCCCACTTCTACACTCAGAACCTACAGATTGTTATCTACACAGCACTGTAACGCTCCTACACTAATCCCAGGGTGGACACAGTCCCCACTTCTACATTCAGATCCTACAGATTGTTAGCTACACACCACTGTAACGCTCCTACACTAATCCCAGGGTGGACACAGCCCCCACTTCTACATTCAGATCCTAC